>JAZAYU010000371.1:0-236799 GCA_038501625.1 Corbicula japonica | reverse complement strand
GTATTTTTTTATTCATTTCGGAAGAGAAATACTGCTAAACGATCAAGTAAACATCAACTTTGTAATGAAATATTTTAAAAAGAAATTAAAATTTGTTTTTTTTTAAATTTGATTCATCAAGCATTTGCAATAATTTTGTTTTCAAACACCTTCATTAAATCAGCATTTAATTTAGTGGATTGTCCATATTGTTGTTAATTGCAAGTGCTCATTAAAGAGAGTAAATGTTTTTTTATTCTTAGAATGTTTATGGAACAAATGGGGACCTTATTGCAATAAAACGTGTAACTGTGAAGAAGGAGTTGCCTGTGACGTTGCTACTGGTTTTTGTCCGGGATCCTGTCAATCTGGTTGGAAACCTCCACAGTGTGGAGAAGGTGTATACTTAAAGCATAAATATTAATTATTACGTTATATTTAAATACTCACATAAATATAAACAACTATAGCTGAAATGAATCATTCTCTTTTTTAAAAAGTGAATAATGCACATCATGAATAGCCACATCCAGCAGACACAGCCTCCCCACATGGCCAGAAAGGAGAGAGGTGGAGAGAGCATGGCATTACAATAACCAGTTTCAAAATAGACGCCACAAAAAATAAACAAAAGTGAGAACCCTAGGGGTTACCGCCTTGGAACGGTCATTGGCAAAACAATTTGCCACTGTGGGTTTAAACCAGGTTCTAGGGTGCACCAACATCACACTTGTCCCAGCAGGTTCTCATATGAACACAAAACTTGTACAAGTTGTCTAGGTGAAATAAATCAAACCCACCCATCAGCTTAACAAGCAAAAGCACACAAAAATATAAAGCATTGGAAAGTCAAATGGGTGGGTATTCAGTGACCTTACCGAGACCAGAGTACCATTCCTTCCTTGTTTACTTAGTTTTTATTTTTGCATACTTTGGAAGTACATTATACTGTATTTATCCTAACATGTCATCATTAATTCGATTTTAGCTATTGTACAAACATGCGCAAGTCTTTAAAAGTCTATTGTGTGGCAAGATTATTAAGAGATATCATCACAGCTTTTTGTAAAGTCGAGCCGTCAAATGCATTCGATCTATTTCAGAATGTTCTGATGGCACATATGGTATTAACTGTACATCAACCTGTGGCAGTTGTATTGATATGTCACAGTGCAATAAGACCTCTGGACACTGTGCATCTGGATGCCGACCTGGATATAAACAACCGCTCTGTATTGATAGTAAGCATATTTAAATATAAGTAAAAAGTTTTGAATTCATGCTTGTCTTTGTCCTCCTGCATTTATTAAATAACAAAAATGTTAAAATTAGAGGATAAAATATATTATTTTAATAGAATATTCATCAAATCACTGTACTAGCACTAAATATTTTAACAGGACGCTCTTGCAGCTATGCATAAAGTTATCTTTAAAATTTGAGAATTAAAGTAAATTATTATAAATTTTGCTGGAGTAATACGTAGTTCCATAATATCATATTTTTGAAGAATTAAAACCATTGCATGTTTAAGAAAAAAAAACAGATTTTTAACCCAGATTATTAAAATAAAAATGGAAAGCTTGTAATTTGAAAAATGGAACCGTTGTTTATATGGGATTCATCTCTTAATTGTTGACAATTTTATAAGTTATATAAACATATATACGAGTATCTCTGAAAGTAATTATAAAACTGAAATTACTGAAAAAACTGAAAAACATAATCAAGTTCGTTATTTGCAGAATGTAATAATGGAACATTCGGGAAGGACTGCGCGAATGAATGTGGAAACTGTTTGAATGGGGAACAGTGTCATCACATCGATGGAACATGTCCAAACAGGTGTAGGGCTGGCTACGAGGGTGTTTACTGTAACAAAAGTAAGTACATTGTCTTCAGACAAATAGATGCAAGAAGAAGTGGGGGAGGGGGTTTACAGATTTGTTGTTGGTCAGATTCTTCCCAAAAACTTTCATTTCGGTGTCTTTACGGTGCGACAAAATTTTGAATCTCAATTGTGAGAACACACTAATGTTTTACAAAAGGTGACATATTTTAGACTGTAAAAGAAGAAACTTACAAAAAGGTAAAAAATGTATGTACGTTTTAGAGGAAATATTTCTTTGAAGTTAAGTGTATGAAAGGTGTAAAATGTAGGCTAAAATGCGTTTGTATGACCTTTTGAATATTTAAGTTAAACCATGACCGCTTCTAGTTATATGGTCAACGCAGGTTTAAGGAAATCGGAAAATTTAGTCCAGCAAAACGTATTTGATTTCATGCCTTTATGCGTTTCCTGAAATGGCGTTCACATCTATTTTGTTCCGAATTCTAAGTATGTTTTTGTTCGTTATAAATCTACAGCGTGTTCTTGGGGATCTTATGGTTTGAACTGTTTGGGGAAGTGTGGTTTTTGTAAAAATCAGGAGAATTGTGACCATAACGAAGGAATTTGCTACAACGGATGCCAGCCAGGCTTCAAAACTTCATTTTGTAATGAAAGTAAGTATTTTGTTTACTAGGTGTTAATTAATTAATTAATCATCAGCAAATCGGTAGACATTCACACAAATTATGAAATGCTAGACATACAGTACCAATAATATTTTAAATATATGTCAAGTCCGTTTGATTGACATATACATGTAACAAAAGGCATCAACAAATCAATAATTTAAAAATGTAAGTTCATGTTAACCAATGGTACGGTACGGTACGATACGATGCGATTCACACTATAATACAATATACATGTACCTGTACAAAATGATTATTATGTACTATAAAAAACATGACGAAAACAATAAATACAATGCAATATACAATACACAATACCCAGTACAATACAATACAATGCAATGTAATGCAGTACAAAACAATAAAGACACTATAAAGGTTTTGTGATAAGACTATAAGTTATATAAGATTATAAGTTATTTGTCGGATAATGTAGCTTTAAAGCAAATTGATTAAATATAATTGGTTGTCTATAAGGGTTTACGATTGCCTGTTACCCATATAAAAAGTCGTAATTTAGCAAGCCTTTGAAAAATTGGTCACACTGAGCCGAGGTGGCTAACTCCTTACGCGTAATTTGATTTATGTTTCTCTAGCATGCAATGAAGGTTATTACGGTGATGAATGCAACAGTAAATGTGGATATTGTTTCAACAATGTATCGTGTATGACGAAAAACGGAAGCTGTCCAGCAGGATGTTCTGTCGGATATTACACAGAGTTGTGTAAACAGCGTGAGAAATATTTATATTTTATTTAATTATTTTTGTTTAAATCTCCACTTAACCGAAGTAGCATGCAAATCTAGCCCAATAACTTGATGAAAATGCTCATCATGAAAAGTGCAAATAACCCCAGACCCTTATAAATTCAATATTCCCGCACACTTATCCTTTCCACAGTCAGCATTTGAGTTTAACACGTATATTCTTTCCGTTATTCTTCAGAGACATCTAGTGAATTGATACAACTGTGTAAATAACAAAATAAAAATTGCAAATAAGGCCATAGAAAATTAATTCCTAGATTCTCATCTCCGCCCGCCCCTCGAAAATCACTCCGAAAAAATACGTACATCAAAATTTACCTTACGAGTACGAATCCGTATAATACGAAAACGCAGTATGAAACATTTAAGTGCCAATCGGCAATATTATTCAAACTCGGCTAGACGCTTTATCTTTGCACTACACAAGCGTCATTAGAAACTGGAGGGGAAGGAATATCGTGCTTCTTTTTACAAAATGTTTATCATTTTAAGATGCCGAAAAGCCGTGACAACCGTTAAAGAATGTAATGGTGTATCAAATGGCATATAAAACTTTGCGTTTGCGGACGAATAATGATTTTATTGGTGGAAAATTCGCCAGAACCCCGTTACTAAAAGAGGATTATCCGAATATGTCGGCAGAAATAAGACAGAACTGACTCGGGTAGATGCAGATGTTACTGTTTGACAGGCAGTTGGTTGTCTCGGAAATTTTATTGACTTCAGTATTGGTGATAAACCTGAAAGTGCCACTTACACATCTCAATCTGTGACTGAAAGAAAAGATGCTTTCACTTTACTGATGTCAGCAGCAAACAAAGCTAAACACTTATCACCCGAAATTAAATATTGCATTTCAATAAAACTTTTTTATGTTAAAACATTCTTTGAGTGTGACCCCAGTGATATTTCAAGACCTGTATTCTTAATTGTTCGTGTAACTGCATAGATTTGAAGTTTCTATCCAAGAAATATTTAATTTATCCACATGTTGGGCCCATTTGTCAACATGTGATACATTGTCTTAAATGCAATACTTCAATCGAAAATTGCTAAACTTCCTGTTCTTAGGATATGATCATATTCACAAGTTGAACATTTTAAGCAAGTACATAATTGAATGATATGGGACGATATAACATGCTATAATGCTAACATGTGTAATGATACTTATCTAGTCATACTGAATATATTTTAGTTGTGATACTTATCTGGTAAAACCGAAAGAAAATTAAATTTTTGATATTTTGGTTTATATGAAGAATTCAATAAAGCGCAATAATCACATTGTATATTGCTTTTATTCATGAATTATATAAATATAGTCTAAATAAAAATAATAAATAGTAATCACTTATACAAAAGCAAATTCTTATATATTGCGAATATATGGATACGTTCACAGCGAGAATGAAAATAAAAAATAAATCCCACCCACCCGCCCCATTTTTTTCCAAAATTAGGATGAGAATCTAGGAATTAATTTTCTATGGCCTAACGAAATACAAATAATGATACAAATGATCCACATCGGCCCGCATAGCCCATATCTTTTTCAGTCTCATAACAAAATACTTGGAACAAGAAATATCTTTAAAAAAGATAAACGGCGTTGATGGAGAAGATTTTTATATGTAATAAAGAATAAAATAAAGAGCGTGCACATTTTCGTCTGGTTATAATACGTCGATTAAAGAAGAATGTCTAACATTAACTGTACATTTATTCAGTTTCAATAAATACCTCTTGTAGAGTTAGTACTAATGACTAATAAATGTTATTAAAATACAATAAATGAAAATAATAACAACTTGTTACAAGAGCGAAATCTACCAACTTTTACGTAAATTAACTTAAAAAAAGTGTCCCTCCGAGTATTGAACCCGGGGCCTCCGCTTGAGAGGCGAGCGTGATAACCACTACACCAAGGCGATTTAAATATCTGGACTTGCAATTAACAATCAGTATTAAAGGAACTAAGAAGGAACCAGTAAGAACCAGAAACATCAGCACTTCTCTGTCGTTTTACACCGTGTATTGTACTCGAGTGTTTACCTGTCACCCATGAATATTCCATATAAAATCGTATTTAAGCCATCAATTGACTTAACTGGTTATTTATACCGTAAATATCTTTTTCTCCAATACAATTATCGCTTTTAAAAACGAAAATGCCCGAACATATAAGTGCCATGTAAATACTAACACACAATATAAAAATCGTTACGGTAATCATTAACGAGACCCACTAATAACCAATCAAAATAATCTATTTGATTTTCCCGCTGCATAATAAGTTTTATTTACAACATTTCATTGGTCGAAAAATTAGGTCAACAGTGAGCTTAGACAGCTAACGCCGAAAAAAAGTTCTGACATATTGGTCGATATGCTAGACAACATAATAATTTGAAACAACCGGAAAGGTGCTCATAACTCGTTGCACCTAGATATATACATGTACATACGTTAATATTCACTTGATCCTAAGACTTGCCGCAATTACAGAAAGCAAACTCGCATCCATATCGAAGGATAACTCCCAAATCGCCGAGTTGTTTGTGTCATTGTTTTAATTATGCGGATAGGACGTATAGGATGAAATGAATTTGATCTAGAGACAGGCTCATGTCTTTGAATTTCAGAATTTCTCGGGGCACTCAAACTTAAAACCAAATTTTATTAACGTTAATCCGTCCCTGACACTTGTGCTTTAAATACTGACACCTATCTTTATTATATTTTTATAACACGTGTGTATGTGGGACAGCTACAGATTTGTATATCGTTATTTTCCCAAGAATGGCTTCTGTACGTACATTAGGAATTTTTATTTTGAATGTTGAATATAATAAAACAATAAAAATATTTTTTTATTAATTTCAAACAATCTCCCAACAGCATGTGATTTCGGCAATTACGGTCCTTACTGTGTCAATGTATGTGGAGCTTGTGATGTCGTCACTAATTGTCACACAGAGACCGGAAAGTGCTCTAACGGCTGTCTGCCAGGAAGACTTGGAATCTTATGTAGAGATCGTGAGTAAACAAATATTGTTTTCATTCTAATTACATAAAATAAATATTTGTATATTGGTTAAAGTGGCGTTTACATATATAATCGATGGGTACTTATGATTTTTTTCATGATATGGTGATTTCGTATCAGTTTTGAACGTTATTATTTTTTATACTTTAATGTTATAGCCTGTCAAGAAGGTTTTTACGGACCATCGTGTTATCTGGATTGCGGTCATTGTAAAGAAAACAAACCTTGTGAACCTCAAACTGGACACTGTGAACTGTGTGCTGAGGGATATACTGGCGAGTTTTGCAAGACAAGTAATTTATTATTTAAAGCTGTTTCAACGACTCGCTGAGAAACAATGATGTATCAAACTTTTGGTGGGCTTCCATCCATTGATTAACTCTTTTATTTAGTATTTCTTAACCGCTTTTCTTCAAATGATTAGCAAATATTCTTCTTATGCTGGGCTTAAAATGTTTCAGCCCTTTCTTGCATCGAATCGTCATGTTATATTTGAATTTCGTTTTTAAAGAGGGAAGGACGTTTTAAAATTCTTGTAAATACTAATGAAGATCATGTACCGATGTTTTAACCAAGTTCCGAAAACGTATATAATATACGATCAGAATTTTTTTCGGATTTGTTTTGTTCAAAAATATGTATGATCTTTACCTTTTAGTTTGTCCAGAAGGCCGCTATGGAGAAGGCTGTGTGCACAGTTGTGGACATTGTGCAGACGGAGCCCCATGCGATAAAACAACGGGTGTTTGTCCGATGGGATGTACTTCAGAATATAGTGGAAGTCGTTGTATTGAAGGAGGTTTATATTTTTATTATATATATTTTTTATTCTTAATCATCTTCAAACTGAGCATTCTAAGTGTTCCAAGAACATAAGGTGACCAAACGCTAGTTAAGTGGTAAGTTTTATAGTTAAGACAAAATACAGAAGAAATTGTATTGTTCGTGGAATATTATAAAAATCATTGTATTTCTAGTTTTGTATTATATCCATAACTAATTGCCAAACCTCAACTGTTCTCTTGTTCTATAATGGTATTAAAATATTTTAGCGACATCATCCAAAACATCATCCCAAACATCACTGTCAGCAGGGGCTGCAGTAGGGATTGTGGTAGGTGTTATAGTTGTCATAGCAACAGCGATCATCATAGCCATATTTTATAAGCGGAGAACGTCAAAGTAAGGGTTTTATATATTTAATTTTAGTATTTCAGTCGTAGGAAAAAAACCATACATTTTGACAATTTGTAATACAAACATTAATGTTGCATTCCTGCGCTCGCAGGAATTGTTTTCCTAATGGTATAATATCGCGCGCAATTAAATTATTTATATTTCGTTACGTCAATTCAAATGAACAAACTAAACTCAATAAAAATGAAAAGCAACGTGAATAAAAGGCTTAAACGAACAGGGTATATTGGTTATTTTTATGCTGTTTGAACTATTTGAAAGTTTAAACCACAAAATAAATGGTCGATGAATATAAACAATGTAGTGTAACGCAGTATTATAAACCAGAAATATAGTGATCAAACGGCACTGATTAAATGTAGGAATAGACTGTAACGGTCAACGTACAGTCGTGTTAGTGTTGTGATAACGTATTAATAATAAAAGTTAGTTTTCTGTTTTCCAGTTATTTAAAGGATGATGATAATACATTCACGAAACCTTCTGTTAGTGCAACTATATCTGACAACGATGATTATGATATCATCGTCAATTGCTCCTAAACTTCAAATGCAGGTGAGTTTTATCACACTTAGTCTTAACATTCCTAACACATTTGTTTAATAACTGTTTTATTTTGAAGACAACATGGTTTAAAATCCTCAACATATCATATTTTATAATTTGAATGCTGACGATTTGTAGTTTTCGTTTACGAAGCTTTTTATTTACAAAGTGAGATTCAATTTAAACATTTTATTGTAACATATTACATACACATATAATATGGTATTAATTTTGTTGTTTGTATATATTACAAGCTTATCCGGGGCATATCTCTACAACAGCTAAAATCCTTACGAAAGAGACAGTATATAAACTCAATAAATCTACTTTTTATTGAGAGAATTGTATCGTTTTATTTGCTCCCACCTATATAAGCGTTTTGAGAATATATCTTCAACTACTAAAGTTGGTGAAACTGCATGGATTTTATGTACGGATAACTGCAATAGTAAGATACCACAAACAACAAACGAAGTTGGAATGCTTTCAAAAGCATGCATCTTGAACCATTGATTATTTTAGTCAATGAGAAAGATCGATGAATAAACAAGCACGTTGGAAAAAAAACTAGAAGTTCAATATGTGCATAAGTATTTCCTCTTTTTTGATAATACTAGTTTAGACTTATCTCTCAAAGAGAAATTATTGAAAACTTGAATTTATAATAAAAATCATTAAACAATTCTTAGCAATGTGGAGACTTCAGAATTAATAAAATCATGTTTGCATTATGTTTTGATACTAGGTAAAGGTTGAGGTTCATGACCAATGAAAGTAAACTAAAACACCCTATTCAATGGTAATCCGTAATTTATGCTCTCTCTCTCGATTGAAAGAGTATTGTAATGTTTTTAAAATCAAACATCATTGAAAATAGACCATTGTACATGTAACTCTAAAGAGCCTAATTGAACTTTGTTTTATAATACTTTGAAGCCATACACAACATATGCTTGACAACTATGTTTTTCTTTTTTCAGATATTAAGTTTGCGACGTGAAAATATCATTAAGATTTAAAGGAAATCAGCTTTATCGGCCATTCGACAGACAGAGAAATTTATGTTCAATGAAATAAATCATTAATGTTTTATGGAATGCAACGAATTATTTAGATGGCACTCATTTTGATTTGTTTATTATAATAATAATTTTTTTTTTGAGAGAAGAGAGACAAAAGAAAGAGAAAAAGTTACGCTTTTACCTATAATTTGAACTGACTTGAAGTGTCAGAATAACAGTGATTAATACAAAGAAATGACAAAATACAGCCATTGTGATAACAGCTAGAAACTTTGCACACGTATAGTATGGACCAATGTAAACGAACTTGGATTTGCATTTAGGGAAACTCCTATTTTCCTTTTTATTCAAAATGGCCACAATCTCAATTAATTTTTTAAATATCATTTGACAAAGCCAATCTTGTGAAAAGAAGTAATATATGCATATCAGGAATCGCCACACTCACAAAATACAGCCTCCCCTCGCAGCGAAAAAGAAGAGAGGAAGAGAGAGAGAGCATGTTTTATATAAGTATGTCAATTCAAACAGGACGCCACAAACAATTAACGAAGAAGAGAACCTTTGGGGATACCGCCTTGGAACGGTCAGTGGCAAAACAAATTGCCACTGGGAGTTTAAACCAGGTTCTAGGGTGCACCAACCTCACACTTGCCCCAACAGGTTCTCGTATCACAAAACAAGTACAAGTTGTCTTGGTGAAATAACTCCAACCCAACCATCGGCTCAACAATGTTGCATGCAAAAGCACAAAAACATATAAACATAAGAAGTTAAAAGCATTGCAAAGCCAAAGGGTAGGTACTTAATGATCTTATGGAGACCAGAGCACCTGGAGTAAAATTAGCAAAAACACGATGACAGGGATAAAAGAAACGAATCGAGCGTCTAGGTTCTTTTAAGAAAGGATTTCCCCATAAATCTTCATAAACTCTTAAACCCCTGCCACCGTCGTGCAACCAAAGAGGTAAGCATAATGATCAACTTTAGATGGGTTAATCACCAGGCCTGCAGAGCGCTGTAAAAATATCATGTTGGTAACCCTCCTTTTTAAATTTACAGATGTTTTTTACAAATAAACGAGAGAAATTAACATTGCCTTTTATCTTCTTAAATTTGTAAATTAAATCTCCATAAAACAACTGTGAAATACCTTGTTGCAATAGTGATTTTAAATTGCATCTGTATTTATGAATTAGATCTGGGTATCGGCGATAAAATTGGCAAAAGGTTTTCCTTAATTTGTGATACCGATAACCCTGTTTTAAAAAATTTTCTGTAATGCACAGGTTACGTTCATTGAAATCATTTACGTCGTTGCAAGCTCTTGAAAAGCGAACAAGCTGTGAGATATTAACCCCGTAAGATATTGCACGACTAACATCGCCGTTTGAAACGGAAAATTTACTATATTAAAATTAAAATCATCTCTTTTATCATATATAAAAGATCAATTACAAACGAGATTATTTGCGTATAAAACTTAAATGGACAGATTTAGGTCAAGAAAGTGTGCTTGCTTTTCTGAAGTGTTCGCTTTATTAAGCTGTAGTTCTTTAGGATAAATCTTATTAACCAGTGATGGAAAATGGTTATTATCTATATTTAATAAATCATCAAGGTATCTTGAGGTGTTATTAAAAGCTGTAATTATATCGTCTTGATGTTCGGTAGAAAGAGATAACATAAAGTCTGTGAGCTACTTATATTTAAATTAAACGTTATTTAACATAAAAAGTTAGTTATTTTATCCAATATCAATTTATCAGATAAACAAATTCAATACAGTTCATATGCTATTTTCTTTTTTCTTCTAATAACACTTTTATTAGAGATAGTACAACAAGTCGGACCCGGAGTTGTTTTTCCCTAAGTTTTATACGCAAATAATCTCGTTTGTAATTGATCTTTTAATTTCCCGTGCATTTTAAGGAAGATAAAATTTTAACTATATTTTCTTCCCTGGTTTGTACTTTGATATCCCCGTTTTGATAGCTGATTGAGTTATTGCCATAATTGTTTGAAAGAGAAGTTTTAAGAGTGACATAATAATGTCTTTTTCATCAGTCCACGAACTTACGAAACTCATTCCAGTTGACTTTCCTATAAAGAATAATATTTATGGAAAGTCGTTTTTATAATTTTTGGTTTTAGATTAGCAGTAACTGTGAATAAATTGTAATATGAAATGCCCGGATGAAGTTTTATTGTTCTATGAGTTTATTAATTGAAGTGATGAATAAGTTAAAGACGTTTACTTTTTTACCGGCTTGCCCATTGGCAGCAGGGTATCCGATAGAAATTAACTTTGAAACCAAATTAGCCGTTTGATCGGAAGTTCGTGGTTCTCGCATCTTTTATTGATTATTTCACAGAAGAAGGAAATCAGCGTTGGAATTCCCCTTTTCAATCCTCCAGTATCATTGGATATTTAAACTGCAACTCGGAAAAACCGAATGCTTACTTGGTTCCGCGCAAAAGTACGAAGTACAAACTTTACCTGTGATATTTGCCCATAGACTATTTAGACCCAAGTTTATGACTCTCGCATACATGACAAAAATTAAAAAGACAACAGTTTAAAGGAGATGTGCAGGGTCGGGCAGGTGTACTCGGTAAAATCGTAAACAGATCGATCTATGTAACACTTACGTGTACTTTTCACTAAAATCTACAGTTCAAACCCTCCAGGTGGAAGTTTTCGGTTAATTTTACCATTTTACCGCACCTGAAAACAATCCGCTGAAGAAATCCCTATACAAAAATACATTTTATATTTAGCGATCATGGGAATGTCACGTGGTCATTCAACAATTAAACAACAACAACTATGGCATTTTGAAACAAATGGCGACGTCGATAGTCGGCAAGGTACACCGAATGCGTATTTTGATTGAAGTGATCACGTGACAATCCCCAAAACCGGCGCGGCTTTACGCGGGAAATACAAAAATAGCTAACCTATGCGCGTCGCATAGGATAGGAAACACCATCTATATATCTTTTTTATAAAATATTGGTTTGAAATATTTCGGGTGTAAATCAATATTTGAGCTTCAAATAATGATATTCAACTGATAAATAATCCTTTTCGCAAATCTGTTCCATCCATCAATCCTGCACATCTCCCTTTAACTAAATTATAGACCTGTGCAGTGAAAGAGTTTTAATATAGTTTAGTACTAGAAAGATTTCTCCTGGAATTTATAGTAAAATTTCCGTTTTTAGACGGGATGTTCCTTGTGCAACATCTTACGGGGTTTATATCTCACAGCTTGTTCGCTTTTCTCGAGCTTGCAATGATGTTAATATAAGATTTCAATGAACGTAATCTTTGCATAACAGACAAACTTTTAAAACAAGGTTATCGGTATCATAATTTAAGGAAAACATTTTGCAAGTTTTATCGCCGATACCCAGATTTAATTCAAAAATACAGGTGCAGTTTAAAATCACTATGGCAACAAGGTATTACACAACCAGTTTTTATGGTGATTTAATTTATAAACTTAAGAAAATAAAAGGCAATATTGCACTTTGTATGGACAATTACACCAAAATTTAATTTTCATGAAGGAGTTGCCAGGAAGTTAAAAATTATCATAGCACTAACCACATTACAATGAATAGCTCTAGATAAACTCAACAGTGCCTTTCAAAATTGTCCTACCACATACATGGTAATTTGTTTGGTTCTTTCAGGATGAAAATCTATACAAACTACCTATATTCAGACACAGCATCTTGATCCCGTAAACCAGAAGGTGGGGTACGTGGGGGGTTAAATCACACTGTAGTACCACCTCAAACCAAATTATTTTGAACAACAGAAAAAGACCTACAAAATGGGTTATACAATCATTATTTACTTTATTGACACGAAATCACCTTCTTGTAAAACAGAAACCCACTAGAACCCTCAATTTCAACATCTGAAACATTTGTAAACAAAGAACCATCATATATAGGTCACTTTCACGCGTCAAAATTAAGACACGTGATCGCCAATATTTGTAAACAAAACACAATCTGCCATATCTGCCAAGAATAACTATCTGAACAATGCCTCTTACTAGATGTACACTCTTTCTATAACTGCTTACAACAATAAACTTTCAATTAGCATATACTTTGATTAAAAGAAAACACCAACTCATCGATCTATATGTATACTCTCAATATATCTAAACTCTATATATATCTATTTATATACTCATTTATATAAAAGCTTGAGCTGATACCTAACGTTCGCTAACTACCTATATAGGAAGCCGAGCCACATGGTACTCAACATTCGCTGTAAACGTCTATTGGAAGCCGGGCCTATTATTCTTTTGGGCCGGAATAGTACTTATAAGTTATGACCCATAATTCGTCCAGAAAATCATCTGTTAATTTAAAAAGAAAGTTACCAACATAATATTCTACAGCGCTCTGCAGGCCTGGTGATTAACCTATCTACACTTGATCACTATGCTTACCTCTTTGGTTGCACGACGGTGACAGGGGTTTGAGAGTTTAATGAAGGTTTATGGGGAAATCTTTTCTTAAAAGAACCGAACCTAGAAGCTCGATTTGTTTCTTTTATCCCTGTCATCGTGTTCTTGCTAATTTGACTCCAGGGTCTCTGGTAGCGGTAAGATCATTGAGTACTCGCCCATTTGGCTTTGCAATTCTGTAAGCTTCTTATGTTTTATATGTTTGTGTCCTTTTGCAACATTGTTAAGCTGATGGGTGAGTTGGAGTTATTTCACCAAGACAACTTGTACTTGTTTGTTGATATGAGAACCTGTTGGAGGCAAGTGTGAGGTTGGTGCACCCTAGAACCTGGTTTAAACACCAGTGGCAATTTGTTTTGCAACTGACCGTTCCAAGGCGGAAACCCCAAGGGTTCTCTATGTCGTTAATTGTTTGTGACGTCTTTTTTGAATTGACATACAACATACTGATAACAACATGTTCTCGTTTCCTCTCTTCTTTTTCGCTGCGTGGGGAGGCTGTGTTTTGTGAGTGTAGCGATTCCTGATATGTATATTTCACTTTTTTAGATAATGAAATATTTTTATGAGTTTTAAAACATATATTATGTCTATTTAATATTTTATTGTATGTTTATACTTCCGAAAGGGTTTTTTCGGTTTGTGTATGGAAGTAAATTTTGTCAAAGGTTGTGAATGAAGACAACATATGTGGATCTCAAGTTGTATCCCACTGTTTTACCACATCAGTCGAACAGCGTTTTGTGCAATGATAATTATCAATTATGGTTATGAACAGACCACAGGTGTTATATAAAGCAGTCTGTCACTATGTTAGAAGACATGCATTCACCAAATAAAAAAACTCTTATGTAAGTATACTAGTGCATTTGTAATTTAGATAAGAAATAAAAAACTTTTAATGAATTTTAGATAAATTATCTAAAACTTTCATTTGTTTTTAAAGCAATATATATAATATTATATGAGTTGCGATTCAGTTTGGAAGATAAGTGTTTGCTGGCATATATGTTTATTTCTCACTTAAACACGTGACACATGCAATAAACCCATTGAATATTTTCGAAAAATAGCCCTTATTGTCGAGTAGAGTTTATTTTGGCCACCGAAAATTTTCTTTTTTTCATTTCGCATGCAGAATTTTTCCTGCGTTAACATATTGTCTCATCCAATTATATACAATATATTTTGCAAACCGTCTCCTACCTTTTTGAAAGCAATCCTTACCTTTACCGTTTTATTAATATTTAATGAATTTAAAAACATTGCAGGAAATGTAACTACAGCAAGTAACGATAACAATGTCTGGAGAATTTGTGACTTTTGTCAGGGCGAAATATTCTGAGGTCGAAACGTATTGCTGCTACCTGTTGATAATACATTAAAATAGTTTAATAAAAAGTTGTGCAATAAATTTTGCTCAAATAACCCAGTTTAGTTCTTTTGTTGTTGGAAGTATACAAACTGAATTATAAAGCATGATAAAGTTGTGTAAATTTTTGGAATTATATTTGCCAACTAAATGACAGTTGCATGGCTTATTGATATGTTATTTTTTAAGCATGTTAAGAATAGGCGCACTTGTTTGTATACGCCGTAATATCCCGATAGGTATATGCCGAGTACTCCGATCACGTGATAGGTACACCGATCCGGTACAGATGAATAGAGTGCAGTTCGGGATACCTTAAAATGGCCACAAAAATACTATGTGAATGGAAAACAAATATGGGTCCTATAATAGGCAATTTCTCAATATTTCAACTTACACATTTTGTTTCGTCGTAATCTTGGAAATAAATGCGCCGAGCTGTCTTGACAGGGCCATGCGGTATGTCCCGACTTTACCGGAAATACATGCGCACGCAAGAAGCCGGACTGAAACGAGCATAGATCGGTGTCCCGCGGTATACCTAGGACTGATTCGGGACACCAATCAAGTGCGCCTAATAGGCGCACTTGTTTGTATACGCCGTAATATCCCGATAGGTATATGCCGAGTACTCCGATCACGTGATAGGTACACCGATCCGGTACAGATGAATAGAGTGCAGTTCGGGATACCTTAAAATGGCCACAAAAATACTATGTGAATGGAAAACAAATATGGGTCCTATAATAGGCAATTTCTCAATATTTCAACTTACACATTTTGTTTCGTCGTAATCTTGGAAATAAATGCGCCGAGCTGTCTTGACAGGGCCATGCGGTATGTCCCGACTTTACCGGAAATACATGCGCACGCAAGAAGCCGGACTGAAACGAGCATAGATCGGTGTCCCGCGGTATACCTAGGACTGATTCGGGACACCAATCAAGTGCGCCTAATGTCAAGGTCCGCTTATAACCATCTCACTTCCAAATTTATTTTATAAGGGTGAAAAAGGAAGAAACCGATAATGACACGGATTTTGTTGTTAATCGGAATGTTTGCCGTTATTTTTGTTTCGTCAGGTAAATTTAAATTTATCTACTTTTATCAGCTATTTACTATCGCTATTTAACGTTTATCTATGTGTTTTAATTATGATTTGAACATTTTACTAGTTTATTTAAATACTCAATGAGGCATGGAATGAAGTGATTAAGAGATGAAGACAGGTGCTTCTTTACAGGTCTTAACATGCCATCTGGTTCAAGTGGATCACATTTATATCAAACTAAGAGGCATTAGGGATGGGTATTTCCAGGAAAACGATATTGCATATCTTGTAATTTTTTACTTACGAATTGAAATGTATTACAATTATCTAATACTGACGTAACAATATGGATATCAATAACAATTGTGACTCAAAAATCGAATAGAACACTTTTTGCTAAAATTACGCCAAACGAGCGACTTCGCCTATTTGTTTTAAATAATTTCAAAATAAGTGAAGTTCGCATATCAAGAATTGCCACATCAAGAAGACAAGCCTTCTCACACAGCCACAAAGCAGAGAGGAAGAGAATGCATTGTTTATTAAGCTGTTATTTTGTTATCGTGAACCCTTTTTACAACAGATATTCGAAACCGAATGTAAACAACATTATAACTGATATAACTGTTTTATAACTTATTATCTTAACTTTGTCAATATTACCCGAAAAGTAGAAGGAAGTGTAAGGGTTGGACAGGATTTGGATTTACATGTTTGGCCCATATAAAAGCATAATTTGCATTTTGAAATAAATATAAGTGCCAACATATAGCATTGCATTATATTTAAAAAAGACATAGTAGTTAACAGACTTAACGAAAGGCCCAAATTTGTGTCGGTAATCCGGTCTTACAAGCTATCATATTTTGACGGACCAAAATGTCATAATATGTAGTTTATGTCTGTTTCAGGTACATTTGTTTGAAATACTAACTCCAAACATAGTTTTTTCTTAATAACTGATTGACTTTAAAATAGATGAAAAGGGAAAATTGAAAGCCACCGAACTCGTCAAATATGAAAAATATGAAATTATCGCAGGCTCGGTTTGATTGAGCCTGTTCAAAAACATTCAAGAATGACAATTTATTGTTCATTACAATTTGTTAGCAGAAAATGTGTCCACAGGCAAGAGAATATAAACGTTACGTGTCACAAAAAACAGCTAGCACCAGATGCATTTTTCCCGAAGGAATGCCAGGAGCATGTTTTTCTTTGCCATTTCATTTTAAAAACAGAAACACTCCTAACACTACTCCTCATCGCCATATTTTGCTTCGGCTTTGCAATGCTCTTAGCTTCTTATGTTTGATATGTTTGTGTGCTTTTGCATGCAACATTGTTAAGCCGATAAGTGGGTTGGAGTCTTTTCACCAAGACAATTTGTTCTTGTTTTGTGATATGAGAACCTGTTGGGGCAAGTGTGAGGATGGTGCACCCTAGAACCTGGTTTAAACCCCCAGTGGCAATTTGATTTGCCACTGACCGTTCCAAGGCGGTAACCCCTCGGGTTCTCATTTTTGTTAATTGTTAGTGGTGTCTCTTTTGAAACTGATCATTTTATTAACCATGCTCTCTCCCTCTCTTCTTCTTGACTGTGTGGGGAGGTTGTTTTTTCTGAATGTAGCGATTCCTGATATGCATATTTCACCTTTTTTGTCTATCCTAGCGACCCTCAAAATATCGTAGCAGTCGAGTTTCAAGACACAACAAATGTGAAAAGAAATCTGACTGTTGATTGACTATTTGACTCGCACCTGTCAAATCAGAACGCGCAATACACCAGTCAAGCGAAGTACCATTGAAAACCCTCGCAGAGAATAAAAGGTTGTTTCCTTAGGTTCAATGTCGCTGGACAGCTGGACCGGGGAGTAAGGAAATTCTGTTGGTCATGTCTGACGGTCTGATACCTTTCGCGAACTCTGCATAAATATGTTTAAGAACTCTCAGAATGGAAAGTAGAATTGCAGATGATATATACAAAAATATACATTTGTATGATCCATCGTAACCTGCACTCTTAAGAGTATTTATACAATACAGACACTGACCAGGCCGACATACATGGTTTGCTTATCATTCAGTTTCATGTAAATTAATTTAAAGGACTGAATGGATAGGGTACGAGTACAATTACACAATAAATGAAAAAAAAAATTAACATGAATATCATTATGGCAAGCGGATTCAAAATCTTTTTGGGCCCACGACACATCGTGGATGTTTTGTTTTGTTTTCAGTTAGTGGTGTGCAAGTCATCTTCACAAGAAACAAAGTGATAATGGGTGCAGCTGGAGAAACAGTGCTGACCTGTGCTGTTGACAGAACTGATATTCGTGACCTATATATGATACAGGTGTCTTTATATAGTAGAACGTATCCTACAGGAAAAGTTATTGCTATGGTTACAAGGACTGGACTAGATGATTCCACTGCTGCCAACTTGGGTGATTTAGCAAACAGGATTCACGTTTCGTGGTCGATTGGAACAAACTTGCGTGATTCAAGGATAACAGTAGTCTTTGATACAGAGGAACTTCAGTGCGCTGATGCCGCTTACTATGAATGCACTATTCATTACTTAACCAATACTGTAAAACCGTACCTAGTAACTAGTTCAGTCAACGCATCTCTTGAAGTTTATGGTGATTTAATTTCTTTTTACGTCAAAAAAGGATATACTTGCAAGCAAGGAATGTCTCAGGTTGCAAATGCAGATGTAAAATTTATTTGAATTGACCTATTTTTGACAAAACAGTTGGCTTATTATGAACCGGTTGAGTTGAGTTGGTCTGGATTTCTATTACATTTTAATTATCCATTCATAAATTATGGTGATACGAGTCAGAAAGGGTTGTCAAAATGCAGTTAATGACTAAGAATTTGACAAAATTTCTAAACTAAAATTTGAGAAGGCTAAAGTAAATCGAGGGTCCGGGAGCAAATTTATAAAAAAAAGTATGTAGACAATCCCGCCGTTCATGTTTTCCTTGATTTACTAGACTTCTTTCTAATTATACAAAAACTTACGAATGATTTGTGATATATTACCTACTTCAGCGTTTAAATTCGCATTTTAGTATGACTGTTATTCTATCATGAAATTTTATCAGTGACGGTTATTCTAAAAACATGAAATATGCATATCAGCAAACGCCACACTCACAAAACACAGCCTCCCGATTTACCGAAAAAGAAGAGAGAAAATGAGAGTATGTTTGTTGTAAGTATGTCAATTCAAATAAGACGCCACAAACAATTGACGAAAATGAGAACCCTTCGGGTAACCGCCTTGGAACGGACAGTGGCAAAACAAATTGCCACTGGGGGTTTAAACCCGGTTCTAGCTTGCCCCAACAGGTTCTCATAACAACACACAAGTACATATTGTCTTAGTGAAACAACTCCAACCCACTTATCGGCTCAACAATGTTGCATGCAAAAGCGCACAAACATATAAAACATAAGAAACTAATAGCATTGCAAAGCCGAAGAGGCAGGTACTCAATGATCTTACCGAGACCAGAGCTCCTGGAGTCAAATCAGCAAGAAGATGATGACAGGAATAAAAGAAACAAATCTAGCTTCTATGTTGGTAACCTTTCTTTTTAAATTTACATATGGTTTTTTTACGAATAACCGGGAGAAATTAACAGTGCATTTTATCATCTTACGTTTATTAACTAAATCTCCATAAAAAAACTGGCTGTGAAATACCTTGCTGCAATAGTTATTTTTTAAACTGCACCTGTTTTTGTTTTTAAATTAAATCTGGGTATCGGTGTTACTTAAATTGTGAAACCGGTAACCTTGTTTTAAAAGTTTTTCTGTTATGCAAAGATTACGTTCATTGAAATCATTAACATTATTGCAAGCTCTAGAAAAGCGAACAAGCTGTGAGATATAAACCCCGTAAGATGTGGCACGAGGAACATCGCCGTCTTAAAACGGAAAATTTACTATATTAAAATAAAAATCATCTCTTTTATCATATATTTTAGTAGTGACGTGACCATTTTCAATGGACAGATTTAGATCAAGAAAGTTCGTGACAAAATCGTGAGAAAATGCGCATGTATGCATATAGTCATACTTGCATTTTCCCAATCAAAAGACCAATTTATAATCTAAAACCAAATAAGCAAAAGAAGGCTGGTAGGTCAGCCAATCCAATCTTCGGACCCTTCACAAAATCCTTTTATACGAAACAATGAACAATGACATAAGCATTAGATTTTTAACAAAGTTAAATACGTCAAAAATCATTAAAATACGAGGTTTGTTCAATGTGCAATGCGTAAAGTACGATATCTTAAAGCCTGCGATTCAATTAGCGACGTGAAACGTTAAGGTTCAGCTCACAGACAATTGGGCTCAAGTCCTATACAAACTTATTTATTTGTTTTAAACGTTTTATGCCAAACTTCTTGTATCGGATTATTAACAAAAAGATATTCTGTATTTGTTTCCTAGAGTATCCAGTGATGGGAAAGCTGATAGTTAAACACAATGGCGTAGAAGTAAATGATGGGACATCTTCAAGAAATCCCTCAATTAAAGTAGGAGATCAAATTGAGCTTTTGTGCACAGCGAATGTAGGAAGTATAAATACCACCTTGATTCAGTGGAGGAGAACAACAGAAATTGGCAGTGCAAACATATGGAATGAATATCAACCCTCAGCATCAGCTTCCTCAGATGGGCAGGCCGTCAGAGAAAATTGTGGATATACACGCACAGCAACAATGCTTTACAACATGACGAGTGCTGATGCAAACAGGCAAAATAATCTAGGATTTGAGTGCTACGTTAGAGTGTCTGATCCCATATACAATAATTACGTGACACCAGAATCATTAAATCCGAAATTCTATGTAGATGTATGTAAGTATTCATTTTGTATCGTATTAAAGATTTAACACATATATTCTTCCCGTTCGTTTACATGTAAAGTATATTATAAACCTTAAAAACTGTACGTTTCCACTTATTTGATCTTTTTCACAATCAGGAATTGCTTCGTTTGTCATTTCTTTGTCATAGACAGAAAAAAAAATAAAAATCTCTCAAACGGCACAATACAGTTCCATGAAACTTTGTACAAATCAATGCTATAAGTGTATGATTATTTTACATACGATAAGAAAAGTTAGAACAGTCAAGAAAATTAGTTAGACATAAACAAATCCCTAAAATTCTATCTTTAATTTATCACAGAAACGAAGCACCTGATTTTTAAAGGTTAATGATTGCCTGCTGCCGTAATCAAATATAGCCTGTTTAACATAGGCAGTATTAACACTCACCAAAAGTTCTAATTGGCCACTTTTTTTTCCGTAACTTTTTTATTTGAACGACATTAAATTCACTCTTTATTTACGATCATATGCCAAAAACAGTCTTCAACTGAAGCTTTAATCTTGTAATAATTGACTTTGGAACAGTTTGGCAAGAGTTATCCTTAATTTTGCTAAAAATGCATTTCTTGCATAAAAGGTCAAGCAAACATAAACTTGCTCTTAATTCCTTGTTTTGTTTAAATAGGACCCGTCATTAGTAGGAAAAACAGAAAACATGATTAATCAATAGCAAATTTGTTTAAATAAACCCCTTTTAAAGTATCCAATTTTAAAATTACCTCCCTTTCAATTAAAGACTGTTCTAATTTTGACCATGCGGTGTAAGAAAATGGTATTGGATTCATTTAAGAAAACAATCAATAATGATTAAAAATGCATTAGATAATTTATTTCAATACAAAACAGTTCTTTCCACAACCTCTCTAGACGTAGGGAAGAAACTAAACTAGCATACATTGTAAACATATACAATTAATGACCAATAAGAACTTTGGTTGAGTGTAGACATACTTGAACTTCCGCATTTCGTGATAGGGAAGGCATGTAGTTTGTCTCTTGCATGGTTAGCTAGGCGTTGCTGCCGAATTTTAATGGCTAAATATAATATTTCACTACTGTAAGAGCAGATTTTAAGTATTTGGTGGCGGCTGTAAAAAGTCCACCCGTACTCTACTAAAGTGTGTTTTTCAGTTATAATTACCTCCCTCGATGGTTGTAAGATAATATTAAAACCATGCAGAGTGTCAGTTATTATAGGTGGCAGTATATAGGCATACTGCAACTACCCTTTTGGTGGGATACGGATTGTATGTATCTTGCTTTGATCTCTTGGCGCTGCCTCCGTTTTATTATGACTTTTGGGTTATATATACACTTTATAGATGTTTATGATTGCTTTTTTTTCAAAGGAAAAACACATTTAGCAAGCGCTTTTTGCCACACCTAGTTCACTGACTCATCACTTATAATTTCATCCCTGTTTTTCTAGCTTGTGATGAAGGTTATTACGGTGACGGATGCAACACCAAATGTGGGTATTGTTTTAACAATGTTTCTTGTATGACGATAAACGGAAGCTGTCCAGGAGGATGTGCTGCTGGATATTACACAGATTTATGTAATCAAGTTGAGTATTTTATGTATTTAAAAATATCTAAAATTGATTTAAGTATCAATGAACCCTGTTGATTGATCAGATTTTATGTTTTTCCTTCTATTTAGGGTCCTATTAAAACAAAACAATGAGTTAAGAGCAAATTTCTGTTTGCTTGACATTTTTATGCAAGCAATGCATTTTTAGCAAAATTAAGGATAACTCTCGCCAAACTGTCCCAATGTCAATATTTACAAGATTAAAGCTAAAGTTAAAGACTGTTGTTGGCATATGATCATAAATAAAGAGTGAATTCAATGTCTTTCTAATAAAAATACGGACAAAAGTGACCAGTTAGAACTTAGGTTGAGTGTATATTTGTCGCAGTATATTCATAAAATTAAAGCTTTCTTCGTATTATTAGTCTCTATTTTGATTTTAAATTATTTAACTTTAAAAGTAGAACATGAAGATAACAGTTTTTAAACTTATTTAATTGAACATACTCTCTCTCCAGCATGTGACTTAGGCAATTACGGTCCTAACTGTGTCAGTGTATGCGGAGCTTGTGACGCCGTCACTAATTGTCACTCAGAGACCGGAAAGTGTTCTAACGGTTGTCTGCCAGGAAGGCTTGGAATCTTCTGTAAAGATCGTGAGTATATTTGATACATAAAACAATTTATATCCGCCTTGTCCGTTTTCTGTTATCAAACACGAACATAAAACGCAAGGAATAACACGTTAGTATGGAAAAGGAGTAGAGAAAACAAACGAGACTGAACATTTTATCTTCATTAATGTACTTGACTTAACTTCAAACAAATACAATGATTTATGCCTTTGAAAATATCAACTTCGAATTTAAAATTATCACTCTTTATTTCGAATTTTCGAACACTTGTTCTTTATCCAGAAAATACAGATTTTTTTTTAATTTAGGTAATATCCATTTTGATAAGTCTTATCAAAATGGATATAACCTAAATTAAAAAATTTCTGTATTTTCTTGATAAAGAACAAGTGTTCGAAAATTCGAAATAAAGAGTGATAATTTTAAATACAGTTCTTACTGACTTTCCTTTTGGAAGATTATTTTATTTCGAATTTAATCTTTGTTTTGTAAAGTTTTTGTAATTTTCTCCAGTTCTAAGTTGTTGACAAATAATAGAATTTTAGATTTTTTACATTTTACTTTTTACTATCCTTGTAGAAATTGTGAAATTCATAATAACTGATTGTAAAACTTTTTTTCAATTATCGATCATTGGTCTTCTTCAGTTGATAACTTCACAGCAAGTCTATATTCTCATTTTTTTACAACATATGTCACATTAGAGTTAAGTTTAACACATTTGATTCTAAATTACTTCCTAACTTTCTCGTGATCTGTTGGTATTCACTTTTGTAGAGTAAAGTTTGTGTTTTTTTTGGCCACCGAAAATTCCCTGTTCATTTTTCTTGCAGAAATTAACATGCGTTGACATAAAATCTTTTCTATAAAAATGCTTTGCGAACCGGAATCTCACGACAGCAAGTAACGATAACAATGTCTGGATAATTTGTGATTTTTGTCAGGGCGAAATATTCTTTGGTCGAAACCTATTGCTACCTGTTGAAGCTACTTTTAAACAGTTTATGAGAAAATTGTGAAAAACATGTTTACCAAGTTTATTTAAACACTCAATATTTGTACAATGTAATATGAGGAAAAACAATGATACACTAATATACAGTAATATACACGAGGCTCTGTTAAATTATAAAACAAATGCCGGAAGAGTTTCCCATAGCTTTTTTATTATTTTAATCCATGTGAGATTGAAATGAAGTGAACAAGAGGTCAAGACAGATGCTTCTTAACAGGTCAGAGAACCAGGTGGCTCATTTGAATCATACATGGTACATTTGGATCAGGCCATTTGGTTCAAGTGGATCATGTTTACATCAAAATAAGAGGCATTTTATAGAATTGCAACATCAAGAAGACACAACCTTCACATACCGACTAAAAGTAGAGAGGAAGAGAAAGAATTTTTTATAAAGTCGGTCGACATTTTTGTTATCGTGAACCTTTTTTACAACAGGTATTCGAAACCGAATGTAAATAACTTAAGTTTATAACTTGCATAACTGATTTCTATCATAACTTTGTCAATAATACGTATAATCCAAACCACTTTTCATTTACATGCATCACAAGCAATATTAAAGTTCTGGAGTGATCTAGAGTACATGTACAATTGCACAAAAAAAACCCCGAAAACAAAGTAACATAATGATTTTTTGTAATGACCTGGCAAGCAAATTTAATACCTATTGCCCATTTGGCAACAAGAAAATTTAGGAATTCTTTGGTCCCACCCTTTGAACACGTGGTACAAAATGGATATTTTGTTTTTTGTTTTCAGTCAGTGGTTTGCAAGTCATATTCACAAGAAACAGACTGATAATGGGTGTAGCTGGAGAAACAGTGCTAACCTGTGCTGTCGATGAATCTGATATTCGCGAGATATTCTTAATACAGGTGTCTGTCTACAGTAAACTGTTTCCTACAGGAAAAAGTATTGCTTTGGTTGATAGAAGCGGACAAGATGTTGCCACTAATGCCAACTTGGGTGATTTAGCCAACAGGATTCAAATTTCTGGATCGATTGCAACAAACTCGCGTGATTCAACGATAACAGTGACCTTTGATACAGAAAAACTTCAGTGCGCTGATGCCGCTAACTATGAATGCACCATTAATTACCTTAACAATGCTGTAAAACCAATCACAGCAACCAGGTCAGTCAACTCATCTTTAGAAGTTTATGGTGAGTTCTTTTTACTACAAGCAACAGATATACTGGCAAGCAAGGAATGTCTAAGGGGGCAGATGCAGGTGTTCAACTTGTTTGAATGGAACTATTTTTGAAAAGCTTTTTAAAATTAACAAAACTGTTGGCTTTTTAGCAACCGGTTAAGTTAATTTGGCCTGGATTTCTATTACATTTTAATTATCCATTCATATGATGATACATACCAGGCAGGGTTTTAATTGTTATAAATGATAAAGAATTTGTCAAAGATTCTCAACTAAAATTGGAGGAGGCTAAAGTAAATGTGGCGTCCAAGAGCAAATTTCCTCGGAAATTAATCAAACGTATGTGCAAAATCCTGCAATTTTAAGTTGTTTTGGACACACGAGTCATCAGATTTTTGTATCTGTTTTTACATGTCTCCCTTGGTTTATTAGCTTCATCCGAATTATACAAAATAACTTACAAATGAGTTGTGAAATATAATTCACTTCATCTTTTGATTACTGGGAAAACATGCATTCTTTAAAAGAAAAACGCACTTATAGTATGACCATGATTCTATCATGATATTTTATCAGTAATAGTTATTCTAAAGAGACTTTTCTCATAAATTGGCCAAAATTGCGCATTACATTGTGACAGAAAGCGCAGTTATGCATAAAGCCATAACTAGTAATAAAAGTGTGTCAGTAAAACCATTCTACAGAACCTTAAAAAATTCATATTTCTGTACAAATGAGCAATGACATAAGCATAGATTTTCTTGCAAAATGTTAAAATTCGTAAAAGATTATAAATATACGAGGTTTGTTCGATATGTAAATCTTTTATCAACGACCAGATAAAAAATTGAATTTTCGGCGGAAAAAAACCTCATGGGGCTTGATCTGGGGGTATGGTGTGTTTGGCAAGACGGAAACCTTCTCCGACTTAAAAATTTCTTCACAAGCTCATATGTATACTGAGCCAAATGAAAACTTGACAAAACTAACATGGAAAATTCCTGTAACATAAATTATGCAATTTGATGACCGAAAATGTTTATCTTGGAAATTGCTGGTTCAATAGCAATCGGTTTTAAAAAGAAGACAAAAGAAAACAAATACGTGGATGTGGAAAATTAAACGTTGATTGTGTTCGTTCTTTCATTAAAATGGTTGTTTTAACTTTGACCTCTGTGAAAATAATAAAATTTTCCCGCCTTATCAAATGTACAGATATGTGCAAATGACTTATGTTCTTCGGCATCGAAATTTAACGGCTATACTATCATAGCAATATAGGATCTTTTTTGTGCCTATGGTCCTTTTGGCAAGGTCTTCTAACGTGTTTGGTTAACGAAAATGTGTTTCCGTATTATTTTTACTGGTTCGAAATATTGAACCCATATTTCATGCTTCGGAATAAAAATAGATAATCATACCTTGGTACCCCAAACCCTCAGATGAACCCAAACAAATTTCCTGGGCACAAAAAAGAAATCATGATATTTTATTTCTTCTGTGAAATGTAAATGAACACCAGCAACAAAGCTATTTTTAATATTCAATAAAATCGAAATTGGAATGACTTTTACCCCAATTTTAATGTAACACCATCATTTTGAACATAGAATATCCTCATGACAAACAAGTAAATTACCATAACACCGTTCAAAGATCCACAGTTAAGCTCAAAGGCAATCGGGCTCGTGTCCCGCACAAATAATTTAATAATATATGTTTCATGCCAAACTCCTTGTATTGAAAGATTATCAAACATATATTTTTTATTTGTTTCCCAGAGTACCCAGTGATGGAAAAGCTGATAGTTATACACAATGGCGTAGAAGTAAATGAAGGGACATCTTCCAGAAATCCTACATTTAAAGTAGGAGATCAAATTGAGCAAATGTAGGAAGTATAAATACCACCTTGATTCAGCGGAGGAGAACAACAGAAATTGGCACTGCAAACATTTGGAATGAATATCAACATTTGGCATCAGTTCCTCAGATGGGGAGGCCGTCAGAAAAAACTGTGGATATACACGCACAGCAACAATGCTTTACAACATGACTAATGCTGATGCAAACAGGCATTTAGGATTTGAGTGGATCCCGTATATAATAATTATGTGACACCAGAATCATTGAATCCTAAATTCTATGCAGATGTATGTAAGTATTCATTTGGTATCGTATTAAAGATTTAGCACATATGTGTCACTCTCTGAGACTTTTGGGCCAAATTCGGCAAACGTCATTTCGAGTAAAATGACGTCAACTTCGCGGCACGCACAAATCTCATTAAATTTTCCTAATTGCCAGTATTAAATGATACTTACAGAAATATATATAGTGTTATTCCAGTGCGTATGACAAAATGTACGTTTGAACCTGTTACCGTAATCTTTATATAAAAATAATATCGTTTACTATCTTCCTATACAGTTATTACGTCCCTTATTTTGACATACGCCATAGATTCTGATTCACATGTACGAAACAGTCGTGATATTTGAACGGCAAAACCATCATGTTTAGACCTAAAATGCCAGTAAAGTGATGGATTCGAACAAGTTAGTCAACAAATAGCCTATTATATTGCTTGTTTGTGCAAAATTATGTCAAATCTTGTATGAAATGGGTACATTTGCATTTTCCGGAAGTAAAAATGGCGACCGTGACCTTGTTTTTAACAGTTGATTGTTTGCAAATATTTTGTGATGTAAAAAACGATCTGTTTTATGCATCTCCGTCTTAAACATGGACAACAGTCAATCTTATTTTCCTAATTATGTTCCAGATGAGTTACTTTTACAGTGTAATCCTGAATTTAAAGGCGGAACTTTCAAATCATGACAAAATTTTAAAATGTCAATGATTGTCGAATTTTCGGACAGTGAATTTGAAAGCCTAAGGCTGTTGTATTTCTGATAACGGAGGCACCAATGACCATGAAAATAACGATTCCAAAAAATGAACATTTAAATGGAAATGTCTATTAGCTAGTATTGATTCTGAAAAAAGCTAAAAATAGCATTCAAAATATCTGGGTGCTGCTGTACCAAGTTCCGTAACCAAGACTGTATGGAAAGCCATCTGGCCCTTCTTTGTCTGAATAGACAAATTTATAAATTGTAACGAAATTAACTTTTATATATAGATAGTGAACTATTTGCAATATTTATTACAGGGACTTGGATATTATATATCTCATAGATGAGAAATTCCATCTTGCTGGTTAAATGGCAATACTGGCTGACATCATTACTCCAACACCAACTTAAGTTTCCTGGATATGGCAAGAAAATGCAGTTTTACACATAGACAACTGTGCAGAGCAGCACATCAACAACACTAGCATATTTAAGGTATGTAACAATGGAAAAAAGTTTTAATTTTACTCACATGTGGTTGTTCCTTGAGGTCATAGTCATTCTAAGGTTTTTGCTTTTCTTATACTTTATTATTTAATTGCTAAATATGAAATCCTGTTATTGACACAGGTAATTGCTAATTGCAAACAAACAAATAAAAAGTAACAATCCCAATGATACTCTGATAAAAAGCTGGTATTTTTCACATTTGCTTGTAATGTTAATTATCTTGAACAACATATTTATGAATAGACAGGTTATGTTGAGAAATTAATCTTTAAGAGGTATCAGTTCAGGAACTTCAATTTGGAATTTTCTGGGCACCATTTTCCTTGTAGTCTTTTTTTTGTTATTCAACAGGCTATAGACTTGGATTATTTACACTTGATACTAATGCTAAATGCATAATAATAATGACATAATGGCTGACCAAATGTTAACTGTCATGTCACTGTGCATATTTTATAAATTTTGCATTGATTTTTAAAAATTTCAGGATGACATAGGACAGGCCACATGTGGTTTTTGATTGCAGGTATGCAACTGACCCAGAAATGGAACAGGGTCTTGAGAAAAGTGCCAACTCTGAACGCCTGCTTCCTGGCAGGCTCCCTATTCTGAGCTTGATCCTCAAAGATGTGGTACCAATATGAAGAAGTAGACCTATTGTGTGTGAACAGTGGTTAAAAAAGTTAATGTCCTCAGCAAACTCTACCAAAAGTCTCTTGATTTCAGTGTTTTTGGTGTACTCCAAACTCAACAAGGTACCTGAAAATGATAATAACTCATTTTGGCCAAAAATTGCATTTTGGACCATTTTTCCCAGAGAGTGCCACATATATTCTTCCTGTCCTTCTACATGTACCACATATTATAACCCTTAAAAAGTCTACGTTTCCACTCCTTTGATTCTTTTCACAATTAAGGAATTACCCAGTTCCTCATTTCTAATCATAGACAAAACAGAAAAATATGAAAATCTCTCTAACGGCGCAATACAGTTCCATCAAATTTTGTGCAAACAATGATATTAGTGTATGCTTATTTTACGTACGTTAAGAAAAAAAAAACAAGAAAAATAGCTAGACATATTAAACAAATCCCTAAAATTTTATTTTATCAATTTATCACAAAAGCGCAGCAACACCAGATTTCATTATGTTAATGATTGCCTGCTGCTATAATTAAATATTACCTGTCTTACATAGGCAGGTTATGGGCATACTTGAACTTCGTCTTTTCGTGAAACGGATGGCATGTACTGAATTCGTGTCTTGCATGGTTAGCTAGGCGTTGTCGCCGAAATTTTATTGCTAATGTAACAGCAGATGTTAAGTATTTGGTGAATCATCACTTGTTGTTTTATCCCCTTTTTTCTAGCTTGTGATGAAGGTTATTACGGTGACGGATGCAACACCCAATGTGGGTATTGTTTGAACAATCTTACGTGTATGACGATAAACGGAAGCTGTCCAAAAGGATGTGCTGCTGGTTATTACACAGATTTATGTAATCAAGGTGAGTATTTTATGTATTTAAAAATATATAAAATTGATTTTAATATCAATAAAGCCAGTATAGCAATCAAATTACCGCAAAACTAAATGAGCATGTGTTTTTTGGAAATGAAAATCATATATAACCCTTTCAAATGATATATACCCACACATTTTATCCTTTCCACAATCAGTACTTTTATTTCACGCATATATTCTTCCGTCCTACAGAGACATCTAGTGAATCGATAAAATGTGAAAATAACTAATTAAAAATGCTAAAAGCGAAATTACACAAATGATCCACATTTCATATCCTTGGATAGTTGGCCCGTATTTCTTCTGTTATCGCTGTATGAAGCTTTCAGTTTTGCTCCTAATTAATCACAAAACTATCTCACAAAACTACGAAAGTTCCGAGGTAAACGAATATTATACATTTTGATTCTTAGTAGTTTACTGTAATGTTTCCTATCCAAGTACTGTTGAGTCTTGGACAGCGCTATTTTATCAGGTTTGATTGCATATTTAAATAAAATCATGAACTTAAAACACGAACTGAGAAAAAGCGATGTATAAAAAACTGGTAGTAAAAAGATAAATTGCAACAGTCGCCGAAAAAATTATATTACGATAAAGGCTCTTAAGTACGTGAAATCATTTCAAAAAGGTAAACAGATATCAGCTCATGCGATAAAATATAGTTTTGAAATTCGTCCAATTTTATGAGTTTTAGACGATAGAATTTTTTGTTCTTTAAAATTATAGCTTGCCCAGAGGGTTATTATGGACATTCGTGTCATTCGGAATGCGGTCATTGTAAGAACAATGAACCTTGTGAACCTCAAACTGGACGTTGTGAACTGTGTGCTGAAGGATATACTGGAGAGTATTGCAAGACAAGTAATTTATATAACGTTTATCTTAGAAATAATGATGTATTAAACCTTTGGTGTGTTTCCATCCATCTATTTTATCTTTTTAATTTGTATTTAATTCTTACGTCACTACTAAAATATATGATTAAACAGATTATTTAAATGTTTATAAAAAAATATGAAATATGCATATCAGGAATGGCCACATCAAGCAGAACCACTCTCCCCACACGGCCAAAAAGTAGAGATGAGAAGGGAGCACGGTTTACCAATGATCATTTTTTAAAAGGTAAACGCAATAAAAAATTTCAAAGTACATTTACGTTTTCAGACGGCGATATTCCTTGTTCAACATCTTAAGGTGTTTATATCTCACAGCTTGTTCTTATGTTTATTAAGTAAATTAAGGAAACCTTTCAAGTTCTATCGCCGATGTAATTCAAAAGTGCAGGTGCTATTACAAATCGCTTTTTCAATAACGTATTTTCCAGCCAGAAAATTAAATGGATGAAAAGGGAACTTTGATAGCCATAGAACTCGACACAATTTAAATATGAATAGTAAGATTACCAAAATACATGATAATTAACCCATTCACAGTTGATCGTTATGCTTAACTCTTTGGTTTCACGGCGGTGGTACAAGGGTTTAAAAGTTTATGATGGTTTATGAAGGTGTATGGGTAAATCTTGTAAAAGAACACAGAAGCTCAATCTGTTATCCCTGTCATCGTGTTCTCGCTAATTCGTCTCAATGTGCCTGGTCTCGGTAAGTTCATTGAGAACCCGTCATTTTGATTTACAATGCTATTATGTTTTATATTTTTGTGTGCTTTTGCATGCAACATTGTCGAGTGGATGTGTTGGTTGGAGTTATTTCACGAAGACATCTTGTACATGTTTGTAAATATGAAAATATATTGCCAATGGGTAAAATGCGAGTTTGGTGCACCATAGAACCTGGTTTAATTCCACAGTGGCATTCTAAATTACACGATTGTCCATAATAACCCACTGGGCAAGCTATAACATTAAAGTATAGAAATATTATCGTCATTAACAATCATTAACTTTTATTCTCCAACATAGATTATTCAAACGCATAACTCCACGAGCATCTTGTTAAAATATTTGGAACTAGATAAGTGATTTGATATATATTCTCTATTTAATTAACACGTGTATTTTTTTTATTTTAATTAGTTAAAAGAACCCACAAAATTATAATAGTCGTTTTATTAAAATTTCAAACCGACGTCACATCTTACGACCAAAGCCAATAAACCTTAACAGACTAAAGTACTGAAAGTGAACCAGAAAATGTATGCATGTATAAATTGTTTGTCTGTTTTTTTTTTAAATTAATGATTTATTTTGCAATAATATAATACACTCAACAAAAGTTCTAATTGGTCACTTTTTGTCCGTAATAGATATAGAATGCGGTTATTGTAAGGAAAACAAACCTTGTGAACCTCAAACTGGACATTGTGAACTGTGTGCTGAGGGATATACTGGAGAGTTTTGCAAGACAAGTAATTAATACAATACTATAATTCATACCTTAAAAGCGATTTTCTTATAAACAATGATGTATTAACAATTTGATGTGCTTTCATTTTTGTCAAGTATATCTAATCTATACTACTTGTATTCAATGATCGGCATATTTACGAAAATTCTTGCATTTAACACACCACGTAATATTTGAAAGTCTTTTTCTAAAGAGTGAGGCGATTCCTGATATGCATATATTACTTTTTTAAGAAGAAGTGTTATCTTTTATTTGAATCTCATGATCTACATGTACATACAATTTACATTTGACAATAAATACTTATATAAGTGCAATGCCCTCAAATAAGTAACAAGAGACAAAACAACAATTTAATTTTAAAATGCTTAACTGAAATACTAAAAGGAAGCATACAGAGTTATTCACACCGCAGTTAATAGTCAAAAGAAATTGCATTCTAAATTCTATAAGTAAGTAACTGTTGTGGACCTAAAAATCCTCAAAAGAGAGTTATTTACCCTATCTGTATGACTTTTATAATCATTAATGTGTTAAAACAGTCACTTATATTTTACAACATAAAATAATTATGAACATTTAAGCAATCTAATACTAAAAATAGTTAAAGTTATCAATTAAAATATGTGTTTTTGCTCTTTTTCGCTCTCATTTCACTGAACTATATTAATAGACGTTGCAGAATCATATAAAAAGTATTTGCAGTTGTTTTCATAATATCATTGATGGAGAGTGTAAAGATCAGTTTATCATCTTTATTAAAATTAACAAATTTCGGTCTTAGTTCAATTGCTTTTGTTAACAACTGTTGTCACAAAAGATTGTATGATCTACATGGAAGTAAAACATGTTTCTCATCTTCAACTTCAAATAGCGAAAGGAATACTATTTATCAATTATAGTATAAAAATGTGATGAAAGCCAAAGACCTTTGAAAAAGATTCCATTTGCAGGTAACTATTTATGACTAAAATTATACGGAATCGACCCTACGATTTCGACGCGCGAAGCGCGTCGAAATCGTGTCGATTCCGATTACGGTATTGCGCATGTCTAACGGTCTATACCAAGACAATTGGAAACCGTGAATTTCCGGTTTGCAAAATACCCTGTTAAATACGGCTTTTCTGATTGGACAATAAAAAAACCTTGCAAAGTAAGGCCTTTTCTGATTGGACAATATGACTTGAATCCAGATTGCTTGCTTCTGGATTTTAAAACTGAAAAGCCGCCATTTTGTTTCTCGATTCACATTTTCAGAAGTTCTGATTCCATATGTTAGATAACAATTAAGATTGAACTTGCCCTAAAAATCAGGTTAATAAGTTTCAACATTGATTAAAATATAATATTGTCACAGAGTTAGAGTCTAACTGTAGGCTTCACCGTACTGTAGCGATGAGCATTACGGTAGTTGTTTGAAATTTGGTTTATTGCAGTTACACCGGTTTCCACAACATTCTAAACATTGGAATTTTACGACGTTTTTATTTATTTTACTGCAATCATCAACAAGAACAGTAAGTTTAACATTACAGATTAGATGGTAATATCGATTGCTTTCGTTTTAATTTGGTGAGGGAAAGCGATAAGGTATTACGTTGAAATTATAATATGGATCAAGCATATAAAGCTGTTAGAGAAAAGGGCATACCTGTTCAAAGGGCTGCAAGGACATATGGTGTGCCTGAGCAGACTCTCAGGGACAGGGTTAAAGGATTTGTAAACCATTTTAGTGCCAAGCAAGGTGGGGAGACTTTCTTTAGCCATGAAGAAGAACTTGTTGTTGTGGAGCATCTTAAGACAATGGCCCAGCTTGGTTATGGTTATGGTTTCACAAACACGCAGTTACAGCACACAGCAGGAGAACTGGCTTTTGATATGGGAAAAAAGAAGAACAACAAACCAATGAGTAATTGCTGGTTGTATGGCTTTATGAAAAGGTGGAGTAGTCAGTTAGCCTCCCTTAAACCAAGAAAACTGGACAGCAATAGAGCACGCTCAACAACACCTGAGAACATTACAGAATATTACAGAAACCTCAAAGACATTTTTGACAAGTACAACTTTCATATAAAACCACACCTCATATATAATGTTGATGAAACAGGTCTACAGCCAGAACATCGCCCGCCAAATGTAATCGCACCACCCAATACGAAACCACAAGCCATAACCTCACCAAGGTCGACAACAACCACTGTTATAGCCTGTGCAAATGCTGTTGGTAACAGTATTCCACCTTACTTCATCTTTAAAGGAAAAAGGTTTAACCCTGACCTGATGAAGGGTGCTACACCTGGAGCAAGTTGCACCATGTCTGATAGTGGTTGGTCTAATGGCACTATCTTCAGGCAATACCTAGAGCAGCATTTTCTTCACCATGTAAAAGGTCAAATTCACAGTGATGAGTATGTGTTACTGATATGCAACGGTCATGGCTCTCATATTAATGGTCCGCTAATCGACTGGGCAAAGAAAAATCACATAATCATGTTTGTTCTACCTTCTCATACTTCCCACCTTTTACAACCGCTTGATGTATCCAATTTTGGTCCTTTTAAGGCCTTCTACAATGCTGAATGCTCTCTTTTCATGAAAAATCATATTGGACAGAACATAACAAAATATGAAATGTGTCAAATAGCCTGCAAAAGTTATATCAAAGCTATGACACCATTCAACATAATGTCAGGTTTCAGAAAAACTGGCATTTATCCCTTCTCTAGTGAGGCTGTCCCTATGGAAAAGCTTGTCCCCTGTGAAAGCTTTAGAGAAGACCATCCAGTGGAGAAAGTGCAGGCAATGAAATCCGGCAAAGAGGCTGTTGAGAAGTTCCTGCTTATGAAATCTGAAAAAATAGAGTCACAGAAACGTAAGGAAACCAAAGGCTGTGTTAATTGCTGTGGGCAACAGAAATCTGAAACAATAGGAAAGCCTAAAGCAGGGGGCAGAGCCATTACCGACGACAGTTTCATAACAGAACTTACTAACTATGAACATAGTAAAGAAAACAGAACACATACAAAACAATCTTCATGCAGTATTGAACCTGCAAACAAAAAGAAAAAAACTACCAGCACTGCCAACAAAAAAACTACCAGCACTGCCAACAATTCAAGAATCCTGCTCTCTCCAATTCCATCAACAAGTGGATTGAATATTCCGCCCAAGACCAACACAGAAGATGAAAGCGACTTTGAGGAAGAGATGAATGACAAAGATGTGTGTTGCGTCTGCAAAAAGTTTTATGCACCTAAAGAAAAAGACTTTCCCTACTTGAAAATTATAAATTGGGGCCAATGTGTAAGATGTGATCACTGGGTACATCTGACACTATGCACAGATGTTCATGTTGTGAGGAGACATAGCGATTTCCTCTGCCCACACTGTAAAGAATAAAAAAAAACACACAAAAAGCTGTAAAACTTACCTTGTAAATATGTTGTAAATATGTTGAATTAGACAGTTAATAGTTTAGAAATTTACCTTTTCTAGTTGACATTTGGAAATCCAATTGATTTTATTTTAAAACCAAACAACAGTGATGACAAAACACACATGTTTAAAAATCAAACTTCACTGGAATTGGGGTTAAAAAATCATAACTATAAAGTGTGGACTCTAATTAATGTTGAACAGTATAAATAAGCGACCTAGATATTATGTGTTACTAAAAATAGAGTATTCAATCAGAGCCACGAAATCGATAGGAAAGCGTCTGCCTGATTCTGATGTTGAAGGTCAACAGAAATGAAAGTAAGTTATTTTTAGCCAGTCATGTTTATTTCTTTGTTTGGTTGATTTAAAGTTTAGTGTTGATGACATTTTATATTTTGAACCCAAAAAACATATTAAGAAACATGCTATGTTGTGCGCATGCGCGATTTTCGAAGGTAAGAGCCACGATTTTATAGGAATAGGGCATAACTCTGGACAAAACTGGTCAAATGAAATCTGATCACAATTTTTGAAGATACAAGTGTTTTCATGATCAGGACTTGAACCCAAAGTTTGCAGATTAAGCATAAATCTACTCTGCTAATATAAGTTGTTAGAGGCATGGTAAAGCTGTGTATCTGAAAAATGCTTCATTTACAACAAATAAAATTTTTCAGAGCTGCCTTTCCAAAAAATGAGGCATATTGTAGAATTATTTAAAAGCACGGCGAAGCCGTGTTAACCACTTATTATTTATTTCAGATTTTAGGAATAACTGCTCAGCAGAGGTGTAAAAATTTTGTTTTACCCACTCACCCTGCAGGTCGAGTGAATGCTCAAGTGCACTCCCCCTTACAGAAAGTACACTCTGCCTTACATTTTAAATAAAATACTCTTTCTGTAAAGCTTTGTTTACCAAATGCTATCTGAATAATGCTTCATTTACAACAAATAAAAATTATTAGAGCTACATTTCATAAAATAAATGAGGCATAGTGTTGAATGATTTAAATAGGAAGCACGGCGAAGCCGTGTTTACCACTAATTATTTATTTCAGATTTTAGGAATAATTGCTCTGACAGAGGTGTATAAATTTTCTTTAACTCAATCGCCCTACAGGTCAGGTGAATGAGCAAGTGCACTAGCCCTTACAGAAAGTACACTCGCCCTTATAAATAAAATACTCTTTCTGTAACAATTTTCTTTTTTTCCATTCGATCTCTTTCTTACTGTCCTGCTCGCTCTCTCGCTTTTCATAATCACCTGTATCTTGTGTAAATAATAATTTTTAACATACAGCGGGAAAAAAGGTGCACTTTCAGCCTTGTTCTGATTTGGGTAAAAATAAAATGCTGCTGTTATCTTTACATCAGAAACATTCTGAATACAATGGAAATCGACCGAAATTCCGGAAATCAAATTGAAATTTGTAAACAACTTGAGAATATTTCATTATTCTAAGAAAACACATGTGCTTTGCTGAAAAATTTACACACCCTCACTGGTTTTCCTAGCCATTTTGGGAAAAGTACCTTAGCTAGAATCGGGAAAATTTTTGCGCGTGAAACTTCTAGGAATTTTTATCAACAAAAATACACCGTAAAGCGAAAGTTAACACCCTTTCTAATGTTTTGAAAATTATCAGTGGATTCATTTGGGAAAAGTGGAAGAAATTTCCTATTGGGAATGGGTCCGTTAACTTTGGGAAAGGGTCTGTTTTCCGGACTCTCAAAAAGGTTAGAAAAACCCTGGCCCTGCCGGTCGAGTGTTTTGGCTGCTTCCTTCGACCCAACGGATCATTTACTTGCCATGGCGAGCGGTCGAGTGGATTTCTACACCTCTGATTTGTCAAACAAGTTCAAATGTGTTGCATGGTGAAGCCGTGTTGACCATTAATTAATTGATATAAATTTGAAAATTTATTTATTTTAATTAGTTTTTCACAGTCCAATAAATTGTGTCAAACTTTTGTATACATGCCTTGGTCTAGATGTTTGAGTGTAATGATCACTACAGACTTCCTAAAAATTGTAAAAAAAGTGTCAGACAAGATGTGAAAATCTGTCTGACCAAAACAATTTCTGTCCGACTGAAACATTTAACACATTAATGATTTAGTAAGCAAAACACAGTATTGAGGGTGTTTTTGTTGTTGTTTTTTTTCAGTGGAACAAAATAACAAATTGTCATTATGACAAATACGTAAAATATTTCATTTGGATATCCTCACTCATTTCCCTCAGAACAGTCTCGAATCAAAACAGCGAGTAAAATTGTAATTTAGGGAGTAAAATTGGAATATGCCGATCAAATTTTTGCCGGATATTTGGTCCTACAACATTGAAAATCCCATCAGACCAGTCCAAATTTTACCGGACAGGTCCGACAGTCCGGCGACTTTAAAGAAGTCTGTCACTAAGAAATATAAATTAAGTCATTGGAAGGTATATGCATGTATAGGCAAATAATATCATTTATAAATTTTGTTTTTTGTAATTTGTATTTCAGTTTGAAGTATACATATAAAAGATGCCTGACAAATCTGGTTCAAAGAGCATGAAACTGGAATAGGAGAAAAATTAGACTACTGGAGAGGTATTTTTTTTTAAATTTACCTATAATAAACTGTACAAACACTCAAACAGCACAGAATTTGCCCTTCCTTTACATGACTATGCATGGCTGGACAAACCCACTAGCCCGACGCCTTGGACAAGCTGAAAATTGTATCGGACAATCTCAAAATATCTGATTGCTTGTCTGTGGGCTAGCTCAATTTTTTTAGTGTAGACTAGTTTAAACGTTAATTTGATATGCTCAATTCTCTTTTAGCACTATATGCATATCATATTACAACAGCAATAAGTTTATTACAAAATAACATGTTTTGAGATCTATTTTAACATTATCAAGCCCCCCATGTATAAATGGTTCCTCTTGAATTTCCTGTTTCTTTCTGTACTGTTAATACTGACTAATCAGAATTTGCTTATTTGGGCAAAAGTGGGACTACATTGTAGCTGAAATGTTTACCCAGCTAGTTTTAGACTACATTGTAGTTACTAAAAAATCTAAATTTGTTTAGCCCTGCTATGGTGTACCATAATCTCTGGCATGTTCACACAAACTCACCTGAACATGCCAAATTTTTGGAAGACACAGAATCAATAGCCACAAAGTTTCTCTGCAGACCATGTTGTAAATACATTATGGGTCCCTTTGGTCACTTATTTAATCCTTTATTTAGTGGATAAATCTCAAAATTTTGTTCACGTTGTTTAGGAAGAAAACAATGCTGTTTTAGTTTTCACAGTCAATAACTTAACATACTTCATGGACACAACTTTTTAGCACAAATGGTCAGCCCATGTAAATCCAGATCAGATAGCATATATGTAGATTCATATCAGCTGGCACATCTTTATATGGTCTTTAAAATGTGATAACACTCTGGAATTAAAGATGGCATGAAATGTTTCATCATTTCCATCTTCCTTGTATGTGATTTTAATAAAAAGACCTTACATATAATAAATAAATTATGGCAACAGTATGAATTGTTCACTGTTAACTGCAACAGCAATTTATGTACATCTTCATAAGCCACAAAAGGTACTGTATAACTAAATTATTAGTTTACTGTTATCAGCGAAGATTTAAAATAAAACATTTATTTTCAGAGATGTGTATCACCAAGGTTATGAACCCTATAGAAACTTATGCAGAATTGGTAGACAGCTACGGCATAGAATATGAACATTAACATAGTAAACAGATAAAAGGTTTGCATAAATTTTCTTTATTTTCATTTATTAAAGCTGCATGAATGTATAATAGCAGGGTTGGCCTATTGACTGGTCAATTGAGTATTGAGTGGGCCGGTGGTCAATAGTGGTCATAACTGGTCAAAGGTGATCATTTCTGGTCAATGCTGGTCATTACTGGTCAATTTTGTTCACAACCAAACTGTCCAAAATGTTCTTTAAATCATTCAAAATCCTTTAGGCCCTTACAATAGCCCCTGTATGGGTCTAAGTGGTACTTCATTTATGGTTTATTATTGGATAAGCTTTAAATAAACAGAACTTCTTAATTGGTAAAGGCCTTTGTTAAATAAGCAAAAGAAATGTATGTCTTAATATTTTAAATCAATTTTAACTGTCGACAAATGAATTTATAAAAGCCTTAAGATATAAAATTATTTTTGAAGATAAATTAATTTGCGGTTGATTTTAATATTTCAGGAAAACAGCTTCACATGAAATGCTGTGGGAAGACCAGGTTAACTGTTCTAGACAGTAGAGGGAAGAAAAGAAAGAGCTATCCGATCCAGTTATTACGAATTTCAGTGTTCCACAGGGATCTACCGGTATATTAGGACCGAAATACTTTACGATGTATACCAAGCCAGTAGGTGCTATCTGTGTTTAACATGGTCTAATGCATCATTTTCACAAATGGACATGGAGAAACATGTCAACACTGTCTGTAGATCTGCCTACCACCAGCTGTGAATCATCGGATGCATACGGAATTACCTTACAACAGATGCTACAAAAACATTAGTTAATTGTCTAGTAACATCAAAGCTTAACTATTGTAATTCATTGCTCTTCGTTATTTCAAAACTGACAATGAATAAACTACAACGGGTTCAGAATACAGCTGCCAGAATCTTGATAAAAACTCCTCGTCATGACCTTATAACACCAGTGTTCAAGGAACTTCATTGGCTACCAATATGTCAACAGATTTATTACAAGGTCCTACTATACACTTACAAGGCTCTCAATGGACAGTGCCCACAGTACATTATTGACTTATTGTGTGTGTACCGACCAGCTAGAGACCTTCGTTCTAGCAGTTCTTTAACACTTGTAGTACCATACCAGAACTGTGACTTTCGGAAACAGTAGCTTTACCCATGCTGCACCAAGGTTATGGAATGCACTGCCAGAGTTATTTAGAACCGAACAGACACTTGACACTTTCAAATGACAGCTAAAACACACCCTTTCCGCTCATACTATGTATAATGTTGATTAAGTTTAACTGGATATATTAACAATCATAAGACATTGGGTTGATTTTGAACGGAGAGTGATGCTATAATGTGTTATCTACACATCAACGCACTTGTTTTTTTAACTTTCTACTATGTTTTTCATGCAAACTTTTTTATCCAAGTTTTATTTTTTTTATTTTTATTTTATTTTTTTGCTCTATGTTTTATTTGCCCATGCTTTATTAATTCTTATTGTATTATATTGCTATATCTTGCTTGTTGTAAAGCACTTTTGAACATATGAAGAGTGCTATATAAATCTGGACTAATTTGAATGTTTCATTCTATTTAGATAATAAATTTCTCTACTGTCACTAAGTGCTGTTTAACTAAGAGTTTACAGGAAAACTGGTGTATTCAACATATTCTTCCAAACTTCACAGAATCATTCAGCTCACTTAGATGTAGTGTTGCATCTTTTATGATTGAAATTTCTACATTATTTGAAATTGCCTCATAACAAATAATTTGGTATTTAATATTGAAAATCAAATTATAACATGTTCAGGGCTGGAAAAATACAGTAGCCCGACGTCCTGGACTAGTCAAAATGCCAACTCGGGCTACTGGATAATTGTCTGAAATCTAGTCCCGGACAAGTCGTTAATCCATATGCGGACAAGTGACAAATATACAGATTCTCAGTGTCAAAACTTGTTAGTATTAAACAGCTGATTAGCCTAATCAACAGCATGTGTGGCACATCAAACGTCCCGACTGACCCCCTGTGGAGTCAATAATTGTTGCATCCATTGCTTCTGTACTCTAATAAACTGTCTAGAATATTGGTACAGTAGTTATTCCTATTATATACAGATTATCTAATAATTAAAATAAAAACAAAGATTACGCAAAACATCGTAAGTTTATACAGTATTTCGCTTGTCGCATATTTAAGAATTTGCCGGTTTCACTCGTTTTTAACAAAGTACTCTTTGCTAGAAGCATTCACATTCGAAAAGGAAACTTTTTTTACACAAAAGACAACTTGATTTCAGTGATTATAGCCACAGAAAATAGGAACATTTAATAAATTATGAAAAATTGCTCACTTTTTGGATGGAAATTTTACTATTTTGTCACCAATGTTTCTGTTATCAAGTGAGTTGGATTTGAATACCTTTAATGTCTTAAAACTGCAAAAATTACATGGGTAACTCAAGGAAACATGTTGTTCACTTGATAAAATTTCATTTTTAACATGTACAATCTAAATTTGACTTGAAATCACCACCGGTGAAAGTGTATGCATTTTCGGACAGCAATAATTTCGGATACGTTATGTTTTCCTCAACTGTTCTGAGGCTTGAATTATTTTTTAAGTAACTTACAAATTTTGACTATCATAATCATTTTGACTATCATAAAAATTTAAATTCATTATACCATAGAGAAATATGGTTTGTGTGGGTGGGCAGGGGGCAGAGTTGCACGCAAATTGCTAGCAAAATATCATAAAGTGTAATGTAATACATTATTTTAAATAAGAATAAAACTCAAGCAAATTTAATGCAGTACAATGCATTTTCGCATAGATAAATTACTCACACGCGTACTAGCAATCAGAAAGTTAGTATTGAAACAAGTGAACAGCATTGCAGGACATGTCATCCAATTTTCCGGACAAGTCATTTTTTGTAAGATGACTAGTCCCGGACAGGTGACTTTTAAAAATATTTTTCCAGCCCTGATGTTTAGTAGCAAAATGTTAAAGGGACCTTGTGAACTTTAAAATTAAAAAGGGAAATTAAGCTAAAAATCTTAAGACATTACTTTGTGAATCAAAAATTATTAGTTGTAAAATTGTTATTGTGGATTTATTTTATAAACCGCAAATAAAAGCTTAGAAACCTGAAAAGACTTTGTGTAGAACAACCACTCTGTGTAAAACAACAATAAACCCGTGTAACACCAGCTGTTCAAATAAGCGCTCACCGCAGAAGAAGAGATTAATAATGCAAAAGTCGTTTTACACCAAAAGCTCTTCATAATACATCTTACAACCTTGATCAGTTTTGGTTAAAAAGTAAAACAACAAATGATGACTTGTTTCTTTGTTTTACTGTTAAACATTCGATGCACATCTCTTTAAATTCGTCGATTCCGAGAGAGGCAGTGCCTTAGTTCATATTACTGTAATACCTTTGTTTTTCTTCAGACCTGCAGCCATACAAATATATAATCATCTATATTTATTTAGACCATGTTTTTTACAGTATATTCGAACTTGTCGCTTAGCATGTACTTAACAACTATACATTTCTTTTTTCAGGTATTTAGTTTCCGACGTCTGTAATACATTTAAGCAATTACCATATACCAGAATATAAAGTTGAGTGCGTCTACTAAAGACATCTGATCAAGCTTTAAAGGAAATCAACTTTATTGGCCATCGACAGGCAGAATAATTTATGTCTTGTAGTAATCATCAATGTTGTATGGAATGAACATTCTTTAGTTGACATTTATTATTCTTTACTCTGTTTGTTATGTAAGAATATTAGCGAGAGAGAGAGAGAGAGAGAGAGAGAGAGAGAGAGAGAGAGAGAGAGAGAGAGAGAGTTTCTAATTCGCAACATCATAATACGAACATTAGCATGAATCTTAAAGCGAACTGTATGAGAGACCAGGATTAATGGGACACGTCCCCACAAACATGTTTATCTGGTCCTTACAGTACACTCTCTTCTGATCCTGGCCAATTTATTCCTTTGTCCCCTACAGCCTCTCTCACTTAAAATTAAAATATTATCGTATTGACTTGTTGGTATGTTTTTATTATAAAGCAGTTTAACGGTTTGTTCAACATTGAACAACTACATGTAGAGTGTTATCCATGACAGATCTGATTAAACGTGTGTTACTGTATAAAAATGTTCCTTTAAATGAATAAAGTGAAATGACTGATTTGTACATGTGTTGTAATTGTTTTGTACATGTGTCTGTAATTGTTTAATTTTGATGGTACCGGTGTTGATAAAGCTTCTTGGAAGATAATTTTTACTAAATTTTTGACGTTACTGAAATTTCTTGAATATTTTTTGTGTCCGTTATAATATTTTTTTTTACGCTTTAAATGACCAAGTTTAACTTCTTTATGTACTGTATACGTCGGCGACGGTCCTATCAATGTTTTTGGGCTGACTGGGCGGTCACTTGAATGGCAGGAGGCCATTAGTGGTGTGTACAGTTTCTCATGTTTATTTTCTCTCAAGTTATTGTGGGACATTCCTACAAAAGATATTCTCTTGTCCAAACACTGAATTTCTCTTGTACCTGCTCCATTATTCTCTCTCCTTCTAAAAAGTATGGCTAGATGTTGGCCAGGATACGATTGCCTATGTTTAATTTAAATTACTTGTTACGAGATCGTTGTCAAATAAGTTAACCGCCCATTAATTGTTTAGCATTTTCAGCAGCAAAAGTTGAACCCTGTGAGAGACCAGGATTAACAGGACACGTCCATACAAAAATACGTTTCTGGTTCTAACAGTACACTACATCCCGACCTTGGACCATTTACTCTCTCAACCCCGCAGCATCTCCCACTAGAAAATAACAAAGCGCAATCGGCTGCATGGCTCGTTGGTCACCAATTTAGAAATTCAATATTGTTTATTCAAGGTTAAGGGAAGATTTCTATGTACGTGTATTGGTAAAAGATTGGGTAGGTAGAACAATCGATACAAATATGAAAACAACAATGAAAAAATGATTTTCATGTTTGCATTTTATTTCTGATACACATTTTTGTTGAATGTTTTAATCCAATAATTTGATTAATTTTCAAAGTGTGTTACATGTATTAACCCGACTGTTTTATGTTAAAGGGACAGTTGATTAATGCGCGATTTCGTATGACGACTCAAAGATGTTTCAGACGTTACACGTTCTTAGGATTTATATGCAAAATACTACGAATAGTTTAAGTCGACAACATTTAAAACACTTTGGGGTTTTAACACTGATCTGCGTAAAAATGAGATCTAAAATGAGTGTGCTAATCTCGTGTATTTTAATATTTTTATTTGATGTATAATTTCGTCATTGGTGGAAGTGAGTGTTTCTTTTTTAGTATTTTTCGTCCGTATATCGGGTTGCTTTTAATGATAACGCTTTTCTTGGCTTTAAAGTTCGGTATGATTAATTAAAATCATTATTATGTGAATTCTAATTGTGTTATCAAAATACAGAGATAATAGTTTTTGTTTTTGTTGTACTTTTACTTGTATGTTATATTATTTCATGCAATTCATATAAAACATGTTAATTGTCTGTTTTGTAAAGAAATGGTTCATATACATGTTTACAGTTTTGTTCATTAAAACAGTAGTTGCATATTTATATAATCCTTTTAGGAGGTGTATATTGAAAGTAAATTGAAACTATGAAACTATGCAACAATCCAAAAAGAATTATAATGTGAACGATTTTAGACTGTAAACAGGTAAGAATTTTCTTAATTCTTTGCCTTTGAATAAAAAACATATTTTTTTTTCATTTTCATGTTCTGGGGCAAATTAAAAGCTTAAAACACGAGCAGTCACGTTGAAAAATTTAAACTTTCTTGAGTGAGAATATAATAAGAAACGATATTTTATGTTAACAATTTTATAACCGTCACGATATCTATTTTCCCTCTTTTTACAGCTTTCAAATTCAGTGATTAAAAGTATCTGAGCAAGTGTTTCATTTTATTTCTTTTGAAAAACATCAACAAAACAATAACAACGCACAATTTCTTCATGTATAAGACCACTAAGTGGAGTAAGAAACTTAAAACAACATTTGCTTTATCAACCATATTCATAACTTTCTAGCTTATAGAAAGGCAGCGGCAGTCCAGTGGTAGAGCGCTCGCTTAGGGATCGAGGGGTCACGGGTTCGAGGCCCAGTCCGGCCGCTTATTTCCATAAGAAAGAAATTACGCCTACATTGCTTCTCTCCACCAGGTGTATAAATGGGTACCTTTGAGGAATATAAGTCAATGTTTCGTGGCTGCCTACGGTGCCGACTGTTATCTTCCAGTGATCGGGGGGTAAATGTGAAAGTCGGTTGAATACGTTAGTAATTACAGACTATAAACCCATACCTATATATCGTTTGCACAGTTCCCAAATTTTCAACCATTTCAAATTTTCAAAGTTCTTATCGGTTATCTTTTGACAATAGCCTAAGTTTCACAGTCTGATACTGGTCATTAACAACAGGTAGTCTAGGCGATGATTTTCAATATATTTCTTCTCTTTTTTTTGATATTTCTCATTTATTTACATACACAAAGATAACGTTATCTACGTTGGATAAATCTTTTTCAATACTTCCTTTTATAAGGACGATACTTTTATCGCGCAGACTTCGTTATTTCTTTTATTGACATCCTTTAGAAAGGTGTCGGTGATATAATTCAATATGATCAAAGAACAAGTTCAATTTGTGTATATTGTTTTAATTCTTATTAATTTGAGTTTAACAAACGCCGCAATGTGTAAGTACTATGATTTATTTGCATTTTACAATAATGATTATAATTAGGCATTCACGTGTATGTTTCAAAATCTGTATTTTTTAATAAATATTAACAAATTTAAAAAGTCGCATAAAGGTTTACTAAATTAACTTTTCCCATCGCATTAGCTTTGAACTTGCTCTTTTTGCAAGGGAGCTTCTTGCCGGTAGCGACATTTTGGTTTTGGAAATGATCAAATAGAGTTTGCTCTACTCAGAAAACGTAGAAGGAAGCATTTATATTCGGCGATATGCAACAGACAACTTGGACACACGATAGACGATAGACATGTTGGACTTACATTGCAAGATTGACGGCATTATGACGACGAAAGAACAACAATAATAGACAGACGCACGATGCAAAAACGCTAAACAATAGGTTTACTTACGCACACATGGTAGACAACTGGCAGAAGCAATGTCACACGAAAAGTTAGAATCCCGTAGTGAGGTCTTCCGAGATTTCGTGAATAATGATGTTTTCGGCTTTAGCAAACGCTTCCCATTTTTATGACACCAATTCCCTAGAATGTTTACAGTACGATATTATCAACAAACAACGTCAACAATGGTAACAATAAAAGAATTTGATATTAAAGAAATAATAAAATATTATGTATTATTAACGATATAAGGTGCGTAGATTTAAAAGAGCACAGGGGAAGGAAGTCACGACTGCCCAACAATTTAAGTTACAAAGTTACCTGAATATACATAACTAAATTATGCGGATGGGCATTTAAGTAACTTATCTGTTAATTTAAGTGCTGACCATTTACGTGTATCTGGCTTGTTGTTTATGTATACACTTTTTGTTTGTTTCAATCAAATGCTCAATGCAAACATTTAACTGTTAAATGGCGAAGGATAAATATAAATGGTAAGTGTCTTCATGTTATTAACAACATATCTGCAAGTCGTTACTGTATAAATTGAAGTGAATAAAGGATAACAAAAAACAAGCTATAAAATAATTATATATTTTATAAATTTCATTAAAGTGCATGACAAAAATCTTTGGAAGCCACCGAACACGACAAATAATAAAAAATGTAATGATCTTAGTTTTGACTGAGCCTGTTCATAACCAGTTCACTAAATACAATTACTGTCAACGACTTGAATTTATTCCATTTATTTCAAGTATTTACGTCAACGCATTTCAATTCCTTTGACTTGAGTTTTTATATCATGCTCACCTGTTTGATAAATGTAAATGGACGTTTAATATAAAATACCAAAGATCTATTAAACGCATTAAAAATTATATAGGTTAAGCTTTCTTGGTTTGTCAAGTCATTAGTTATACGCGTTTTTATCAGATATTGCCATATGCGGAACAACCACCTATCGAAACAGGCATTTAGAAAATGAAAAAGAGAGATTCTGATCGAGACAAACACAACTATGATGATTAAAAACAACCCGAAGCGTTCTTACCATGGAAAAAATTCCATCATAGTTTTCTTATTTTTTGTGTAATGGCATTAATTCCCACTCGTAATAGTATTAAGTTCGTCACAGCGCTTGACTTGATATGTGAACTTTATTGTATGGAAATGATGAAAGAGTGCATATGATGAATGAAAACTTATGAAAAAATCGAATGCGTAAAATGACAGATTTTGACGAAACAATTTTTTCCTAGCGCATTTATTTTGATTTTTTACTGTACGATTTAACTGTTCATGTGCAGAAATAGAAAATGAACATAACTGCACTAGTTAGCTGCTTGCCCTTGGGCGCTAGCAGTAAAATGCATTTTATTTCGACCAGTTCAAAGATGGCTGGTAACAATGTCCCAATGAATATATATTTAGATATTGTTTAATTACCCCACTGATATAGTTCATGCTTTTTAATTTGTTCCTTTGGCCTTTTCACAAGTTTACTTTCGTATTGTTTTTTATTTGTTGTATACGCTTTTCAGTCTCTTGGATCGTTTAAACGTAGACTGTTACACGATTTTCTACCGCCTTATATGATTAACTTTAGTATACGGTTTCTAACAGTCAAAGAGTTGTACATGGATATAAATTATGTGACGAAAGATAAGGCAAATTCTGTATAATTGTATATATTATGAACAGGTGCAAATTGTGCAATTGGCCATCACACGATAGACATTAAGTAAGCACACGCTAGACTATAGTTCTATAAATGTTGTAAACTTTTACGTTCACCCTACTTTTGACACTGACAGATAATGCTTCGTTACGAAAGAAACGCGAAATTGAATTTATAAGTTTTAACTATTGTTCTACTAAGAGAATTTTAAACAGTGATTTGACGAATTGATGCAATTGAATTATGCTGCAATTAACTTTTTGTATAGTATATTATTTTTTAATCAAATCGATAAAATTACCGATATTCTGTAGAATTTACTTCGCCACCAAAACGCTCAGTCTTAGGCTAAGAGATGTGATATAGACACATCTCCGTATATCATCTTGGCCCAAATGTAAAGCGTGAGTGAAAAGGAAAACTTAAAGAAGAGGAGGAAAAACCAAATGTATGACCTTGTTCGTTACCTTGATATTCTCTTGTATGTGTTATGTTTTTTCAGCGTGTGAGCATGGCAGCTTTGGAGATGGTTGTCAGTCCAGGTGTCACTGCTTTAACAAGACTTCGTGCAATAACGTGAATGGTACATGCACGGAGGGACGATGTGATCCGGGATGGTGGGGACATAACTGTAGCATTCGTAAGTGTTGATGTCGATGAAATAGAAAAACAAAGTCTTTTTTTCACAATCAAAATGTTTCAAACCATAACAAGTGGCAAAACTACAAGTTGTATTGGTTAATTAGCTTCAATCACCCATCATCTCGTCAATATCGCATGCAAAAGCTCACATAATCATTAACATAAGAATCTAATAGCATTGTCAAGATAACAAGGTATAGAAAATGATTGTTTTGTGCAAATACTAGGAAGCTACAAATTTAATTATAATCTTGAGCTTGCAAAACAACTGGAAAGTATGGTCATCGATGTTCCAAAAGCTGGGATGCCGTGATAAAAAATCTACGGATATTGTAGAACGATATTGCCGTTTTTGAGATTTCGTTAATATTTTTTATCTATGAACGGGCAAGGATGAGTGTAGTGGACGCTTAAATCCCTGTCACCTCCTTGCAAACCAAAATGGGTAAGCAAAACGGTCAATCGTAGAAGTAATAACTAGAAATTAACATTGTCTTTAAAATTTTTGTTTTCTAAAGTTTAAATATTAAATCTCCATAAAAATGGATGTGTTCCAATGATGAAAGTCATTTGAACATGTGATCCTGTTTAAGTCGTTTTAAATACGGAGCTTCAAAGTTTTGTTTAATTTATTTGCGAAGGCAATAAGCACTCGCGCATTGTTTATAGTATTTTCTTAAACAGAATAGCATGATTTTTTTTTAAATATAGCCGGTTCAGGTCTGCTTCGAGTTCAAATACAAACACTATATATATTTATACAAATATTACATATTACAACGTGTGTACAGGATTTCGTTCCATTCAATGACTTTGTTTTAGGAAAAAATTGGATGCCTGTGTTTCTGTGTTAACCAGCTTTCAGAGCTATTGCTTGATTACTGTACTGTGCTTTGCTCTACTGTGTATCTGTCTATTTGAATAATTCACTTGCTTTAGACAGGCTAATGACAGTATGGTAAAAACGCAATTTTGTAAAGCAATTCAATAATATTGATAACCTTAAAACAATTATCGGACTGGATTTTAAATCGGCCGACATCGGATTTCTCTTCTTATTATCTCAGAAACTAAACAAACACGAACATTGAAACATTCCAGTTAGTCTTTTTGACTCATGTGCAGTCAAGTAAGAAAAGAAATGCAAGAAAATCGTTAAAATAAAAAAAAAAAACAACGGAAAATATAATATTATGAAATTCAAAAATTCATGTTTGAAGTATTTGTAAAACCTATTTTGTTTCAAATTATTTAAGAATAAAAAATGAGAATCTTTGGGCTGCTATATGCACGCAAATGTTCAACTGATAGACAATGCTTCGAAACAAACCGGACACTAACATAATAGTGAACACATCAAACAGTTCATATTTGCATTTAAATGAATTTGATGGTAATTGTTTTATTTTTTTTGTTTTAAGTAAACCAGTGTTGTTTTTGTTGTAATTAATTCTACAATTGTTCTGCTTGAAGTAAATGAAATGAAGATGTGACAGATTGATCATATTTTATAAAACTGACATAAAATAAATGCTAAATAATTGTTTAATACGAGGTGCCGAATCAGATCAGTTATTTATAAAATATTGTGACGTGTTTTATACGTTTTGGTTTTTCTGAAGATTTTCACTCCAGAAAGAAATGATATCACATTTTAAGTTTGTTTCATTTTTCAAATCAAATCATCCATTACATTACGGCATGCAGTCTTATAGACACATTATGTATTTGAATAGCTTTATTATTTAGAATACATGATTGTATTATCAAATCTAACTAATCGAAATTATTTTTTGTAATTAGTTTGTGTGCCTTATCTCAAGGTAATTCTAGATTCTCCTATTTCTTAAATGCGTGTGGCGTTTCCTTTTTTTGGAAAAAAGATTTTGTTCAAAAAGGGTTTTGTTAAATAAATAAATATAAAATAAATAAATAAATAAATAAAAAGCTATCTGTCTCTGTTTTGCTACCTATATCTCCTATCTCTTACTTTCTCTCTTTATCTCTTTGTTTCAGGGATTTTATAAATTGTTTCATTTTTTCTTGAAGAATGTCCACGCGGAACGTTCGGCAATGATTGTTCCCGTGTGTGTCACTGTATTCACGAAACTTGTAATCCGGTAACAGGACAGTGTACAACTGGGTTTGATAAGTGGTGGACTGGACCATCGTGTAATATAGGTCAGTGCTTTGCAGTGATCGTGAATAACGAATATATTATAGTTAAGAATATTAAAATTTTTCGCATTAGTATCTAATCCCAGTTCAGAAAAATGAGTATTGACCATTTAATAATATTTTGGCGATGCAATTAGGTTAACAGGTTCTTGGGCAAAACATGGTATTCCTGAAAGACATTATGCTTTCAATTTAGTGGTATCCAGGTCAAAGTACATTATGCTTTAATGAAGTTTTAAACATTCCGCCACACTTCAATCCTGACTTAAAACATTTAACAGGTGAATGACCATGGGTTGTTATTTGTTTTTGGAAACAATCAGCACAGGAAGCGGAAGCATTATTTATATCGCTTAGTGTCGCAAATGATTTGAAGATGTCATTTCAGTGGAATTAAATGAATACTACATAAACACAATCACTAGTATTCAGTACAATATGCGGAAATATGCGATTTTGTAGGCGCCAATTTGATAGCTACTGAAGTTTGTTGATAATTTAATAAAAGTTTGTTTAAGTGACTCGTCGTCAGATCCTTTAAGCGTAGCGGTTTTCAGGAGAGTAATTAATAATCAGTTTAATAATGACATACACAATTTCCTTATCAGTGACGATATAATATTATGTTGACAACTGCATTAAACAATGCACAAGAAGGTCAATTGTGAAAAAGATTATTACTCACTTATTATCGTGAGTAAAACAATAATTCGCTAATTCCATTGTAACTACACTAAAACTAAGAAAAACACAAGACTCATATAGGAAATAGGCTTTTAGTATTTGACAGCATTTCAATCGACATAAATATGTCCGGTGACAAATAATACAACATAGACATGTGTAGCGTTATGCTACCGCATAGAAGACACTAACAAGGTGTAAGTCTGTTACGGCCAGGAGCTCTCGTCGTGGTCGCTCGGACGAGCTACTAAGACTGCCACACTGGAGAGCTTTGCTCGTCCAGTATTTATATAGAACCCTATCTAATTACCTAGCTACCGTTAATAACAAGTTAACGATAATGTCGCTAGGGTTATATAATTATTGTAATAATAAATAGTCTGCAACCACAGCGATACACCGGTTGACCCTATCCGCAGGCCGTATGTCCAGTGCAAGCTTGCACTGACACACCGACCTTCTTACAGGTCCACCGAGTACGAACTAATATCGCTGTAGTTGCCCATTATATTACAACATGTAACAAATGTTCTTTTAACACTCTGATAATGTCATGTACAATGTATACATAATCAGAATAACCAAGTTGCACAACCACGATCACTTGTTTTTAAAAGCAAATAGGCGCAGCTAACTTTACTATGCTGCATATACAATTTTTAGTGAATGTGCTCGTATATCCGTCATAGGAATGCTGGCCGCCCACGTAAAACCCCCTTCTTTTGGGAGGAACCGTGTATCCGTAGCAAATGCACGAAATTCTATATCTTTTCGTTCTTTTCAGAACAGAATTTCTCAGACCATTCCTCAGAATATTGGAACTACGAATTTTGTCCAAGTTGTGCACATTGATTACACTTCAACAATATTAAGTAACTAGCTAAGACATTCTATTAAATAAATTAAAAGTTATATCCTTATCAATTTGAATAGCTATAATTGTAAAGTTATCAGTACGAAGTCGAGCCGTAGAACTGAATTTCAAAAACAACACGCGGGTTTTATCTCCCGCGTATTATCACGCGAGTAATTCGCACAAATCCTTCCGCGATTTTGTGCACCAGAACGTTAAGACATACGTTCTTCGGTTTACTCCGTACCGCGAAGAACTTCAAAATCTTTACACTGATTATGTCACATGTGTCTACAAATCAAAGGAATCGACACAAAAATATCATGTTCAGATTCACGTAGTTCCATTTAACTTCAACGATTAACATTTCGCACAGTAAAGTTCGTCGAATGATTTCAGGTGAAGCACACTTCGTTGTTTAGTCCTGGAAAATAGGCATCCCGAACGAATATCCCTCGGTTTCACAGCTGTTGTGTGAATATACGTCAGACCTAAAATATACTGTGTCAAATTGAGAACAAGATCGAAATTTATTCTAAATTCATGATACTATCGACATAGATAAACAAGTACTCCCGAATGAAAATAACATTTAACTAACTTCAAAATCATCGATTACAAAACCAGCTGGGTGGGCGGGTGGGAGGCAACCATAATGTATTCGCTGTCAAATACTAGCCTCGAGTGATTCAAAATAACGAAAAATCAGAATATAAGACACATTTGCACGAAAACTACATGCGAAACGTCAAAAAACCCGGGAAAACCAAAATACCTTGCAAATTCTACATAGACTGGCTACATACTCCATATAGACTGTCACAAAGCGTAATATTGTCAAACGTGAATAATTTTATTCATAATGCAAAGTTCTTCATACAATAATACGTTTTTATAAAATTTTAGGTGAAAATGGTGAAAATTTGATATCTTCCATCAAAGAATATATTTCTACGAGCATGTCCTCCGTGTACAATGAAACGTGGGATGCCAGTCTTGCAGTAGATGGTAATATCGGACCCAACCCAACAGAATGCAAGTGTTGTTCTAGAACAACAAATGCCGCCATGTCATGGTGGAATATTGACTTAGGAAGAATTTATTCTATTAAAACAATTACTGTGTATGGAAGAAATGTAGGTAAGACTTTTTACAGGTAATTTATCCCGAACGTTTATTACGTTTAAACATAAGTACACATTATGTTAAATTAGCTTCTACGCAGTAACAAAAATAAAGCTGGTAATCACAAAAAACATTAAATTGGAGGATAATCCGAAAATCATATTAATTTAAATTTGTGAACAAATGTGACTTTTTAATCTTCTAAACAGACTTTTTATTTGGTTTATTTGCGAATGTTCTGTGTTTGACTGTAAATAATACTTGAATGTGAGTTTTTTCTTACTGTTTAAAATAATTCGCGCTGGCCATTTTTTCACATTAACTTTTAATTCCTAAGTTTTGTTAAAAAAATAATAAAGGTTAGTTAAATCCCTGTGAAATGATTTATGTAGAAAATACATAAACGCTAAGCTGATGCTATCATATTATCTAACAATATTGACCTGGCATCTCATTAATGTTCGTAAAGGTTATTGGAAAGAACACTGGTACATAACCAACTAATAGGAAAACACTGCTACATAACCAGCTAATAAATTGATATATGTCTTCATTCCACACGTCAGTAAGATGTGGTGTATTGGTTCGAATCCTTACAAACATCCCTTTATGAAAATACTTTTTGGAGTTTATTTGTAAAAAAAATATTTGAATCGTTTTACCACATCTGATTTCAAAATAACTTTTAAATAGTGTTTTTTATTTATGACATTATGCAACCGTATAGGCTATAAATGCATTTTGCTTTAGTGCATACACGCCAAATATAATGTTATAGAAATACTGCACAGGTAGCATACACAGAAAAAAAAACGGTTTATGTAAGGGAATGGAAATTTTAAACTTAAACTAGAAAAAAAAATAAAGTGGCAGAAACATGAATTCGAACCCACGAGTTTACGTCTATACTCGTATTCTTGAATTGAAACACCTTTACCGACTAACAAATAAATTCCCGGAATTAGTCTAATCATTCCCTATTGGCAATAATGATGTTGAGAATTACCAAATCAAAATAAAATTTCTGAATTTGTAGATGTATAGTTATGGCCTCATTTCACAACTTTTAATAATCAGTTGCACAAGACAAGTACATCAAAGTTTAAAGTATACCAAAACCAGAAATCACTCTTCCATCTCCTATCGACGTTACTGTCCTGTACAAAACCATTGGCTTAGCAGACTACTGAGAAGTTTGTGGACCTGAGTTAAAAGGGATCCGGAAACCAAAACACGAATTGAACTGCTCATTTATTCCAATCTGAAATTTCAGGAAATTATCATATTTACAAATGTAAAGTACAGTCATCGACACAAAAAGCTTCACACTTTTATCAAACGTATTCAGGTGTCGACACTTATAATATTACGTCCTAATGAACATGCTTAAACCACACACTTGTACCCAAGGTAAAGACGAAGTGGACAGCTATTGGTTCACAGAAAATAAAGTTCTATGCCATTTGAAATTTTTAATGTTTTCAGGGTATCCCAGCCAATATTATGTTTACACATGTGGTATCTTCAGAGACGTATGTATTCTGTTGCAAAGACTACCGCACACATATAGTAGATTCATATTCAAAACCTTAAAAACTATGAGCATCTTTATCGGCCTGTTGACATCCCAAGCACTGTTGCTTTCTGTCCAGTTTATCCAATAATTGGCATTCAATTTTTTTTAAATGTTTGAACATGTCAAATGACTAGTGTTATCGTCATAGTCAAAAATAAAATAATTAATTCAAATTCAGTTAGACATTGGGTAAAAAAAATACTAACAAACACATTTGCACGCACTCATCCTGGCACATATTAACACGCACGCAAAGTCTCGCACACATATGTTATTCACGTACCCAATACCATATCATTTGACCTATACAAATTTTTGCCATTTCGTTTTGTTTTATTTCAGTACCAGACATAAGTCAGGAGCTTGAAGGATTTACTATATTTATCAGTAACATTAGTTCTTATAACCAGTACCCAATATACATAGACTACTCGTCACGTGAAACAAATTACTATATTGTGCCTGTCAATAACCAGTTGGCAAGGCATATCAAAGTGCAGAGACCTGGTATTCTCACTCTGTGTGAAATAGCTGTTCAAGAAGGCGGTAAGTAGGTAGCGGTTTTAGGTTATTGCTCAGTTAAAATTGTAAAGTATTCAGATCTAAATGTTAAACTCAGTGTTTAAGTTTGGTCATTAAAATCGCGGAAAAGCTATATTAAAATGCATAGTCCTACAGAGCTGTGATAACCTGTGTTACTTATAATTATATAACTACTTTAATAACAGAATGTTCCACTGGATATTTTGGAAGCGGATGTACAAGGAGATGCAACTGTTTAGACGAAAAACCATGCAACAGATGTAATGGCTCGTGCTCAACACCATTCTGTAAAACAGGATGGAAAGGGGCAGCCTGTGACGAAGGTTTAAGTTTTAAGTTTAGTTTTTAGCACGATACTTATGTATGTTAGGGCACTTCTTAATTTATTTTGTGTTGGCCAGTTAAGAATGGGTAGTTTCAATATCCAAGCCAATATAGATTTAGATTTTGTTTAGTCACACCTAGGATATTTCTGTCTTTTCTATGATATGCTGAATTTATATTCTCAGACCCCCTGTCAAAATTTTATTGTGTTCGTTCCGCACATTGTTTTCTCGTTTAGTACACACCCATTACTTTCATCTGGGACCATACTCCTGTGATTATGAAATCTAAAACTAAAAGGTTCCATATTCACCGCCATAATTATGCCCACCATTTGTTTCGGATGGATCGAAATCATACTGTTTTCTAGTGTAAATATTTAGTTAGGCCCAACACGGGGCTTTGCTGTGTAGGCATTTCAGTAAGTGCCCAGGAAAAGGCCCGATCAAACAAAGACTGCAATAGTTTTGTATATATTGTTTTTGTAACTTTCAAAGTACCCTTTTCTCCTTTTCTTTTTTTTCTCAGAGCTATATTTTATTATATAAAATTAAAAGTATGTCACAAGAAAAAAACCTAAACATTACCTTCAAAATATAATTTCTACCTTTTTCATCATTACATATAAAGCCAAGTTTATTAACATCTGAATTCATGAGTATATATTTATATTCTGAACATGTATATGATTTTTAATCACGCATTTGATTTTTTTATCATGCATAAGTGTGTCTGTAATATGATTGATGGGTATCAGACACTCATACTACGTTTGGATATAAGATTTCATATTACATCATAATCTTTTTACATATCAATTGTTCAATGAAGAAAACGGAAATCGGTACATAATTAAACAAGAGGGCCATGATGGCTCTTTATCGCTCACCTGAGTACAACAAAGTTCTTTTTAGTAACAGTGACCAAGACCCTGAGATGACCCATATTCGAACTCATCCGAGAAATGATTGGGACAAACATCCTGACCAAGTTTCATGACAATCGGAGCAAAAATGTGACTGCTAGAGTGTTAACAAGAAAATTCTATTTTTAGTAACAGTGACCTAGTTTTTGGACCCAGATGACCCATATTCGAACTCTTCCAAGAAATCATTGGGACAAACACCCTGACCATGTTTCATGACAATCAAGGCAAAAATGTGACCGCTAGAGTATTAACAAGAAAATTCTATTTTTAGTAACAGTGACCTAGTTTTTGGACCCATATTCGAACTCGTCCAAGAAATCATTGGGACAAACATCCTGACCAAGTTTCATGACAATCGGAGCAAAAATGTGATCGCTAGAGTGTTAACAAGAAAATTCTATTTTTAGTAACAGTGACCTAGTTTTTGGACCCAGATGACCCATATCCGAACTTGTCCAAGAAATCATTGGGACAAACATCCTGACCAAGTTTCATGACAATCAGAGCAAAAATGTGACTGCTAGAGTGTTAACAAGAAAATTCTATTTTCAGTAACAGTGACCTAGTTTTTGGACCCAGATGACCCATATTCGAACTCGTCCGAGAAAGCATTGAGACAAACATCCTGACCAAGTTTCATGACAATCGGAGCAAAAATGTGACCGCTAGAGTGTTAACAAGAAAATTCTATTTTTAGTAACTGTGACCTAGTTTTTGGACCCAGATGACCCATATTCGAACTCGTCTGAGAAATCATTGGGACAAACATCCTGACCAAGTTTCATGACAATCGGAGCAAAAATGTGACTGCTAGAGTGTTAACAAGAAAATTCTATTTTCAGTAACAGTGACCTAGTTTTTGGACCCAGATTACCCATATTCGAACTCGTCCGAGAAATCATTGGGACAAACATCCTGACCAAGTTTCATGACAATCGAGGCAAAAATGTGACCGCTAGAGTGTTAACAAGAATATTCTATTTTTAGTAACTGTGACCTAGTTTTTGTACCCAGTTGACCTATATTCGAAGTCGTCCGAGAAATCATAAGGACAAACATCCTGACCAAGTTTCATGACGATGGGAGCAAAATTGTGACCGCTAGAGTGTTAACAAGAAAATTCTATTTTTAGTAACAGTGACCTTGTTTTTTGACCAATATGACACATATTCGAACTCGTCCGAGAAATCATTGGGACAAACACCCTGACCATGTTTCATGACAATCAAGTCAAAAATGTGACCGCTAGAGTGTTAACAAGAAAATTCTATTTTTAGTAACAGTGACCTAGTTTTTGGACCCATATTCGAAGTCGTCCGAGAAATCATTGGGACAAACATCCTGACCAAGTTTCATGACAATCGGAGCAAAAATGTGACCGCTAGAGTGTTAACAAGAAAAATCTATTTTTAGTAACAGTGACCTAGTTTTTGGACCCAGATGACCCATATTCGAACTCCTCCGAGAAATCATTGGGACAAACATCCTGACCAAGTTTCATGACAATCAAGGCAAAAATGTGACTGCTAGAGTGTTAACAAGAAAATTCTATTTTTAGTAACAGTGACCTAGTTTTTGGACCCAAATTACCCATATTCGAACTCGTCTGAGAAATCATTGGGACAAACATCCTGACCAAGTTTCATGACAATCGGAGCAAAAATGTGACCGCTAGAGTGTTTACAATATAATTCTATTTTTAGTAACAGTGACCTAGTTTTTGGACCCAGATGACCCATATTCGAACTCGTCCGAGAAATCATTGGGACAAACATCCTGACCAAGTTTCATGACAATCGAGGCAAAAATGTGACCGCTAAAGTGTTAACAAGAAAATTCTATTTTTAATAGCAGTGACCTTGTTTTAGGACCCAGATGACACATATTCGAACTCGTCCGAGAAATCATTGGGACAAACATCCTGACCAAGTTTCATGACAATCGGAGCAAAAATGTGACCGCTAGAGTGTTGAAAAGAAAATTCTATTTTTAGTAACAGTGACCTAGTTTTTGGACCCAGTTGACCCATATTCGAAGTCGTCCGAGATAATCATTGGGACAAACATCCTGACCAAGTTTCATGACGATGGGAGCAAAAATGTGACCGCTAGAGTGTTAACAAGAAAATTCTATTTTTAGTAACAGTGACCTAGTTTTTGGACCCAGATGACCCATATTCGAACTCGTCCGAGAAATCATTGGGACAAACATCCTGACCAAGTTTCATGACAATCGGACCAAAAATGTGACCGCTAGAGTGTTAACAAGAAAATTCTATTTTTAGTAACAGTGACCTAGTTTTTGGACCCAGATTACCCATATTCGAAATCTTCCGAGAAATCATTGGGACAAACATCCTGACCAAGTTTCATGACAATCGGAGCAAAAATGTGACCGCTAGAGTGTTTACAAGAAAATTCTATTTTTAGTAACTGTGACCTAGTTTTTGGACCCAGATGACCCATATTCGAACTCGTCTGAGAAATCATTAGGACAAACATCCTGACCAAGTTTCATGACAATCGGAGCAAAAATGTTACCGCTAGAGTGTTTACAATATAATTCTATTTTTAGCAACAGTGACCTTGTTTTTGGACCCAGATGACCCATATTCGAACTCGTCCGAGAAATCATTGGGACAAACATCCTGACCAAGTTTCATGACTATCGGAGCAAAAAAGTGATCGCTAGCGTGTTAACAAGAAAATTCTATTTTTAGTAACAGTGACCTAGTTTTAAGACCCAGTTGACCCATATTCGAAGTCGTCCGAGAAATCATTGGGACAAACATCCTGACCAAGTTTCATGACGATGGGAGCAAAAATGTGACCGCTAGAGTGTTAACAAGAAAATTATATTTTTAGTAACAGTGACCTAGTTTTTGGACCCAGATGACCCATATTCGAACTCTTCCGAGAAATCATTGGGACAAACTTCCTGACCAAGTTTCATGACAATCGGAGCAAAAATGTGACCGCTAGAGTGTTAACAAGAAAATTCTATTTTTAGTAACAGTGACCTAGTTTTTGGACCCAGATGACCCATATCCGAACTTGTCCAAGAAATCATTAGGACAAACATCCTGACCAAGTTTCATGACAATCGGAGTAAAAATGTGACCCCTAGAGTGTTAACAAGAAAATTCTATTTTTAGTAACAGTGACCTAGTTTTTGGACCCAGATGACCCATATTCGAACTCTTCCGAGAAATCATTGGGACAAACATCCTGACCAAGTTTCATGACAATCGGAGCAAAAATGTGACCGCTAGAGTGTTAACGAACTAAGTGTGGACGGACGACGGACGACAGACGACGGACGACGGACGACAGACGACGGACGACGGACGACGTCCGACGGACATTCATCGATCCTAATAGCTCACCCTGAGCCAGCTCAGGTGAGCTAAAATGCAATTGAAATAAGGGATGGTCTCAGAAATTGCTATTATAGACAAAATCACATAACAAATATCGATAGAACGGTGTACACTAAATAGAAATGTACACAGTAATTAGGTGATAAAAAAATTATATTCTGATAAAAATGCTAGTATACTTTATTTATTATGCAGAATGTGAAGTGGGTTATTTTGGAGAATTCTGCAGGGAAATGTGCCATTGTGCAAATGGTGAAAGCTGCACAAGCGACTATGGTATTTGTCCTGGAGCATGTATGAAGGGGTTTCATGGTGCTCAATGCAATAAAAGTAAGTTGCTTTTGAACATATATTAAAAATAGATTGAAGTTGAAATGTTTGTGGCGTTTATGTCTACAAATGGTTTGTAAATACAGGAAAGGTAAATGTAAAAATATAATTACGGTTACTAATGCATATTAATGCATATTACTGTTGAAAGAATATAAGATATCTAAGTGATCTTGACAGCGAGTTTTCGAATAATTATAAAAAAAATATGTAAAGGGATACTGGGGAGCGAACCCGAATCATACGCTACCGACTGAGCTAGCCTGTACAACCCCTAAAAAGGTTGATCGGATAATCCTGATAAACGTAATCATCACTGCATGACATCGTTAGCCGATTATTTACTTAAAACAGTGCCGTAATTATGTAGGGTAAGACATTTTACGACCGTTATGTTATAATCCTTCAATTTTATTGTGTACGATTATTAAAACACTGATTACATGTATTGTCAATGTAGTTATTGTCAATGTAAATATTGTCAACTTGTATTTCTTTAATACTATTTTTAATTGTTTATCAATTGTTTTTATCTGTCTGAACTATCACAACTGATTAAATTATTACATTAAAGTTGTTTATATTTAAGTGAAATACACTGTATATACAACTCTCTTCGTTTAAAATATTATTCTTTTTAACATAGTTTATAGATTATTGTGTATAAGCCCTTGGTTATGTCAAATCGTTTTAAAGTGAGACATTTTAGGATCAAACGTAACCTTCGTCGTAAAAGTATAATAAAGTATCCTTAAATAAAAAAAAGTAACCTTTTTGTTTATTGTTAGTGGTGTCTTTTTTGAAACTGATTATTTTATTAACCATGCTCTCTCCCCCTCTCTTCTTCTTGACTGTGTGGGGAGGCTGTTTTTCTGAATGTGGCGATTCCTGATATGCATATTTCACCTTTTTATTTAAAATTAGTTCCTTAAATATGATTTAGGTAACATGTTAACCTTTTAACGTATAAAAGCAGTTTTTTTAGAAAGGTTACTTGTAAAAACTCTCTTTTTTAACGTTCTGACTTGACCTCTAAGATTCTTATCACCTATATCTACACTATATAGATACAAAATTGTATAATGTACATTATCTTATTGTAGCCACTACATCCACAATGTGTATAGTTCTCCTACTTTAATATTAAATCGAATATATTTTTTTTCTCTAACAATTTACTTTTTTAATAATAGTTGGCAACGCCGAAAGAAATATCGAAGAGCAAAGTAAAGTCTTTACTAGCGTCGTCATTGGAGTGATCTTTGGTGCAATATTTATTGTGATCATTGTTGTATTTGCGACTGCTTTCTACAGAAAAAGGATGCAAAATAGGTACAATTTACATGTAGTTCTTTAGTTAATTGTAATACTGTCAATTATAAAGAAAATTCGATCTGATACATTTAATATATTGAATGTTTAAGTGTGTTTTTAAAACATATCATAATTATACATCTATCATGTCTATCGTTAAATCATTTTGTAAGCAAGAGATTATACACTTAAATGCTCCTTTTCAATGTAAAGCATATTTTGCAGATATGCAAAAGAGAGTGATTACACACGTCCAAACCCAAAACAGACCGAGTTATCGGTGTACGATACACTTGACAATGTATCAAGTAAGTAACGTTTCAAGGGTAAACATTTTTGCATATTGGACGTAATAAACATAGCAAATATACACATAGATTTGTGCCATATTGTTCTGAAAATAGTGAAATCAGACATCTGCATTTTTATTTCTTTTTTGAATAAGGAAGTTATCAAACTTGGCGTCGGCTTCGGTATGCGTTAAACAAAATATGCACAGGCTATTACTTCAAAAATTGAGTTATAACGTTAAACTTGGAAAATAAATTCACCAATAAAATAAAAGACATAATAATTAAAGTATTTTTCAAGTTATAATCCGATTTTACTTACATTTTATATAATTTCGAAATACTTAAACGATGTACACTTTATCTTATCATCCCTAGTAGTGCTGCCTTTGGGATCATCCCTGGTAATGCAGCCTTTGGGATATAGTGCTTACTTGATCTTATACATTTTATATGCAAAGTATAAACACAGTCTCCTTTGATCTAACTTCAGGTTTGCCTCGCATTGAGGAATCCAATGAAAACCACATTGTCGCCGGAGTTTAAGTTATATTAATGTGCAACACGAGTATACAGTGCATTTGGACAGTGGGACAAGTACAAGTCCGATTGATCATAATACCGATGTAAAATTTAACTGTGTTAGAGAATATTTATCTTTTACAAAGATAATTGAATTTTATCTGGTGTTATCATGTTTATAAATGTAAAATTTGTCAAAGGAAGAATTTACGGAATGACCCTTTTCGAAAAAAAGAGTTATGTTGAATTAACACATGATACTTGAAATACATGTGCATTTCATTTAAAACATATTCAGTAATGTAATAATTTATATTATAAGATAGGCAAGCTTAAGAGTTATAATTACAATACCAAGCCGTTTCATCATGCGAAGAGTGTAGAGTAAAATAGTTTTGTTTTCGTTACTAAGTGTTTACAAAATATTGAAGTACGATTTTTAAAACACGTTTTTATGAAGAACGTTGTCACGTTTATTATTATCAGGTGTATAGATGTAATAGTCGACTTTTTGGATGTGAAAAAATGTTTATAAAGAAATTAACATTCACTCTGAGAAAGTTTTAGTATTGGTCTCGGTAAGTGTGTATGGAATTTTTGAACAAATTTTTCTCCGAAGACTTGGCAAGTTGAAACAATGAACAGCGTTTGGTACTTTTAAAGCTACACTTACCAGCGTAAAGGCAAGAATTGTGCAACCCCACATCTAGGTTACCCATCGCTCAAGAAACCATTAATTTTGGAAAATAGTTAGTTTCACATATATTCGGGAGAGGAAGACACTTTCTCAAAACCTTAGCATATTGAAATTAACCAATGATGATACGTGCATCGAAATGAAAGTGTTTACAAACCTCCACTGTCATCTTTACATCTTTTGATATCGTCTTCCGTCAGAAATGACTTAATTAAGATCGCATGCTTAAGGAAGGGAAATGACTTGTACGAGGGTTGTCCGGTAAGATCGTAGACAACGCTGCGAAATAATTATTAACAGTCATAACAATATGATGACATTGTATTGATATTTTGCTAAAGTATGTATTTTATATTCATAAACATGATAACAGCAATATTCGCAATACGCTCATCATCATAATAACGTGATCGACGTTCGATGGATCACTTTAATTCAGTTACAATATCTACTCATATGAAAAGTTGATATAAAGAGAAGTTTTATCCCAAACCCTTTTTTGTTGATATTACATCTTATGATTTCATTGCTTGACATTTCGTGAAAATTATGATGTAATGCGTAAACAAACACTAATTAACCAATGTTAGACACATAGAAGGTGCGTAATATTTGTGTTCCAAACATGACGTCGATTTCACTGACAGAGCAACTGTGTGTTATAAAAGTTTGGATCTACACACATGATTATATGACACCAACTAAGACTCGGACATTTATTTCCAAAAAGAGGTGAAATATGCATATCAGGAATCGCCACATTCAGAAAAAACAGCCTCCCCACACAGTCAAGAAGAAGAGAGGGGGAGAGAGCATGGTTAATAAAATGATCAGTTTCAAAAGAGACACCACTAACAATTAACAAAAATGAGAACCTGAGGGGTTACCGCCTTGGAACGGTCAGTGGCAAATCAAATTGCCACTTGGGGTTTAAACCAGGTTTTAGGGTGCACCAACCTCACACTTGCCCCAACAGGTTCTCATACCACAAAACAAATACAAGTTGTCTTGGTGAGACAACTTAAACCCACTTATTGGCTCAACAATGTTGCATGCAAAAGCACACAAACATATAAAACATAAGAATATAATAGCATTGCAAAGCCAAAGGGCGGGTACTCAATGATCTTACCGAGCTTAATCAGCCAGAAATAGTTCAATGTGTTTAAATGGCATATCGTATTTAAAACAGTGATGACAGTGTATTTGATAAAAAAGCACCTGCCGAAGGAAGTCAGAATTTCCCGAGAAAAATTAAGCATTTTCGGCGGAACTACGCATTTGTGTTCAATCTGTGGTGTCTGGTTTCACTCCGGATTAGTACAAAATCGTTTACCGGCAAATTGTAAGCCAACATCAGAAACTCGTGAACATCACTTGTGCATATTTTTTTACAATAAGAAAAAAATAGTTAATGAACTTTCCGGACAACGGTTTTTTATACCAAGCAATTTTTAAATCTTTTTTAACATCATGATTTTGTTCGGTAATACAATTATCTTTAATAAACTAAAATATCGAATCAAGCCACCAGAAATATCCCGAATGGAAAGAGATATTATGAAACACCACGTGCGGTAAAATCCGGCTTCACATAGTCAAAATTGTTTACATTTATCATAATTTAGATTTTTCAAACGCTAATGTATACAAACCAAATAAAGAGATACATTTATATCTTTTAATCCATATCTTTAATCCATAGTTCTTAACGGCAGATCGTATGCTATGTTTAGTGCGTGTTTTCCGCGATAAACCCAACTGTTTATTATTAATTGACAACTGTTTTTACGGTCATATTTTAGCCTGGCATAAAATCATGAAAAGGCGAAATATGCATATCAGGAATCGCCACACTCATAAACAGAACCTCCCAACGAAGCGAAAAAGAAGAGAGGAAGAGAGAGTATGTATGTCAATTCAAATAAGACGTCAAAACAATTAAGGGAAAAGAGAACCCTTGGCAATGAACATATTTTACAATGTAACAAACAAAAGTCAAAATGACACCAGGTATTGATTTACTAATCATATTTCTCATTAGGGCATTCAAAATGATGTTTTCTGCTGTTTAGTTTGTCTGAATTTATATGTATGTAATTTTAGGGAATTTTTAGATTTATTTTTTACTTTACTGTTCTAATTTGTCTCAATATATGCCAAATAAAGATACACTGATTACATTTATCTGTGCAAAGTTTCATTGAACGGCATTTCGCCATTAGAGAGATTTTGATAATTTATTTTTTATCGATGAAGGTGCAATGATGACTTAAGAGGCCCTTGAGAAGGCAAACGACTAACAAAAATCGTCCGTCTTAACTCATTTATCTAAATATTTCATTGAAAATTGTTTTGTAACCACATTCATCCATTATCATTGAAGAATTGGTAAGGATTTCAATAATCTAAATTTTCCGTTTCAGGTGGAAAGGTATTGCGTACAATAATCTTACGCGACTATCGCGTTTGAGAGCGTAGTACAATATACTCAATCGACGAACCTATGGTAACAACTAAACATAGAACACAGATGTATCTGTAGCACGAGTTAAGAGAAACAATTGTTTATATTTACACTTCAACTTCATTGTCTACGATGAAGTCTTATTCACCTAACGAATCATAATTCCTGATGGTATACAGTGTGACGTATTACTTGAAGAGGCATGACTACAGTAAACGCCGCTCACAATATATTGGACGGTGAACAATGTTTTGACGTGTGACGTCAACGAGCATGCACGTTTTGCCACGAGTTGCTGCGAAAAAGCGTTTCGTCTTTCACAATGTCGGCTACGTGGCTTTTCCCACAGTTTCGAAAAAGTCGTAATATCATGGGTTCTTCTAATAATTTCTATATTAATGAGAGTATTTATGAGTTTAAATATAAGGATTGAATCGATATTTGATGGTTTTCATTTGGGTATGAAAAACAGTTGAATTGTTTAAAGAAAGGCAACTATTTTCCATACCCAAATAAAAACCAACAAATCTCAATTCAATCCTTAAGTGTAAGCTTTATCGCCTATATCCCTAGTAAGTCTTATCAATATAAGTGCAGTCACATTTTGGCGACATTTAACAGATTATGCAAACAGTTACATTGATCACGCAATTTATTCCACACAGAGTTAATTCATTCACCAAACCGCTTTAACATTGTAAATGTATCCTTTAACCTTTTTTAAATACCAGTAGTGAATACCGTTCTCGGATTTTCTTTCTTTCTCTATTTTCGTTCGCTATGTCGGAATACTTTGTTCATAGATGTTGCCTTTTTCTCATTATTGTTCATTTAACTGTTGTTTTTTCTATCAACTAATATTTTGAAAAATAAACTTATTTCAGTCCTATATTTGTATTTAAATTATCTTACTGAACATCTTTAATCTAGGAGGATATAAAGAGGTTTGGCAATACTGTTATCTTTTATTTTATTTTAACAGGAAAAGGAAAAGTGCTATCTACTTTTCGAACGACTTTCGAAAACTTCCTCATTGCACGCATGACATTAGTAAAGCCTTTTCCATGATTAAATATGTCTCAGGAAATTTAAAAATGTCTGGAATTTCATTCATTTATTACAGCGTCGTTTATGTTTTTGTTGTTGTTGTTTGGAATTGTTGTGCTTTGACCAATGGTAAGATCTATTTTATGTCTATCAGCACTTTAAAAGTAAAATATATCAGCTTATGACAGAATAGTTGATGAGCACATCGACCTTTTAAACAGTATTTTATTTATTTCATATATCATTTATTTACAAATTTGTAATATTTGTTTGGATTAATTGATGGGTATTTAATACTATAAACACTAGAGAGTTTTATATACAGGGGCTTTGGAGACGGGCATCGTTTTTACAAGCTGACCCCGTCCCCATTATAAGTGTTGTTATTTTAAGGGTCTACACTGGATAACACTTCGTTTTGATTTGACAGACTGGAACCGTAATCAAAACAAAAACGATGTGTTTGTCCAGTGCAGACCCTAAAATAACGATATTTATAAATGGGGAGGGTCAGCTCATACAAACGGGGTCCGTCTCCGAAATCCCCGTGGTGTAGCAAATCTATTTTCATTAAATTGATGAGGAACTTAAGCACTGATATCCTGAGCTATAGTCCTGAGGGTGAACAAGATTTTATTCTGGTGCCGGAAGGTTCTTAAATATACATAAATATCATAGCTTTTAATTTTCGACAAAGATATTCCATTTTATAAAATACAAGACTTTCGTGTACCACTTTAAATTAAAAGATAATTCTTTCATTATGGTCATCGTAATATTATGTTATAATTATTACTAGGTGAGGTCGTTGTCCAAATATGTTAAGTGGCAGTGTGGTGAATATGGTAACTTTTATTAAAAGTTTTTCTTGCAGTAATCTTGTAATTTTAGTATTTGGCGTTTATTTCACTATGACAACATTAATCAGCTTGTTTGAAAAGAACTTGGCAGGATAAGTGTAAAAGATGAAAAGGAAACTTTTCGAACAAGTCACCGAACAAGACAAATATGAAAATATTGCCTGTCTGTTTGATTAAGCCTGTATATAGGCTGTAACGAAAATGCTACTGCACACGCCGCGTAGTCCTAAGTGCAAAGTTAGTCTAACTTAGATTCTGATTTAAATCTCAGATTGCAAATATGTATTTTCAACACTCTATCCAAGAAAGAAATATCCGTGGGTGCTAGTTATCGTATTTTGTCGTGGCGTCTTCTTGTTTTATATTGGTTTTAAGGGTTGTAATAATATTTGGTTATGTGCATAAGGGTACATTGAAATTGTAAGAAATAGGAGTTTTCACAACCAGGAAAAACAGCTTCCCTACGCAGCTTAAAAAGTAGAGAAAGAGAGCATGAAATTATAAATGAATCATGTTCAAATAAGATCCCAGAAAATAACAATAAAGAAAACCACTGTGGTTACCTTGTTGGAACGGTTAGTGGCAAAACAAGTTGCCAGTGGGAGTTCAAACCAGATTGGTTCTAAGGTAAGTTTGCGAATCCCGTCGGAAGGATAATAAAACAATCCAAATATTGCTTTTGTCTGTTTACGTTTTTTCATTAACAAAATAAACTATCAATCCGAATCATTATTTGATGTTCTTAATTCTTTCCGAATGTGTACTAAGAATGTACTGTGGCTGATGTACAATGCCTGATGAAAAAGCAGCGGTGACGACAGGATGGATACCGCCATGATGTTTCACAGATTATCGTGGCAAAACATACGTGATCATTGGCATCATGAATAATACAAGTTTGCATTTTCAAATATTTGTAACCGTGACCCACCCTAATAAAATTCGTCGCAAATAAAATCAGTCTTAAAATACTTTAATCGCAGCAAATCTTAAATATTCAAGATACTATGGTGTATAACTATGAATTTGTTTGATAAAATATAGGTCAAAATATTTTATTTTTACAGGTATGAACTTGAACTTTTCATTATTGCCTAATAAAAACACAACACAGCTTGGACAGTTTGAAGACAATGACGCAAGCAAGGCAATCGATGGTATTCAAAATTATGAAATAGACTCATGTCATTGTTGTAGCGTGGCCCAGTGATACGTCTGAAAATAGTAGAACATGGTGGCAAATAGATCTTGGAAAGCAGTACCTTATTGACTCCCTTTCGCTTTATGGTCGGTCAGATGGTTAGTATGATTTGCTTCAAAATATAATACATGTAGCAGTAAGTCAGTAATTGAACTTGTTCTTGCATATAGATTTTGGATGATACTCTATTAGTTTATTTTCGTACAAAATGTGTCATGACATTATAAGACTACATCAGTATTGATATCAATGTCTAAATGGTTTTAATCATAACGTAACTATGATGCAATATTTAAAAACTATACACCGTTATTGCATGTTAAAAGCACTTACCAAATCTTTAAACTTGACATACCCATTTTCAGCTAAAACTTTTTGATTTAATTATCTGAAAACGCGTTGAAATGCTAGTGTATAATAACTTCAACAGAAAAAAACATCGGGCTGAAACAAGCTTACAGTAAGATCATTTCTGCCTGTTGGTGAAACTTTTCGTTTAATTCAATTAAATTCAAAGTAAATAAAATTCAAAGTGGCTTCATAGGTGAAATATCACCTATCTGGAACATGGAGATATTTTGAGCATCTCCTATTGTTGTAATGTTATTTAAGCTCCGTGTATTTTCTAAACTTAAGGTAAAGAGCCAAAGCAAATCCAAGGAGCAGAAGTGTTTGCTGGTAATGCTTCCCTATCAGATGATAACGTCAGTGGTTCAAAGATCGTGGATGTGACAAGTGAAATTTATTATCATCTAAAATCTTCAATTATCGCAAGATATATCATAGTCAGACATAACTACGATATTCTGACTCTTTGTGAATTTCTCCTGAGCACGAAAAGTAAGGGTTTTTTTCCCTATAAAAACAAACATTTCTTTATCTCTTGATTGAATACTAGGAGGAGAAATATTGTGCACAAAACTGCATTTATTCTGTGAACATTGCTTGTTAAAAGCCATAAAAGCCGGAAGGTTAAATGAAAAAAAGCATGGGTATCAGGTTCGGGCATCTATTTAACCTATAAAATTAACAACTGATAACAGATTGTCATTGTTTCTAGATGAAATAGTTCTGTCGATGAACAGGCTCGATCAAACCGGGTCTGCGTTTTTTATGTTTGTCATGTTTTGTGTCATTCAATCTATGGAAATATCACAGTATGGTTGTTTGTACCGTTTGGCGTCCCATTATTTAAGCAGTATTAAATGCCGTAAAGCATGATATTTATGTTATTATTAATTTTGTATATTGAGCAGTACCTTGGTCTAGGCGGCGTGGTCAGTAATATGCATTTCTATTACTGCTCTTAAACAGGCTCAATCAAACCGAAACTGCAATATTTTCATAATAATTTTTGTCGTGTTACGCGTAGTCCAGTTTCCAGGTATATCAATGTTTGTGAAGACAATTCCTTTATTTATTTATATCATCATTCGGGTAATAAAATAGATTATCTAAGAATGGAATGCTACTGTTCAATGTATAAGAGAGAGTTGTTGGAGTTGTTTTAAAGGATGCTCATGGTTAGGGCGATTCGTCACTTACATGTACTTGAGAAATGGATTAAAAGAGAACTTTGAAAGCCACCAAACACGACAGATATGAAAATATTGCAGGCTCGGTTTGATTGAGCCTATTCATACGCAGTAATGGAAATGCATACTGCCCATGCCGCCTAGACCCTTAAGTATCATGCTCAACGACTAGATGGAAATGCGTATTTTCCCGAAAATTCATGTTGAAAATTTTAGCCAGTTTTCACCATTTGCATGTTAGTGAAACATGAAAAGCGTTCGTTAATTTAGCTTCAAGTTCAAGAAAGGATGAAACCTTACACTTACAGAAGTACATTTAACTAATCACTTCAACGAACGGACAATGTCAGATGTCTTTTACTTATTTTATCCTATTTTTCCCCATTTATTAGACTGCCCAGCTGGTTCATATGGAAATGGATGTTTGCATACATGTCATTGTCGAGGTGATAACGCATGTGATCCTGTCACAGGACACTGTAAGGCAGGACAGTGCGATGCGCATGACAATTTAGACGAATGTTACACATGTAAGTAGAAAATACTCTGCAAATTCTTTTTTGTTTTCAGAAATGTTTGTAGTTATACATTAACTATTGTAATCTGTCTTTAAGTAATCTGGGACATCTTTATTATTTTCCATTTACCGTCATTTAAACATTAATTTAGTGCTCATAAACAATTAAAAGCTCGGAACATGTTACAGATTGTTTTGTAATATATTCAATTTGGTAAAATATTGTTCTAATAGATGACAATGTAGTAAAGAGGTTAAACACATCTGTTGATCAGTCGAAACCTTGGAGACAATGTAGTGCTGACCATGTTATTGATGGTAACGATGCACCGATAGATACCACCGACAAAGCTTTATGTCAAGCGTGTAGTGTAGCAGAGAGGGATGCCTCAACGCAAAATCAAAATTCTTGGCTGATACTGAATTTAGGAAAGTTGGTTCTAATTGAACATATAAGAATAATCGGACGATCAGGTATTTAATTATATGATCTAACTTTGACTATTCAAATGAAATCAAGGAAATTTATTTATTAACATGGTTATGTCAAACATTTATATGGAGCTTTTTGTGTAATTAAAGCATCTAATTGTGCATACGGCCTTTGGACACTATATTTCTTTACCTTTTTGGTTTTGAAATGACAATTTATGAGGCATTTTAAAAGATATGGCAAAATGTTATGACCTGTTATGACCTGAAACTTAAATTAGACATGATGAGAGATTTAATCGAATTTGTTAAAGAGGTGTTTTTTTTACAGAATTATCTCAACAATATATTGCAGTTGTATATATTTATCAGACTTTACACATGTAACTTTTGCAAATATAATTTGATGTATTATGACAGGATGCAAAATGCTTTAAAGAAAAAATAACGGAAAATTGATTTGAGCATATGCATTGATTATGTCACTTCTAACCACAAAATGGCCGGCTTACATTTGGACCATTATTTAAATAAAGATATCCTGCAACCAATAATGCGATTTAAAATCTTTTAAGCTGTGTGCTTAGTAGCAAATTTCTCGGATAAAAACTGACTCTTATATATTTCCGGACTGGACTTTTTAAGTGATGCATTTATTTTGTATTGCTATTATTTATGTGACAGTATTCATTGTCTTGTGTGCATTTTTAGCTTTGTAAATACTCGGTCGAGTAATTAGTATATTAAGGAACAAAGGATATGAAACCGGTTTAGATAGTTGATAGACATTCGTGCTAAAGAAGGTAATGTAGGAATTTTTTCAGGTACACATATGGAGCAAAGTCAGAATTTAGTACTGACTATTGGTACCATGAACTTGAAATCTACTTCAAATGGCGAAAATATTTCATCCAACAGTACAACAGGCCATGTATTCAACATCGATTTGTCGCCACCAAGATTTTTTCAATACTTGAAAATTGAAAAATCTGGAACGATGACACTTTGTGAAGTTAAACTTCTGGAGGGAGGTGAGATTTTTAGTAAAATCGGAAATTCGAAAAATTGGGTTTGAAATGCAGCGATTGTATTCAAAACGTATTTTTCAGTGATGACAACTACAGATAATCATTACATTATGACATAAAATACGTACTAAAGTCATTTAATGTTGACACATACAGTATTATTTCACTTGCCTTCATTTTGTTTTCTAGATGGCAATTTAATTCTGCGTCTGAAATGTTAACAAGCTAACCAGTCTCTTCGAAAAAAACCTTTGCTAGAGAAAATAAAACCTTTATTGCTTGTAATGAACATAGGGCATTTTTACAGATGGTTCTTATGATAAGTATATTTTGTCAAGACCTAATACAATGAAGAGTCGCTAACTTGAGTATATGATAAAATATATATCTTTTTAAATTTAATATAGTAAATTTTCCGTTTTTAGACGGCGATGTTCCTCGTGCACTATCTTACGGAGTCTATTTCTAACAGCTTGACTGTTCGTTTTTATAGAGCTTGCAACGATGTGAGTGATTTCAATGAACGTAATCTTTGCATTACAGAAAAACTTTTAAAACAAGCTTATGGAGATTTAGTTAATTAACCTACGAAAATGAAAGGCAATGACAATTTCTCCCAGTTATTCGTAAAAACCATATCTAAATTTAACATGAAAGGTTGCCAACATGATATATTACAGCGCTCTGCAGGCCAGGTGATTAACACATCTACAGTTGATCATTGTGTTTGCCTCTTTAGTTGCAAGACGGTGGCAGGGGTTTAGGAGTTTATGAAGGTCTTTTCTAAGAACCCGGAAGCTCAATTTGTTTCTATAATTATCTCTGTCACCGTTTTCTTGCTGTTCTTGCAGGAGCTCTGGTCTCGGTAAGATCCTTAAGTACCCGCCCATTTGGTTTTGCAATGCTATTAGCTTCTTATGTGTTATATGTTTGTGTGCTTTTGCATACAGCATTTTTTGCGCTTATAGGTGAGTTGGAGTTATTTCACCAAGACAACTTGTGTGTTGATATGAGAACCTGTTTGGGCAACATAGAACCTGGTTTAAATCCCCAGTGGCAATTTGATTTGCCACTGACCGTTCTAACCCATCAGGTTCTCATTTTCGTTAATTGTTTCTGGTGTCTGTTTTGAAGCAGATTATATTATTAACCATGCTCTCTCTCTCTCTCTCTCTCTCTCTCTCTCTCTCCTTTTTTCTTCTTCTTCTTCTCTTCTTCTTGACAATGTTGGTAGGCTGCTTTTTTTTCTGAATGGGGTAATTCCTGATATGCATATTTCACCTTGTGATAGAACAGTGTCTAAACGTTTGAAAACTTTCATTAAATGGTTTTAAATAAAGATATTTTCTGCTGGAAGTACAACATTTAGCACTTCGTTTGCACATCATTAAACTTACAAATATTATAGTGAGTTGTGCAATTCCTCGAATAATATACATTTTGCATTGGTTTATTTATTCTTCTTATTGCATGCTTGTACAGTTCAAATATTTATATATATTTGAAGTACATCCGTCGGTAGAATCTCAAATTGTTCTTTTGATAGAGTTCTTTCGTATGTTGTGCGCATGCGATTTCGGCTACGTTTAGGTATGAAAATATTGAATTTATCCTAAACCGATGCTTCACGGGGGACAGCACTTCATGTAACATAATTGGAGGACATGATCTGGGTCTCGTCTTAGGCGAGAAATAGCCGACACAAGTGCGGATTTCACGAGTTTCGGAAAATTGCAGTCTTAAAATCGCTATCGGCAAGTTTGACTTAAAAGCGTGAAATATGCAAATAAATGTGACGGCTTGGACAATGTAGATTACATTCCTGCTGTAATTTTGCCACAAACTCATGTTCGAGCGTCTTGAGTTAAGAAAATCCTGATGAGTTCGCAGATTTTCTGGCCGTAATGTGTTTACTGTGTGATGCGTTAATATTATCTCTCTTATTCAGAGGTAAACGGATGAATTCACCGATGTACCATTTATTCAGCGCCGTTGTAGCGATCTAATTCAATTCATAATTTGGTTCAAAAGTTCTTTTAAAACTAAAATTTACCATAATATCGTATCTTTCTGTCCTAAATTATGGAGTCTTCTTGTTTTTAAGAATAAGATCTAAGAATCACACAGTTAGTACAAGTGTGTTAAAATTATAAAATTAAACGAAACTAACCTGTAAGGTGAAGTTCAGTTATAATTCTACTGCTACTGGACCTCGGGGTTAATGAGATGAACACTTGATCTTATCAATGTATGAAACATCAGTTTTTAGAGTACAGTAATACAGGCATGGATTAACTTCTTTGGGAGGGAGTATTAGGGTGGGCAGGTAAGTCTCGTTTAATTTTATAATTCTACTACTACTGGACCTCATGGGGTAAATGAAAATTTAGAGTCCATGACTGTATTAAGATTATATTCAGCCATCAGTTGTTTATCAAGCAATCCCATTGCTTACATCATATCTTTTATTAATATGATGTTTAATTCATTTTCTACATTTTATTTCTATATGTACGTCAAAGTTCATTAGTAATGACCTGTCATAATACTTCATTAGACAAATGCCCTTTTCCATCCAACTGTTACAAACATATTAATAAATAATTAATGACTGCACTGCAGGATGTAGACTTAGCACTTAGCACAGTGGTAAACATTTCCCTATCATCTAGTGGGATCTTAAAACACCTGCAAATATGTGCTTACGGACTGCACGCTTTTAACGTGCCCATCTACATCAGGAATGTCTAGTATTTGCTATGTACAGGGCCATATCTTAAACTATTATAGTATAATATGAACCTCTAATCTAACAGATGGGTATGGTTTGATTTAAACGAACAAGCTCCTAATTCTAAGTTATATACATCCAAAGGATCTCTGCCAGTATTTAACACTAGTATAAACAGAGTAATTCCTGGCCATATGATGTTTGTTTATAGACCAACAGTGACACTTCAGAATGATAAATATCAGTTTATTTAATCTGGCTATGCAAACAGCTTAAGCCACTAGAAAGTTTCTTATTATGTATACTTTACTCCTGGGCATCGCTTTCCCATAATAATTCATTTTATATATACACGGGTATGAAGATAATTGTTTGCCTATAATCCACTTGCAACAATGTTCAACTATTAGAACTGATTCCGAGATTACGTTTAACTCGTGAATTATAGCGCATGATAACTGGTTCCTCGTTTCCAGAACACCCCCTCTAACATTTCACCAACTCTGCAATAGTTGAATCAAATTCAATAAAACGTATTCTCTCTACTTCTTAGAAAATTTAAGAACTACAACTGCATAACTTTCTTTCCTTCTTATTTGGTTATCAGTTGTTTAAATTTATTTCTACATGAAACTTTTTCTGTAGTTGCGTTTTGTTGTTTTCCTCCTTGAATGGTTATATATTCGGTCTATGAAAGTAAATCAGTACTTCTTTAAGACTCGTCAGGAATTTTCCGTAAAAGACAGGTACTGGCTAACTGCAGTTAAAATCTTTACGGAAAAGCAACAACAAAACAACGGTCAGGTAACCGGTCTGTGGAATGTAATACTGCATTCATTGAATCAACATAGTTCAGATTGTGTTTAATGATATCGCAAACAACCAAGATCATAATAAACAAGATTAATTAATCATGTGTGATATGTTATATCACAATTGATTTTAGATGTCACTTACGACCAAGATGGTAATATATGAAGTTACTTAATCATGTATGGTATTTTATATTAAAATACCTATTTGTTTGAAACAAAGTTTCAAACTCTGATTAACCAAATGTATCTGCTGTTTTAATTATTTGCAACCAACGATTGTCAATCTTGCCGTGTGTATTTAAGGCTATTCTTGAAACTAACCAAGCACCTTTCCTGTCTTTGGCCTAAAATGCTGATTTTATTTAAACAAAACAAACTCAGTTGTTAATCAAGTAACAGATAATGCAATATACTTTTAAAAAGAAGATAAATCAACCTTGTTTTTGCCAAATGCTATTCAATATGTAATAGTAAGGCTCCTCCAAACTGTTTGCTGGCAGTTTTTTTTTATATTTTAATATAAGAACATAATTTAATTCTTTATGCTTCACAGTGAATCCAAGCTTGAAATCAATTGGACCAATATTTTTTGAAGCGATATAGACGTTATGAAAAAACTAATGTATTGCCAATATAATACTTCCAAACGACATTTATACTTGACCGCCACACCATGTTGTCAGTACATGTATTAAAGCACTTTAACTGTGAAGCTTAAATCCCATATATTACAGGCACATGAACAACCTGTGCCGGATTTGAAATACTTATTTGTCAAGTTAATTTGAGGTACGTATATTACAAGTCTCGGTACCTCCTCTTCTCGTTTTTTGTTTCTTTATTATGAAGGTGTTGCTGATTTTTTTTCCAAGATCATTAGCCAACGAAAGTATGCATACGATCCATTGATTCATCATTATAATTTATTCTTGACAGAGTTGACAAGATTCAGAAACATTCACTTGAGTTAACAAGAGAACTGGACCAAATCATTTAAATGGAATAACTATTATATTATGATAATGTCAGTTTATACACAGTGTATGTAGCTGGTACATGGGTATCCAAGGTCACAGGATTCATAGTTTTCCTTTTGCTACCCTGAAGTACTATAAATGAATTTAGAAATTTTTAAAAGGTCTGATAAATTTTCTTACTAAACAAACATTTGTTTCTGGAAAATTTAACCAATGCTTTCCTTAAATGCATTGTTATGCAATGTGGTCTTTTTACTATAACTGATTTGATATTATATAAGCTTCCATAATGGTGTTAGTTAACTTTACTCTCCCTTTTTTGCCAACCACCTGACTTTGACAGAAAATAATACAAGGTCTGATAAGTGAAAGTACAGACGAAATACACTGTGGTACTGTTGTTGTTCTTATTAACTTGTCAGAAAATAGAAAATTCAGAAAAAAATGTGCTACTGTTGTTTCTGTCATTGACTTGTCTGATAATCAGAATTACAGACAAAAACTTCTTTTGCTATTTTTATTTCTGTCATTGAATCATCTGCTAATCAAGATTACAGACAAACATTTTGTTGCTGTTTTTCTGTCATTAAATCATCTAATAATCGAAATTACTGACAAAACATCTTGTTACTGTTGTTACTGTTATTGACTCATCTGATAATCGAAATAACAGACAGATCATTGTGCTACTGTTGTTCTTGTCATTGACTCTTTTGATTACAGACAAGCATTGTGCTTATGATGTTTCTATCATTGACTTGTCTAATAATCAAAGTTTTAGACAAATCTGTGCTGATTTTGTTCCTGTCATTGACTCGTCTGATAACCCAAATTGCAGACAAAACATTTTGATACTGTTTGATACTGTTGTTTCTGTCATTGACTCATCTTATGACTGAAATAAGTTTAAATAACAGAAAAAAAGCAAAACATTGCGCTTCTGTTGTTTCTGTCATTGACTTGTCTGATAATTGAAATAACTGTCAAAACATTTTGCTACTGTTGTTCTTGTCATTGACGCGTCTGATAAAGTTACCAAAACTTCGTAGACAAAACATTGTTCTGCTGTTGTTTTATGTTTTTGCAGACACGTTTGCTACTCACAAACTTTTCATTCGTACACAGTTTTACAAGAACATGATAACGCATAAATTCGACTGTTGTGGTTGATTTCCATTTTAAGGGCACTAAGAGGAAGTCAAGGGACGGCATTGTTAACCTACAAGGCTGCCAGGCTGGTCTCAAACAGCCGAACATCACCAACCTGGGACCACAGGTCATAGTATAGACATTCAAAAATACTCTGGAAACAGAGTAGTAAACAACCATTGACAGAGTTCGCTGGTTACAAGCAACCAACTGAAAGTTGGCGAATTCAACATTCCAGACCAAACTGGAAATAAACTTCACATACCGAACCAGTCGGAGATGTTCTGAACACTCTAGTGACAGCGGACCTCTCGGATTGCTGTTTGGATGAAAATGGCTTATATCTATTCTGCCTTTGAAACAAGAGCACTGCGGCCTTGGTGAAAATGTCTTACTAGATGAGAACATGCTAATCACTTACCTTTGCCCAGCGCGTATGCTTGTATCTCAGAACGACCACATACATACATTGTGATTTGGCAGCTAATCCATACCAAGTTAGCATTTAGGAATGCCGGATTTCACACCTAAATGATTCCATCATTAGGATTTAAATACACTAACAGCCAAAGTTTTTGAATAAAATTCTCAACTAAAATGGCCTCTCAGCCATGCCACAGAGACTTAAGGTTTAAATTTCTTTAATGAATCCCAGAACTCCGTGAAGACTTGCTGGGCATTAAATGTCAAATGTCAGACCTCAGCTCTCAAGACTAGAAGCACGAGTGATAGTCAGGACATGTAGGACCTATTGTCCTTGACCATGATCAGTAGTTGACGACGGAGAGTTTAACACTGTCTTGCATGACCTATCGTCCTCGACTTTGGTGAGGTCACAGACAGTCTGATCACCCGCGGTATCAGATATTTCTGAAGGCTTTCTGTGAGAGGGTATCGTCCATTTCCCATGGTCGAGCCCACGCTCGGCCCTGTGCTGTCAGTGATTGCATGTCAAATTTAAAAAAACAGTTATCTTCAGTTGTTGGTTTCCTTTTAGTCATGACATGCCCAATGCCGTATCCAAGTTCGCCAGCCGTGTGAAATGGAATTAAGACCCAACTCTCAGATGACTGAAAGTTTTCCACGGTCATGCGGGACCTATTGTCCTCAACCATGGCTGGGTCAAAGACGGTCTGATCACCCGAGGTACCAGATACGTCTGCTGGCCTTCTTGAGACGGTATCTTCCATTTCCCATGGTCGATTACCGCTCGGCCTCTCTTCTTGCCTGTTCTACTACTTGGTGGGATTTGTGTTGAATAATTAATTCCAAATTCACTGATTTGATTGCCTTTTAATTAAAATTACAGTTGTTTTCACTCTTTAACTGATGATTAACGATAATAAAAGACACTATAACTAATTAGAGATAATATAATATCCAGAAATAATAGACTGAAGGAAATACACATGTTCACTCTTGATAAGAAATTTTGGTTCTGATGTTTCACACATTGATAAGATCAAGTGTTCATCTCATTTACCCCATGAGTTCCAGTAGTAGTAGAATAGTTAAATGCCACTACGTATTGTCCACATAAAATTCAAACCTGAATATTTGCAAGCGCATGCTGACACGTATCGTTTATAGTATAGTAAATATTTTAAAAATTTACACTCATAAATACTCTCATTAGTACAGAAATTATAAGAAGAATTCGTGATAATACGGCTTTTTCAAAAGGCTGTTGCAACAGCAACGTTGACGACACAGTGAATGACGGCACGCATTTTCGTAGATACTCGTGGCAAAACGTGCGTGCTCGGCGACGTCACACGTCAAAACATTGTGTACCGTCCAATATATTATGAACGGCTCTACTGTAGCCACGCCTCATAAAACAACACGTCACCTTGTTTACCAACAGAAATTATGATACGTTTGGTGAATAAGATTTTATCTAAGTGGACAAAGTTGATGTGTAAATAGTGCTTAATAACTGTTTATTGCGCTATTTATAATAAAAATTGTAAATAACAAGATATTGTAATTACGAATGACAGAATGATAATAGATGAAAAGGGAACTTTGAAAGCCACCGAACACGATAATTACGAAAATATTGCAGGCTCGGTTTGATTGGGCCTGTTCATGAGCAGTAATGGAAATGCAAATTACTGCCCACGCCGCCTAGCCTCGGGTTGGGCGCAACTCAATATTTACACCAATAAACAGTACAATTTTGGTAAATCCAAAACGATGGTATGCATATGGCGATAAACATGGCACCTTCAAAAAACGCAATTTTGTAAAGCAATGCGATCGTATCAATACTTAAAAATACTTAATTTTTTTTTATCGAATTAGAGTTGAAATCTGCTAATAGAGTATTATGAAAATCCATAATAAAATCGCATGCGTTTACCAGTGATGACACGCCATTAAAATGAAAATATGAGAAATTGGCGTTTGGCTGCTATAAGCGCGCAAATGTTCAACCGACAATCTATAACTCGAAACAAAGGAGATACTAAAAAAACAATGAACACGCAAACAGTTTTTGTTTTGTATTTTAGAGCATTAGATGGCGGATTTTACTTTTTTCTTAGTTTTGATCAAAGTAATGCTTTTGGTTGTTTGTATTTAAATTATCGTTCTCTTAAAGAATTCTGATTGGAGAATTTGATCATATTTAATAAAACCTTTAAAAAATGCAAAAGTTTTGCTTGTATAAAGACATCGTTTGAGATATTGAAGTGTAATGCAATGTACAGGCGCATCTCCGTATATCGCTTGGATCTATAAGTGGACCGACTAAGATAACTATTGTAAAAGATCTTATAAAATTTGCAGTTGCATTCATAGTATACTACGTATGAGGTGCCAACTCTTTCACTTTGACTTTGGTCTATTTTATTTCAGCATGTGAGCTTGGCAGATTTGGAGATAGATGTCAGTACACGTGTCACTGCATTAACAAGACTTCGTGCAATAACGTGAATGGCACATGCACGGAGGGACGATATGATCCGGGATGGTTGAGACATAATTGTAGCGTTCGTAAGTGTAAATTTGTATGAAATAGAGAAAAGGAATAATAATAATAATAATAATAATAATAATAATTATTATTATTATTATTATTATTATTATTATTATTATAAAATGATGTCGAAATTATTATAAAAATTTTGAAACTATTAAAGGTGGAAGGAAATGTAACACACTAAATGTAAACACTTCGCTTGTTTGTTAAGTTGATGTAATGACTGATTTATATTTTTTAAATCTTTTTTAATTTTTGCCTTTGGCTTTCTCTGTGAAGTGCACGATTCTCAGATCTCATGTCGAAATTCTATTCTATCCAGTCCCGCACATTGTTTTTTTATGTGATTAAGGACTGTTGTTAATCTAGAAATACCATTTATGTTAAACATTTTGCTAGTTCTATTATTTCTTGCATTTGATACACATTTATGTTTATTATCTGTATGATGATTTTATAACTAAATGAAATATGTTCTTTTACTAGTGTTCTGCTTAGAGTTGTTTTAAGGATTTGAAATATGTGACAGTTTGATTTTATGGAATAATAATAACATTCCTTTCCGTTAAAATATTTTATAAAGAAACACTAACAAAAATATTGATCTTATTTAGTAACCATTTCCTCAATGACATAATTTAGACCAATAAGTGGAGAGACTGACACGAAAAAATAATTTGCAGTTAATTTTATAGTTTTATAAATGATGCAAAATCACCCGATTTGCGATCGTGTTATTTTGCCTCGTGTGTTTTAGCATGTAAGCTTGGCAGCTTTGGAGATGGATGTCAGTCTATTTGTCACTGCGTTAACAAAAACTTGTGTAATAACGTAGATGGTACATGCACGGATGGCCAATGTGGTCCGGGATGGTTGGGACATAACTGTAGCACTCGTAAGTGTTAGTGTTTGCGTTACATATCCAAAAACATCCTGTGTAAATAACATTGTCGACAACATTGTGAATATACACACAAAAGGAGACCCTTTTAGTTCCGAAATATATTTGAATTGAGTGGTAGGCAATTTAAAATAAAATTGTTTCTGTTGCTTATCAAATATGAACATATAAAAGCAAATCCCGAAATGTTATTCTATCAATGTTATTGATTACCTTTGGTGAAAGTAAAAACTAAATGAGTTCAACAACTCTGAAAACTCACCAAAGATTATTAAGCTTATTTATTTTTATTTTGTTGTGTACCTCTTTTTTTAATCATACAAAATTTCTGACAAAAATTGCATATATAAATAAATCTTAATCTGTTTTTCATATATCTTGCATGTGATACACATTCCTGCTTATTATCTGCATGATGTATAACTAAATGAAATACGTTTTATTACTAGTGTTCTGCTTAGAGTTGTTTTTAAGGATTTGAAATATGTGACAGTTTGATTTTATGGAATAATACTAACATTCCTTTCCGTTAAATATTTTATAAAGAAGCACTAACAAATATAGTGTTCTTATTTAGTAAGCATTCCTCAAGGATATATTTAAGACCCATAAGTGGACAGGCTGAAACGAACAAAAAAAAATGCAGTTTCATTTATAGTTTTATAAAAGATGCTAAACCACCCGGTTTCAGATCGTGTTATTTTGCTTTGTGTGTTTTCAGCATGTGAGCATGGGAGCTTTGGAGATGGATGTCAGTCTATGTGTCACTGCGTTAACAAGAATTTTTGCAATAACGTAGATGGTTCTTGCACGGATGGACTATGTGATCCGGGATGGTTGGGACAAAACTGTAGCATTCGTAAGTGTTAGTGTTTGCGTTACATATTTAACAACATCTGTGTAAATAACATTGTCAACAACATTATGAATATACACCCAAAAGGAGACCTTTTAAGTTCCGATATGTATTTGAATTGAGTGGTAGGCAATTCAAATTGTAATTGGTTTTGTGGCTTATCAAATAAGAACATTTAAAAACAAATTCCGAAATGTTACTCTATCAACGTTATTGAAAACCTTTGGTGAAAGTTAACACCAAATGAGTTCAACAACTCTAAAATGCACCAAAGATTGTTAAGCTAATTTTTGTTTATTTTGTTGTGTACCTCTATGCTTCAGCATAAATTATTTCTGACAAATGTTGATATATTAATAAATCTAAAACTGTGTTTCATTTATCTCGTGAAAGCCTGAGGATAAGGACGTGTCTTTCCTTTCAAGTAAATAAGTCTTGTTTATCGTAATTGGGAAATGCTCTCCAAATGCACTAAGTCAATATATAAATGAATGTAAATGATTTTGTTATACAAAGAAAGCAGATTCTTTTTACTTTAAAACTATCAATTAAACAACAACTGTGAAGTCGTTGTTCGAAAGTAAGGTTTATTGTCATCAACAATAATTTAGTATATTAAAGCGCACAGTCCTAGGACGGCTAGTGTGGAAAAACTGTGCAAGATATAGTAATTCATGAAGTTGATTAGATGTAATTTTTGTAATCAGCACTCAAAAACAGACTTTATTTAATTGGAAATAAAGAATGTGAAAACTGTACAAACAACTTGATCAGATATCTTACTGCGTTTAAGTTCACTATATATTAAGAGTTTCATTTTTTAGAGAAACTTAAAATTACTGACGAGGACAGCCCTAATACTGACGCAATTGTTGGTGGAACTTTTGCTGTTATCATCGTTGTTGCCATTGTTGTCTTTGTAGGATTCTTCTTGTACAGACGACAAAAATCGTAAGATTAAATTGCTTTTGTGTTTCATCTCGGAAATTTGGATGCTGATTATGATTGACAATTAATGCAAATTACGTGGGATAGACTTAGTTAACGTCCAATATATTAATCGCTTTAACATGTTATACGTAGTAGCACGTGATTACAATTGCCACTTGACACTAGGTAAGACAACAATTTATCTCAATACATTCTTTGCAGGAGGTCAACAAATCAGAATTCTGCAAACGAATTTTCCCACCTTAATGAAGCGTTAAGGCAAAAACAACAACGACGTGAGGAGTCGTCGCAGTCTTCCCGACGTGTAGCTGAAAATGTGAACGCGGCATATATAGGTTTATTTTTTAACTTGTTAGAGAGCAGAAATTATAAAATAATTTAATGTTTTGAAGTTTGCCAATATGAATACCGGTAATGTATCGGGATGTGTACACATTTTCTCGTAGCACATCCTCCTCCTTTTAAACACCAAATCCAGTAGGATACATCCAATAGGATAACATAGAGAAATCGTAATATGAAATATATTTATATCACAAACAGGTATTTCAAATGATACACTCTCATTTTTTAGAATTTTGTTCCAAAAGTGTGCACTTGGTAATTACAGAGAAACCTTGAATCATAATAAAACTAAACGACCTGCAATTTTGCACGAACAGAAAGAAACAAAACAATGTGTTAAATCAAACCAAATAAAGATCACCGATGATAAGAAAATCGTAACGTTATTAACCTACCATTGTATTGTTCTTTGTAAAAAGAGAAGGAGATGTTCTTCGTAATATCGTGCCCACCCTAAGTATATTGTTTTAAAACAGTAATGTAATCATTAATTTCTATATAGTTTATGCATGTCAGTCTGTTTATGTCGCCTTTAAACATAAAAATAAACAAAACACTAAAAAATACACACTAACCTATGGAGTTAGATATGTTGTGTCAATATAAACTGAAAAAAAACGGGAAATGTCAAAACCCATTCATGATGATATATGATTCATACAATCTTTCATGGAAAATTGAAAACCAGTCTTAAATTAAGGGTTACGCTTGCACATTTGATATCTGTCGTTTTTTGTTCAGAAACAAATGCAGAGGGCAAAATGGACAATAAACGAGACACAGGTGTCGAGGATAACGGAGGTGATTATTACGATGATGGGGTTGTTGGAATAAAAATTCACGAACTCTGGGATTATATTCATGAAAAGACGAAAAACGATTGTGAACAATTGTATGTAGAATTTCAGGTAAACATAATTGTTTTATGTTATAATTGTTATAGAACACCGCTTTTATTTTCTGCATTTAAGGATAAAACTGCTAGAAATTGTTAAAGCTACGTCAGTGCAGAGGGCAACACAAGTGTTCACCAACACCTTTCCACTGGACGTTGCATCAGAATTATCATTTAATTGTTGTTAATATGTTTTAATTAAACTATCACGTCGTTGTTTTTTTTTCAAACAATATTAAAAACAGCAGTTGCAAGTTAAATTTCATTAGGGGTTAAGAATTAATGAAGGTTTATTTGGAAATCTTGAAAAGAACCTAGATGCCTCGATTTGATTCTTTTATCCCTGTCATCGAGTTTTGCTGATTTTACTCCAGGTGCTCTTGTCTCTGTAAGATCATCGAGTACCCGCCCTTTTGTTTTGGAATGCTATTAGCTTCTATTGTTTTATATTTTTGTGTGCTTTTGCATGCAATATTGTTGAGCTGATGGTTGGGTTGGAGTTATCTCATCAAGACAACTTGTACTTGTTTGTGATACGAGAACCTGTTGGGGCAAGTATGAGGTTGGTGCACCCTAGAATCTGGTCTAAACCACAAGTGGCAAATTGATTGGCCACTGACCGTTCCGAGGCGGTTTCGTTTTCGTTAATTGTTTGTGGTGTCTTATTTGAAATTGATATTAAAAAAAAAACATTCTCTCGTTCCCTCCCTACTTTTTCGCTGCGTGGGGAGACTGTGTTTTCTGAGTGTGGCGATTCCTGATATGCATATTTCATTTTTATAGACACTGCCAAGTGGACTTATTCATCCATGTGCATCTGCTGTCCATATAGCCAACCGCGAAAAAAATAGATACAAAGAAATGTATGCCTGTAAGTTGTGAATTATATGTTTGCACTCTATAGAAAGTGTTCGAAGAAGACTAGCACTTTTAAGTCCCTCCAAAGTCTCTGAAATCGCTTTGCTTACCATGCATTACATTTCTGTTAAGGTCTTACTTTAATAATAATAATAGTAATAATAATAATAATAATAATAATAATAATAATATAATAATAATAATAATAATAATAATAATGGTTGTTTTTGTTGTTGGTGGTGGTGGTGGTGTCGTTATTATTATTATTATTATTACATGTTTTATTATTAATATTACACCTTTCTCACATATGACCAACGTCATTTTAATTTGAACAAGAACACTGCAGAAATTTTACAATAAAATGAACGTCATATCTGATTTCAGATGACCATACACGAGTTGTTCTAGAGGAGAAGAATGACAAGGGAACTGATTACGTTAATGCAAATTACATTGATGTTCGTATAAATTACTTTTACATGTTGACAAAACTACGTAACTTGTGACATAATTAAAAAAGCCATGCGAAAAAATCATAATTTTTTGTATAACTCTGTTAAATTAAAAGTGAAATTTATGAATGAAGTTAATGAAAGTTTCGTGTAAGATTTAAGCGATCGAAATGGGGATGTTTATTTCACCTTCTATAAGCATGCATTTAAACGTTTAAAAGAAACACTTCTGCTAAATGGTGTTAATGTGATAGATATAGGTACTTTATTTTGACGTTATTTCCTCACTGGCAAATAGTGCAGACAACTTGCAGAAGTCGTTAAATTTTTAGCCGATTACTGTTTAAGAAAAAGCACGAATTGTGTTAAACACCAAGAGAAAACACAAAGTAAACATAGTATTTTAAAATCACTTTGCCTATCATAGACACTCAGATTTTTCTTGACGGTACGGATTAACCTGTATATTTTATACTTATTAGTCTAGCTATATTAAAATGTCAAATTGGAACGTTAATTTGACCGTATGCGCAAATGAGGAAAACATGTGCAATGTTTTATTAATTTTATCAATAGTTTCTAGTCGTGTTACTTGATTGCAAATAATTGATCGAAAAGATATATAATATTATGTATATTTTTCAGGTAAGGGATTGTTCAAAATTGATTTGTATAAATGATAGTCATTCGGCACTCCCGCTAGCACTACATTATTATTGCGCGTAGTTCTAGATATTAACCGTTGCGAACTTCCTGTCAATTAATATAGACAACAGAAGCTGAACATTCAGTGGGATGCGCGTATAGAATATGGAAATCAATAAACCTTCAGACAGTTATTTCATATGTTAAAAAATAGTAAATGACACCAACTTGATGAACGATAAATGCAAATTTCGTCATTTTTACACGGCCGGGTTTTATTTGTGATTTCGAAATGTCGTTTTTTTAGTCAAGTACTTGTATACGAACTGCTACTCAAGAATATCCAAAAATCTGGGGAGGTTAAAGAAGTTGACTAGAAATAACCCATATTAAGGATGAACCGTCTGTAAAACAGCATTTTGCTGTTTTACTTTTCTTGTTAATAATGCGGCTCAAAAAGTAATAGTTAAAATTATATATTTGTTTCATAACAAATCTTCACATGAATGCATATTTGCATTATAGCAATAACCTTTAAGTGAAAGTTTAATTGTCGGACAATAACATACTTCCAATTTGCTGAATACATACAAATGATTAATAATTGTAGGGGTACAAAGAGACCAGACGATTTGTGGCATGTCAAGGTAACTAACTTGTAGTCAATTTGAGATTCATTAATTTATATGGATAAGCTGCTAATTTAAAAATAAAGTTGAATAATTATAAATACCCTTGTTATACAGTAAACCTATAGCAATATCCCAGCCAATATAGTTTCGATATTGTACGATCACCCAAGGATATACGACATTTTAAATTTTGCGTTTGGCATTGTCTGTGATATGCAGGATTTATATTTTCAGATCCCCTGTCAAAATTCTATTCTGTTTAGTTCCCCCCATTGTTTTCTCGTTTCGGGAAAACCGTTTTTATATGCCTTTATATGGTGACCATAAGCCGTTGAATAAGGAATAGTATTAATCTCAAAATACCGCATTGAAGGATCATTGTTCACCGTCGTATGTATTCCATTGTTTGGGATGGATCAAACTAAAACTATTTATTGGTGTAAATATTGATTTGCGCTCAGCCTGTGGCTAGGGGTCGTGATCAGTACTATGCATTTCCATTAATGTCCATGAACAAGCGCAATCAAACCGAGCCTGCAATATTTCATATTTGTCGTGTTCGGTGGCTTTCAAAGTTCTCTTTTGATCTTTTCTAAGAGCTATTTGAATTTCGAGCTTCATAGCTATCCGCGAATCAAGTGACAATTCATTTGCCGCAGACTTTTGTTTTACATGATTTTTTCTTTCGCATATTGTTTATAGCTTCGTACAAAGTACCCACCTCATAAAACAATAATACCTGTTTTGATTAAACAAATCTACAATAAACTCATATAACTTACCGGTTTCCTTAAGATGTATTGATACTGACATATCTAACTGAAACATACATTTTGCAGGGCCGACGAAACAGATGATAGAAGATTTCTGGAGAATGGTCTGGCAACTCAAGTCTGATAAAATTGTCATGCTGACCAATTTAATAGAACAGGGAGCGGTAAACTTAACTCATACATCTACAATAAAGACTGGTATTATCATAGGTATTTACTAGAAAGGTTTTTACAGTGCCGGCGGGTTTCGAATATTGACAAAAGTGATATCGTCTTTTGGAGTTTTTTTTTCGGTACCGACCCTCTGAGCAGTGTGTATACATTTTTTTCATCTTTCATATCGACTTAAAGTGATCTTAAACAGTGTTGCTAAAACCAACACATGTGAAGTTTCATTTAGCTACTTTAAACTATTAAACATATTGATGTTATCTCTCTAAAATGGCTACAGTAAAATACTTTTATCTCTTCTTAAGACAAAGTGTGTTTTATACTGGCCAAAAGACGAGGAATTCTCGTACGGGAAAATCAACGTTAAAATTGTTAAACTTGAAACAGATCTGGACTTCGACATCAGACATTTTAATGTTTGGAAGGTTGGTTTAAAATATATTTAATATATTTATTTATTTAAACCGATATATTGGTTAACAAAAAGTTGCTTTTATTATGACTGATCTTAGAAATTATCACGTCTTTGTTAATTCAGCAATGCTTTAACAATGATTTGTTATGTATATCTATTTGCGAAAATTTTGAAGCGTATTAAAAGTTTCATTTATGAAATCGGTAGCTCGCGTTCGTTTGACTTGGCGCTGATGTCATAGCGGTACGATCCTTCGTCAATGTCTTACCCGTTATTGATTTAATAAAATAAACTGCGATATTATATAGGAAGGCGAGTCGCCGAGAAGGATACTTCAGTATCATTTCAAATCCTGGCCGGACAAGGACGTGCCAGACAGTACGTGGTGCCTGCTCAAGTTCTGGAGAGCCGTACAGACGGATGCTGAATCCATGGCGGGGCCAATTGTTGTCCACTGCAGGTAAATACACGGATATATATGTAGTATACGAAATTAATATTATGCCTATGATAAACTGGTATAATTTAGGATAGAATAATCAATAAAGATTCACGTTTACTGCTATACCCTGAGATTTTTTTTTGGTGATCTCAAAAATTCTCAGATAAACGTAACCACAATTTAGTTTTTGAGAGGTTATAAGCTCCAACACATCATGTTTAAATCTGGTTCATATTTCTGCTTTCATCGAAAATTGCATTGCCTCAAATGACGACAACTTCTATTTTAAAATTATTAATAAACGCTTCTTATAAATAACATCCAGTGTCATGATAAAAAGTATTTTAACCCGTTCTAAGCTGAAAAAGATTTCTACGGCTAAAAAAACATTTAAACATAACCGGAATATTAAGATTGCTTGAACTAATATCTCATTGAAAATAATGCTTCCCTATGGACAATAAATACTTATTTCAAATGCTGAGGCTAGGATAAAGGGGAAATCGCATATGAACTGTTTGCCTTGCCGTTTGTTATACATTTGTAATTTCAGTTAGCCAAATTGTTAATAAGCTAATGAAAAATTCGATAATTAATCAGAATGTTGATTTTTCATTTTGCAGTGCTGGAGTAGGACGCACGGGGACATTTATTGCTCTTGACAACCTAATTCACCAAGCCAGGGACGAGGGTTGTGTCAGACCCTTGCAGATAGTTCAGGCACTTAGGGGACAAAGAGTCAACATGGTACAATCACAGGTTAGTTAATTTTAAAATTAATTTTATGTGGCATTTCACTTATTGTTTGGATTATACCTGTAACGGCACCACAAAATCTTAACAGCAGAATTTTGGACTAAATAATCTGTGTACTGCTGCATGGCTTTTGGTTTGGTAGAATTAAAACTCTCTCCGAATTTTGCAGGAGCAGTATGTCTACCTACACGAGGTCTTGGCAGATGCCTTGTGTTTTGGTACACATTTTGTGTGGAGCACACAATTTGAACCGATGTACATGTCGCTGTTGCAGAAAGAGGATGGTGGTGTAAAAGCAAGACTAGAAGTTCAATACGATGTAAATGCTGGAAATCTATTTTAGACACACGCACACATATATATACTTAAGACTCCGTTCTTGTTAAAATTTAATGTCCCTTGTGGTTGAAATGATCAATTGTATTTTTTCATAAAGCGATTGATCGAGAATAATACGGGCTATAACTTATCATTCAGGCAGGGAATTTATTATAAGCAAACAATTACCCGGTAATCATTTATTAATCGTTTCAACATATAATCATAAATTGATTAGCAAATTTAAAGATCTTGAACACAAAAAAGAAATATACATGTATGCTTATCAGAAATCGCCACACTCACAAAACACAGCCTCCCCACGCAGCAAAAAAAGAAGAGAGGAAGAGAGAAAGCATGCTTGTAATAAGTATGTCAATTCAAATAGGACGCCACAAACAATTAACGAAAAAGAGAACCTTTGGGGATACCGCCTTGGAACGGTCAGTGGAAAAAAAACAAATTGCCACTGGGGGTTTAAACCAGGCTCTAGGGTGCACCAACCTCACACTTGCCCCAACAGGTTCTCGTATCACAAAACATGTACAAGTTGTCTTGGTGAAAAAACTCCAACCCACCCAACGGCTCAACAATGTTGCATGCAAAAGCACCCAAACATATAAAACATAAGAAGCTAATAGCGCTGCAAAGCCATAGGGCGGGTACTCAATGATCTTACCGAAATAGAACGAGTGTCCCAATAGTCTCAGCAATGAGATCAGCCTCTGCCCTTTTATTCCCTTAAACAACTTAAAGGCTCTTTCTAATATTCTTTTATGAAGGTTAAATATATAAAGCGAGGTTTAACTTTAATTAAAATGTTATTTTGGCAACACATTTGCAAATAGCAATATAAGCACGGATGCCGACCAGAATGAAGTCGAATGTGACGTTTGTTTCAGCTAATACAGAAAAGTCTCGAAGATACAGAGTCCAAGGAAGCCGCAGAAGCCCCGGAGTATTCCAACATGGAGATGATTACATCGGAGAGTGAGTTTAAATCACAAACTAATTCTTATCATACCCAAATTTATGTATCTGCCTTATATTAAATTATTAAATATGCTTAATAGAAACTACCATTCTTTGATTTATGATTCGGTTTACTTCTTAATAATGTTTGTATTTGGTAGCGTTTTCGTGTGTGATGACTTTTCTCTGGCCGTGGCCTTGCTTGTTCGATCACCTGTATGAGCATGTATTATCAATTATTCTAAATATCTCAATTTGTTAAGAGTTGGGGCCTTTTTAAGATCCGCAATGTAAAAATCTTCATCATTGTTGTTAGTGTAAATCATTTTTGCTGTATGGAGTCCGGAATTTTCTTCTGATCCAGTATCAGTTATGTCACTAAGACAACGAAAAGCGTATTAGATTATTATATTTGTATTAATTTACCATTTGCCTTTTATATTTCCCAATATCCCAGGTGATGCATATCGGCCCAAACTAAAGAAACGAGGATCAAAATTCGTACAACAGCTTGGCGCAACTTTTATTCCGGTAACATTATAAGACTTTGCCGTATTTAATAACTGATAATGCTTTTAGAATTTTTCTAAGCACTCACTGACTATTTACTGAGTTTTATGTTGAATTACGATAAAACTGATTCACAAATACTGTAAGCCTTCCTTTATAGCATCCTGTTTTTGAGATTATGAAAAGAATTGAAGTGAAACTGTTTTTGCTTTGGAAAAGTTTTTGTTTTTAATTTTGGTTTAAAAAGTAATATAAATTTCTTGCAGAATTATGACGGAAGAAATACGTTTTTGGTAGCCATGTCGCCAGATAAGAGCACGATTGAGGAATTCTGGTCTCTTGTTGATGATCTGAACATCAAAACAGTCATCATGCTTACAGAAAAGTCCAGTACTTGTTACAAGGTAAGATAATTTGTATGTTAGATAACTTATTATATATAATAAGCAAAAGCTTAACAACTGAGTTCCGTCCACCATCAACATCACAAATTTTTCTAAGTTTGAATTTTTCAGTTTTCAGTTATTTTTTTTTGAGTAATGTATATGGACTTCATTACATCATAGCTACTGAGCTAATGGTATGATCTAAACATTACTTTGATTAACTTTGATTTAGATCAACACTATCATAGTACATGTATATTGTTGTTTTTTTTCAGACGAGTTGCGACTTGGGTGCACAGAACGACAACAAAAGTAAATTTCATGTCAACAAATTGGAAGAGAAAATAAAAAAGAGTTACACAGAAAGATCGTTTACTTTTAAAGAATCGCAAGGAGAGGTAAATGTCAAACGAATTAAACTTTTACAACAATGAAAACTGATATAATTTTTAAGCAGAAATAAAACTATTATCTTAAACGGTGTTCTGGACAATCAAAAATAAAAATAAATTATGTAAAGAACAACAATCTGGCTCAAAGAAAGTTTTCCGGAAATAGGACCATAATGCCTATTCTATGTCTATTTAAATTGGCCAATTCAATGCCTGTAGATGCAGTCTTTTTGAATGGTAACCAATGACATCATCAGTTCACTCATATGTACACATGTTTTAATACTAATTTAAGAAAATATAAAACGCTAACTTTCCAATAAAGTAATATGTAATGTCACAATAAAAGTGATTGGAATTGTATCCGTGGATTTCTTTTTAACATTAAACTAAAATAAGATTTTTAAATAAAAAATCAATTCATTTTTGAACAAAAATTGCGTATGCCGCTGGTCGTGAAATTGCCGCCAGCTTACAATGGCGTCAGTCTTGAATTGGAAATATCAGTGCAACCAATGCATCGATTTTAGAGCTAAATACTTTCCTCAATTTAAAAATGTCTTTGCATTGACACTATTAATCTTTGCATTGACACTATTAATTTGGTATTTAATTATTATAACGCATTTTAACCAAAGCGTTCTGCCTTCTGTTTAGTTAATTCGGTTTGTGTAGTTTTAGTCCATATATTGCCAACTTAAACAAATACAGTTAAATCAGCAAGTTTATATTTAGGAAGATAATCATCTTGTAAGTGTTAAGCAGTTCGAATACACGACCTGGAAGGCTGGATATGTTGTGCCGGGAGACGCACATTCGCTTATGGATTTTCTCGAAGAAATTCTTAAGTGGCAACCACACATCTCCGAATCTCAACCTGTACTCATCTATGACAGGTAATGACCGACACTGTATATTACAAAAATGTTAACGAAGCTTAGTATTACCGATGAAGAAGTTTTAAAAATACTGGTTATGTGAATGAAAATGGAGAAATTATTATAACTGTTTGTTTTAGCTAATAGCGCCGTTGTTGCGATCAAAGAGAAACTCCGTTTAATCATGTTAATAGGCCGTATGGTAGAATAAATCTTAAACAATTTATTCAATGTCAATTTGTTGCGGACTCTGGTTTGGTTAAGTCCATTTAGGTTATCGAACTGATAATGCACATTCCTTTAATCGCCACGACCGGCTTCAGTAGAATCATATTTTGAACTAAATTGAATGGACTCTCATAATAAATCATAATACTAAAGAAAGATAAGAACATTTCATGAGTAGACTGTCCAACCAATTGTCTGATGATAGGTTGTTACACTCACTTGTGAGTATTACCTCAAATTAATTTAAATAACATTATTGTAACTGTCTATCCTTCAGGGGATATTTTCATCAGATATTATTTGTTTTACTCAGTTTGAAATTCAGTTCATATGAACAACTGTCGAACGATTAGTATATTGTTATGAAATAAAATTTCCTATGTGTATATGTCCGTTTCATCAACAGTCTTGTGAGCTTCTTATACTTTTAGATGAAGACTTTCAAATTTGAAATCATAAAAACCTCGTTTTAAGATATATTTTGCCTAGTTATAAGTTTAGCCTTGATAAATGGAGAGACATTGCTACGGTAGCACGGCATTTAAAATATGGAAAATCATAATCTTCAAAATTCGGCATCACTAATACAACTAGTTAATATGGTCATTACAGCGATGAGTTCTTAATCGATTTATGGCTCAAGCTTTTTTCTGAGAATTTAAAGAAATATATCCTTTTTATACCCACGCTTCGAAGAAGAGGGGGGTATACTGTTTTACCCTTGTCCGTGTGTCCGTAACAAAAATTTCCGTCGCAGTTTTCTCAGCAACTAGAACATGCAGCAGCCTGATACTTTGCAAATTGCGTTATTCTATAGTCCCATGTGGTGTAAAGCGATTTTATGCTCCTTGCTCATCTACTTCCTGTTTGTCGCATATTTTTAGATTTTGTTACTATATAGGTGCATTACATCATCATTTTATTTTCCGTCGAAGCTTTCTAAGCAACTTTTACATTCAGAAGCCTGTTATTTTGCATAATGCTTTATCCTATAGTCCCATATGGTGTAAAGCGATTTTATGCTCCTTGATCATCTACTTCCTGTTTACCGAATACTTACATTTTTACACATAATTGACATACTTGCACAATTTCCGTCGCAGTTTTCTAAGCAACTACATTATGTAGCAGCCTGATATTTTGCATATTGCTTTATCCTATAGTCCCATATGGTGTAAAGCGATTTTATGCTTCAAGCTCTTCTACTTCCTACCGGATACTTAGTTTTTTTCACATAGATGACAAACATGCACAATTTCCGTCGGAGTTTTCTAAGCAACTACTACATGCAGCAGCCTGATATTTTGCATAATGCTTTATCCTGTAGTCCCATATGGTGTAAAGCGATTTTATGCTCCTTGAACATCTACTTCCTGTTTACCGAATACTTACATTTTTACACATAGATGACAAACATTCACAATTTCTGTCGCAGTTTTCTAAGCCACAACTAAATGCAGCAGCCTGATGTTTTGCATATTGCTTTATCCTATAGTCCCATATGGTGTTAAGCGGTTTTATGCTCCTTGCTCATCTACTTCTTGTTTACTGACTATTTTTAGGTTTTGTTACTATACAGGTGCGCTTCACAATCTAAAAGGTATCTTTATCACTATATAGGTGCGTTACATAAACCAAAGGTCATCTTTATTGAAAACTGCAAATTTCATTTTGAAAGTCATATTTCTCAAAGCGGGGGTATCACTAGTGAGCATTAGCTCACAGATTTTCTTGTTGTGTCTGTTGGTTGAAAATTATTAGTATTAACGCGTTTTGGTATAATACACGGTGTTTTGCAGTGATGGATTCTCGCGTTCTGGGATACTGTGTGTGGCACTGAATGAGATGCAAAGAATCAACAAGGAAGGAGGTCATATCAACATTGTACAATCGGTGAAGACAATGAAGCAAAGGAAATCACAGATTATACACAATTATGTAAGTGGCAAGCTTTCATTTTATTTTTAATTTAAAAGAGTGCTTGTTAAAAAGGAACAAGGCTTAATCTAATTTGCTGTCCATTTATATCTCCGAAATAAAAATAATACAAAACATATTCAAATACAATTCGATATATAAATCATTAAATTATGGTCGACTGGTAAAATATAAATTTGAAATCACCACAAATTAAATGTATATCAGTTAATTATAGAGTTTTCTCATTAAGTTCAATTGATGATCCACTCTTATGTAACAGTGGAATACCTCAGTTATATTTTAATTGTTGTTGATAGATTACTTTTTAAAACTTAATACCCCCCTTTCCATTGTCAGATAAGTTAGTGTTTCAAAAATATGTAAAAAAAAGAACGTTTTTAGTAACCAATAATTATACGAGTGGCGAGTTTTAGTTTCTCATGCTCACTCGTGAAATGATATCGGTATGTCACTGAAACAAACACATATTCTCTGCTAATTCATTTAGTATGCAATCAATAACTAGACAATTGATGACAAACGCAATTTTAATATGTTTATTTTTTCAGGAACAGTACAAGTTCTGCTACGATTTGATATTGGCTCATCTTAAACATACAGAGCTGTATCAAAACCTAAAGTCAAATTTGACATAAAGGCAGAAACAGTAATAAAAATTCACATTGAACTCAAATATGGCATACGTATGTTTGCATGAGAAATGTTAATTTTGTTTTGTTTTATTTTATAAGTAAGACTTCTTTAATTACTGTGTTTTCTTAGTTTTATATAATATTGAAAAAGTTACTGTATAAATTCTATTATAGTTAATGTACATTAAGGATATTTATTATGAATTTTTTGAATTCACGTATTGAACCAGTGAACCTTGGGCAAAGGTTTAATCTAATATGCTGTCCATTTACATCTCCGAAAGAAAAATAATACAAAAACTATTCAAATACAATTCGATATATAAACATCATTAAATTATGTTCGACTGGTAAAATATAAATTTGAAATCACCACAAATTTAATGTATATCAGTTAATTATAGAGTTTTCTCATTAAGTTCAATCGATAATCCATTCTTATGTAACAGTGGAATACCTCAGTTATATTTTCATTGTTGTTGATAGATTACTTTTTAAAACTTAATACCCCCATTTCTATTGTCAGATAAGTTAGTGTTTCAAAAATATGTAAAAAAAAGAACGTTTTTAGTAACCAATAATTATACGAGTGGCGAGTTTTAGTTTCTCATGCTCACTCGTGAAATGATATCGGTATGTCACTGAAACAAACACATATTCTCTGCTAATTCATTTAGTATGCAATCAATAACTAGACAATTGATGACAAAAGCAACTTTAATATGTTTTTTTTTCAGGAACAGTACAAGTTCTGCTACGATTTGATATTGACTCATCTTAAACATACAGAGCTGTATCAAAACCTAAAGTCAAATTTGACATAAAGGCAGAAACAGTAATAAAAATTCACATTGAACTCAAATATAGCAAACGTATGTTTGCATGAGAAATGTTTAGTTTGTATTGTTTTATTTTATTTTGTATTGTTTTATTTTATAAGCAAGACTTCTTTAATTACTGTGTATTCTTAGTTTTATATAATATTGAAAAAGTTACTGTATAAATTCTATTATAGTTAATGTACATTATGGATTTTTATTATGAATTTTTTGAATTCACGTATTCAACCAGTGATTTTGAATTCGAAAACAGTATTTATAAAGAAGAGATTAAAAATATACTATGCTGTCCTTTGTACGTCACAGAAAAATGAATAACAATTGTAATTATAACATATTTTCAAATTTGCGTATTTATTAGCTTGTTCAATATAAAAGCAGATCTGCTTAAACAGATTCTCCACGTCGGATGTATATTTAGACAATGATAAGACTTTGTGTTTCCAAGAAAAGAAAACTATGTATATTTAAGACTGTTGAAACTTGCTTGTGCTTATGCAAAACAATGTCATGTACAAGTTTTCGAAGAAGATATATTTGTTTGTTAAGACTTTTTGTCTATGCATATACAAAACTGCATACCGGTATACGTATTAGCATACGTTTATATAAGACGCTTTAATTAAAATAATATTTTACAAGCGTATGCATTTGCACAGTTCATCTGATGTCGCTTAATACAATGTATGTATGCGCGTGTGCAAAATCAAAAATATTAATTTACATTTACAGCTTTAATTTTAAAAGACTGGGTGCAAATTCAAGAATCCATTATTCCAGGGTAACACCATTCCGTTTTTCTGCTGTATTAGGGTATCAGCATTTTTCTTTAAAAAAATAAAATCATGTAACCCCTTTTATCTCACAAAATCAATAACAAAGGCAGGGAGTCTTGTGAGCAGATATTACACAAGAAAGGACCAGCTATGGTTTTATTACTAAAACACCGACTTTGAGATGTTAAGCCACCGTCTTTTGATGAGAATATTAGGGGGTTACAATACAAAACAACAAAGGATTTGTCTTTAAGGGAGGCCTCAAAGACTATTTACAGACCTTTTCTACTTAGATTAGTAGGAAAGCAAATTCAATCAAACAATTAAAAACAACGAACAGAAAGACCGACAATAGAGATAGCAAACAACAAAGGAACGAAACAGACAATCTCTACTATATTATTATTAAGGGCTTACCACACGCCTCCCAAGCGCGTTCATAGATTAAAAGGAAATTATCATAATCTCAATAACGGCAAAATGCCGTTCAATGAAACTTTTCACAAATGAATGTTACTTATGTATCTTTATTTTGCATTCAGTAAGATACGTAAGAAAAGTAAAGAAAAAAGTTAGACCTAAACTTACTTTAAATTCTATTTACATAAATTCACAAACACAAGCAATACAAAAAATAATTTTAAATTCCCATGCGAGTGTAATGATACTGACAAGAAAAGGTTTTGTACTTTGTAAAGAACTTTCAACTACTAAAAGAGAAATCAATAATTGCCATCCGTTTACGCGACCAGGAAATTGAAGGTCAAACACACATTTACTCATATCTCATAAAATTTTCTTTTAATCGATAAATGTGCCTGGGAGGAGTGTGGTAATCCCTTAAGGTAGGATTGGTTAAACTGTCATTTGTATGTAACCTTTCATACCCAAAATTTAATAACAAAGAGCATAAGTTTTCTCGAATGAGTCCCCTTAAAATAAAGACGGATTCTTCTAGTAACAATATACACGTGTGTATACCTTAAATAATGTTCAATCTCATGTTTTTGATATGAATCATTTATATTTTATATTGTTTACCTTTAGAACTTTAGAATATGAATTGTACTTATGACTCCTTCTATGACCTAGAATAAAATGTATATTCAGTTTTCTGAGTTTAATTTACCTCCCACTAAAAGAACATGAAGAAAAAGCAAGGCAGTCGTCGTTTTCAATATATTCTGGAGCAAACTTTAATATAATTTTGGTGAAAATTGGATAGGCTATGTGTATATGTATCTTGACCTTCTTAACTCATCAATGGTTGCCTCCTTTGACAAGTGCTTAATTATGTATGATTAAAAAAATTGAAATCGACACACTCACAAAAAACAGCCTCCCCACGCAGCGAAAAAGAGAGACTCTAAGATTCATTCGATTATAGTTACAATTAGTACCAAGTAGATAAGTTATTTAGTTTGGCGTCATAATAGAAGTGTAAACCGTAAGCAGTTGCGAATGTGGAGGCTGACGTACATATTAATGAAAAAAATGAATCTTGCAAAAAATGTTTCATGAAACAAACATGTTTTATGGAATCATTTTATCAAATAAAAAGGTGAAATATGCATATCAGGAATCGCCACATTCAGAAAAAACAGCCTCTCCACACAGTCAAGAAGAAGAGAGGGAGAGAGCATGGTTAATAAAATGATCAGTTTCAAAAGAGACACCACTAACAATTAACAAAAAATGAGAACCCGAGGGGTTACCGCCTTGGAACGGTCAGTGGCAAGTCAAATTGCCACTGGGGGTTTAAACCAGGTTCTAGGGTGCACCAACCTCACACTTGCCCCAACAGGTTCTCATATCAAAAAACAAATACAAGTTGTCTTGGTGAAATCACTCCAACCCACTTATCGCCTCAACAATGTTGCATGCAAAAGCACACAAACATATAAAACATAAGAATCTAATAGCATTGCAAAGCCAAAGGGCGTATACTCGATGATATTACCGAGACCAGAGCTCCTGGAGTATAATCAGCAAGAACACGATGACAGGGATAAAAGTAACAAATCGAGCTTCTAGGTTCTTTTAAGAAAAGATTTCCCCATAAACCTTTACAAACTCTTAAACCCCTGTCACCGTCGTGCAACCAAAGAGGTAAGCATAATGATCAACTGTGGAGGGGTTAATCAACAGGCATGCAGAGCGCTGTAAAATATCATGTTGGTAATCTTTCTTTTTAAATTTACAGATGGTTTTTACGAATAACCGGGAGAAATTAATATTGCCCTTTATCTTCTTAAGTTTGTAAATTAAATCTCCATAAAAAACTGGCTGTGGAATACCTTGTTGCAATAGTGATTTTAAACTGCATCTGTATTTATGAATTAGATCTGGGTATCGATAATGAACAGTGTTTCTGTGCCGACAGAGATGTGTGCAGTCATGAATTTGTTATATGTCCTGGGAAATGCATGAAAGGATTTGAAGGTCTACGATGTAATCTCAATAAGATAAAACTTTAAAGTATTAATACACATTTTTAAATCAGACGACATTCAATGCTTGACATTGAGGCATGTCATTTTGATGTTATTTGTTATTCAACTCCAAAACAACTTCTTTTTATAATTGTAGATATTACCAGTATGAGCTCAATAGAAGCGGCAGAAATTAAAACAAGCAGTTGGCCGATAACAATTGGTGTAGCTGTAGGCGCTGCTGTCGTTATTGCCTTAGTGGCTTCTTTAGTTGTAGTTGCTTTTGTAACGTGCAGACGTCGTGTAAAAGCAAAGTATGTATTGTATCATTTAAGCATATCAGAATTGTGCTGTAATGAAACAATGAAATTTATTTTCGTTTGTGAAAATATTGCGAAGCGCTGAATTGGCTCCAAGTTAACCGCCATGTGAATACTACCGTATGGAATGGATCAAATTGCACATATTATAAGTATAAATATTGAAATGCGCTCAACCTGGGGCTAGGCGGCATGGGCTATAATATATTTCAAATACTGCCCATGAACATGCACAATCAAACCGAGACTGCAATATGTTTTTTGTGTTCGATTGCTTTCAAAATTCCCTTTTCATCTATTTCAACCAGTGCTTATGCGGCCTAGAAAGTTATATGCATTTTCATTACTGCTTCTGAACAGGCCGAACCCTACAATATTTTAATATGTGTTGTATTCAGTGATTTAGGTGTTTTAATGATATGCACTCGCCCTTGTCAACCCTTAGAACACACTTAGCAATAACATCGGCTTAGTCTTATAACCAAGGTAAGCTTTTGATAATTTCGGCACTTTCGCGGTCTTCAGTCGTCTGAAGTTTAATGGTTAAAAAGAAGTAATTTCGGAAGTCCTATATCAATGATCCTAAGAAAAATAAAGTCGATCTCAAAAAAATCGAATATTTTTTACTTACGCATATGGAGTTAGCAGAATTAACGTATAATATTGTGGAAGACGTATTAAGTAAAAGAAAATTTCATGAAAAAAACTACAACATGCGAAAATTAATTAAGTCTCGATGATATGTTTGGGGAAATCGGAAGGCAAAACTGCAACAAAGTCTGAACTAAAAATTCATTTGCAATGCAGTGCGGTACCTCTTAAAAATCTTTCCGTGCAAATAAATCAGTATTGTAATCAGTGTAAATAATTGTATAACCGGTTTCATATACTGATTGTTACTGTTGTCAGCGTTATATGTGCAAACGTGTTTGTGTTGTTCCTGTTTTCGAAGTCGGTAGATTTTCAGTGGTTTTGGTACCGACTCAAAGGCTGCCTTACAAGCCTGGACCAGGAGTAACATAAAGCTGAATTACAATTCATGGCCTTTTACAGTAGTTACATTCACAGGTTAATTAACGATGTTGAATTTGATATTCCTGATATGCATATTTCACACAGTTAAACTATCGACTTTAGTTAGTATCCAACTAAATAAGGAAACATTTATGAAAATGGGAAAAATAAGGTGAAATGTGCATATTTATCAGGAAGAGTCACATTAAGACAACATAGTCCACATAAAGCCTTTAATTAGAGAAGAAAATGAAGTTTAAACACTTTTTAAAGCACAAAATACAAATAACAAAAGTGGGAAACCGAGAAGTTACAGCATTAGAAATGACTTTTATACTTTAGATGAAAACCAGGTTCAATGGTATACCAACCTCACAGTTGTTCCAACAGGTAATCGTTTGAACAAACAAGTATAAGTGGTCTTGAAGAATGAACTCTAACCTACTCGACAATGATGCATGCAAAGGCAAACAAACTCAAAAGAAGCTAGTAAAATTGTAGTGAAATGGGTAAATGGGCTACCGAATAACGACAAACATGAAAATATGCAGGCTCGGTTGGATTAAAACTGTTTACAGGTAATAATGGCAATGCATGTTTCTGCCCACGCCGCCTTGCCCCGGGTTGGGCGCACCTCAATATTTACACCAATACACAATACAATTTTGATCCATCTCAAACGATGGTATGCATATGGCGGCGAACATGGAACCTTCAATGCGATAATTTCAGATTAATACCATTTCATGTTCAGCGGCGTGTGGTCCCCAGATAAAAGAAGGGGTTTGCTGTAAACGTGAAAAAATGTGCGGAACTAAACAGAATAGAATTTTGAGAGGGGATCTTATAATATAAATCCTGCGTATCACAGACAACGCCAAAGGCAAAACTAAGAAAACCAGGAAGCATATAATTGGGGCCATTGAACAATAACCGAATTTACATTGGCTGGGATATTGAAACCACTCATCTTTAAACTGACCGAAATATTAAAACAATAGCAAATTTAAAAGAGTGAGTGATAAGTAACTAGAGCGTCTTGTCTGTGCACTCAGCGTTTAAATGTAAATACCTCATCAATTAAATGTATGTGTAATTGTCGAGCCTATGTTTGCCATTTGTAATGTGTGCGAACCCGTAGACGACAAAACATCTCTATCGTTTGTTTGCACAAGGATCACGCTATCTACAATCAACTTCCGAATATCGGAAACTTCCTCATTGCGCTTCAAACAAGCCTTTGTGGAAGAGAACATTATTTTTCACATTTTTTGATGTTTTTTTTAATATAACAAACTATAAAGTTGCATGAATATGACAGATTATCAAATCAAGACGTAAAATAAAAAAAAAACTTCGGGCGCAGCAGAAATGGGAAAAAAGTAAGACCAAACACAAACTATTTCTTAATTGTTATAAGCAATACATGTATTTCCGCTATCGATCTTTGATACCGTTAGAACCCGTAGAAAAAAATAATATTATGAAGTTCTGTGATGGACTGATAAATCATTTAGTTAACGAATCAATGGACTTAACAATGAGTTCGCTCGATACGATTACCATGAAAGTTCCCTTCGAAGGATTGAAATCCTTACTGATTGAGGAGAACTAGATTGAGAAAAACACGGTTCTCGACAGAAACTATTATGTTGGCACGTGAACTATTGATCTCCCCGAAAACTTCCCGACTGAATGCCATAGTTTTACAATAAGGCACATGCAGACCTTTTGGTGAGAACCAGGTTCTCACCCGGAAATCACTGTAACCGTTCCGATGCTAGAAGAACTATAGTGAATGCATCAAGCGTTTTCAGAGGTTACTGAATGTGACGTTTCACACCCCTGTGTTTTAATTGCGGATGTGTTGGAGCAAATTCATTTAAACGATGTAAATATTAAAACTTTTAAAACCGTTAAACATCAACAACAGGACTAGCCGATATTATACACAACGGAGACCAAATCGACAAATCAAAAATATAGGGTAAGTTGCCATCGCATAAGGTTGTAAGTTACAATATAAAGGTACTTAGTGGGTAGTGGTTAAAACATTTTCACATAGCCTTGCACATTTAATAACAAATACAATTTGAAACTAATAAACTCCCTTAACAACTAATGAAACGTATTGAGTTTTCGAGTAATGGGCCCGTCACTTATCACTTGGCGGCTTTGTAAAGTTATAAATTACTTTCAAGTGATCCTTTATTTTTATCGGGATATTTTTTTACATTTTTTCGTTACAACACATGTTTCATAAAATGGAATGTTTACCTTTGGCTCAAAGAAAAATCATCCGTTTCGATATAACTTTTGCAGTTGCATCTTTCTAAATAAGACCCTGTTTTCATTAATATAAGTTTTGGTATTTGCTGACTGTATTAAACCCCAAGTCACAATTTTAAGATATCAGTGTTTGTTTGGATTTTCGATAGAGTCTTCGTGAGATGACTACAGCTTTGTTTTATCAGTTTAGGGTTAAACTTTTACTTCCGGATATATTAGGGAACGGACACATTTTCTGATGGTGAGTATTTATAAATCTTTAATAATCCTTTCCTAATTTCAGTTTGGACCTTTGGCAAATATAGTTAGTTTTAAAATATTTGATATGTGCCTATATCCATGCTTTGATGTTTTTAATTTTTTAATTAAAAAATATTTATATCAGAACAAGTTAATCTATCTGTGTACAGCGCAGAGTAGAAAAACAAACAAGGATGGAAAAGTTGAAAAGGAATGTATGTATACGATACATTTAAAACAAACGGAAAAAAACTTCAAAAGCTGATAAATTTGAATGCTGTCATTATATTCTAACGTAAACTTATTGAATTTATACGTGAAATCAAAATACGGTTACAATCGTCTTCGTTTAAATATTAGTGTTTTATCAATAATGTGCAACAAAAAATAAACAATTTTACCAAACTTTAAAGTCATGTAAATCAAAAACGAAGTTGTTTTTTTTAAATGCTTGGCATTTATACTAGTCATATTTATCGAACTGAATAAATGTCTTCTGCTGGAAATAATGATACACGAAAAAACGCTAGATACTTAGCAATTGTTGCACAATGTAGATTATAAAAATTGGAATGACCTCCTTGAAACCCACTTGAACAAGTAATGGAGTGTGGAATGTTATTTAAGTGAAATAGAATGGCATATCATGTGAATCTTTTTTGGTTGAATAAAATGCCTTTATTTAATCGCGTTGGGCAAATTCAGATTTTATTATCTGCTTAAAAGGGTATTGATTCTCCTTTATTTTGATTTACAAGATTTTGAAATATTATTTCAAATGACACCGAAAAATCAACATATATTAAACGTGCACTTACTTTTACTTTAAAAAGAATAGCTTTTTTATGCCCCCGAAGGGAGGCATATAGTAATCGGACCGTCCGTCCGTCCGTCCGTCCGAAATAATCTTGTCCTCGCTTCTTCTCCAAAACCGCTGGAGGGATTTCTGTGAAACTTCACAAGAGTGTTTGTCACCAAGCCTAGTTGTGCATATCGTCAGGAATTTCTGCTCGGATTATTTTTGGCTGAGTTATGGCCCTTTTTAGCAAAATCTTGTCCTCGCTTCTTCTCCGAAACTGCTTGAGGGATTTCATTGAAACTTCAGAGGAGTGTTTGTCACCAAGCCTAGTTGTGCATGTCCTAAGGAATTTCTGATCGGATTATTTTTGGCGGAGTTATGGGCCTTTTTACCTAACCCTAACTCTAACCCTTACCCTAAACCTAACCCTAAGCTTCTCCGAAACCGCTTGAGGGATTTCATTGAAACTTCACAGGAGTGTTTGTCACCAAGCCTTGTTGTGCATATCCTAAGGAATTTCTGATCGGATTAATTTTGGCGGAGTTATGGGCCTTTTTACCTAACCCTAACCCTAAGGTAAATTTTGTTAGCGCAATAGAGGTTACATTTTTTGTCCGATTGTCATGAAATTTGGTATGAATATTGATATTAATGATTTCTACACAAATGATTAAAATCATGTTGTTAAATTGACCAGGGGCCCCACCCTGGGGATTTTAATTTTTTTTTCTTTCAAAATCTGTTTTTAACCTTTGATTTTCTACAGTTATCAACCAGATTTTGACACAAATATTTCTACAATTCTTCAGCTATATATGACGTTTACCAGGTTACTGGTCCAGTTGCTGGACAATGACCTGATGAACTTTGCTGCTTAGATCTGTGTTATGCAATATTAAGAACTTTGCTCTGGAAGATTTTATAGGGTAAATTTTGTCATCTTCTATGGATAGTGACCTAATAAACTTTCTTACTTTATAGCACTTTGAAAATCAGGCTTTTCTGAATATGTTATTCACTGTTTGTAAGTAAAACAACAACAAGAACAACAAATTTGAAGCACATTCTCAAAATGTTAAGACTAAATTTAAGAAAGTCTTAGATGTATACAGTGTATGTACACAAACTGACAAGTTAATGCCACACTTTTTTATGCTCCCCGAAGAAATTTTCTTCGGGGGGAGCATATAGTCGCCAAGTTGTCGGTCAGTCCGTCAGTACTTCCCGCATTCTTTAAGGTGGTATCATTTGTCACAATATACAATTAAAGTTGGGGGGGGGGGGGGGGGGGAGTGTGGTTTCTCTTTACTAGAACAATAGCAAAACATGTTTCTCCCAGTGACTACAAAAGGAAAATTTGACCTTCATGTTTGCATTGTTTATAACTACATGTATTGTTCTAGTAAAGTTTATTGAACTAAATTCTAAGACATTGTTAACCTTGATATAGACAACCTTCCTGTGACTGTAGTTTAATACTATGGTGGATAATTTGGATGTTTGGACTCCCGGCAATAAGGCTACACTCAGTAAGAGAAATTGTTTCATATTTCTAATTTTTTATAATTCCTGATTGACCTGTAACATTTATATGCCCTATAATTGATATCTGAAGTAATAAGAAGATTTATAATTATTAAATAACATGAAATTTTATGAAAATAGGAAACCACACTCCCCCCAACTTTAACAGTATATTGTGACAAATAATACCACCTTAACACTCTAGCGGTCACACTTTTGCCTCGATTGTTTTGGAACTTGGTCAGGATGTTTGTCCCAATGTTTTCTCGGACGAGTTCAAATTTGGGTCATCTGGGTCCAAAAACTAGGTCACTGTTAATAAAAATAGAATTATTTTGTCTTGGCTGTAAATTTGTTATTTTTCATTGGATTTCAAAATAACTTGGCACAAATGTTCACCATGACAAGGCGGTGTGTTGAGTTCAAAACCTATGTCGGTTGGTCCAAGGTCAAGGTCACTGTTACTTAAAATAGCATTTTCTTTTCTAAAAATAGAATTTTCTTGTTAACACTCTAGATGTCACATTTTTGCACCGATTGTCATGAAACTTGGTCAGGATGTCTGTCCCTGTAATTTCTTGGACGATTTCGAATATGGGTCATCTAGGTCCAAAAACTAGGTTACTGTTACTAGAAATAGAATTATCTTGTCTTGGCTGTAAATTTGTTATTTCTCATTGGATTTCAAAATAACTTGGCACAAATGTTCAACATTACAAGGCGGTGTGTTGAGTACAAAACCCATGTCGGTTGGTCCAAGGTCAAGGTCACTGTAACTAAAAATAGAATTTTCTTGTTAACACTCTAGCGGTCACATTTTTGCTCGGATTGTAAAGAAACATGGTCAGGACATTAGTCCCAGTAATTACTTGGAACTGTTCGAATATGGGTCATCTGGAATCAAAAACTAGGTCACTGTTACTAAAAACAGAATTATCTTGTCTTAGCTGTAAATTTGTTATTTCTCATTGGATTTCAAAATAACTTGGCACAAATGTTCACCATTACAAGGCGGTGTGTTGAGTACAAAACCCATGTCGATTGGTCCAAGGTCAAGGTCACTGTTCCTAAAAATAGAATTTTCTTGTTAACACTTTAGTGGTCACATTTTTGCTCTGATTGTCCGATTGTAAAGAAACATGGTCAGGACATTAGTCCCAGTCATTAATTGGACGAGTTTGAATATGGGTCATCTGGGGTCAAAACTAGGTAACTGTTACTTAAAATAGAAAAATCTTGTCCAGGCTGTAAATTTGTTATTTCTCATTGGATTTTAAAATAACTAGGCTCAAATGTTTACCAAGACAAGATGTTGTTTCGCATACAATACCCATGGCTGTTTGTCCAAGGTCAAGGTCACTGTAACTAAAAATAAAATTTCCTTGTCTGGGCTGTAACTTCCTAATGAATGGAGTGATTTCAAAATAACTTTACATAAATGTTTACCATGACAAGGGGTTGTGTTGCGTACAATACCCATGTCGGTAGGTCCAAGGTCACTGTTACTTAAAATAGCATTTTCTTTTCCAAGCTGTAAATTTGTTGCTTCTTATTGGATTTTAAAATAACTTGGTGTGAATGTTCACCATATCGAGACGTTGGGTCACATACAACATAACTTTGTTGTATTCAGGTGAGCGATAAAGGGCCATCATGGCCCTCTTCTTTCCCTTGATTTTACCAAACTTGCACACAACTCTTACAACCATTGAGCAGTTGTTGACAGGTGAGCCACCCTATGGACCCTCTTGTTGCTAGGGTTATAGGCCCTTACTCTTTACTATTTAACTTCTACAGGCATATTTTTACTACATATGTATACTAATTCAATTTCAAAGCTGCATTTCGGGGGCATATGTCAATTTCAAGTGACAGCTCTTGTCTTTATTTATATCAGATCCCCTGCAATAGTTCTATTCTGTTGAGTTCCGCCAGGGGTTTATCGATTTGTGCAAACCTATAATTTTATATTGGGACTATAGACCGCTGATCATTCAATGGTATTAATCTGAAAACACATCATTTTGATGTTTTGTACGTTGTTTGGAATGGATCAAAAATGGGTATTGTGTAAAAATTAGTTTCCTGTCATCTGTCTCCATTTCTTCTTCATATGAAACGTTCGCATACTTAAAGTCATGAAGACGGTAACATTATGCGAATCTGTACGTATATGGGACAGGAGCTTAACCAGGTGCTTTAGCAGCGTTGACAGTAGTTTGCAGTAACAGAGCCTGCAATATGTTTTTTATGTTTGTCGTAATCGGAGGCTTTACATATTTCCTTTTATTTATTTCATTACTACTACAACCAATATATTGAAGTAACTTTTTTTAAATTCAGACTGACACACTCAAGATTATAAAAGCCTGCAATTACAATTATACAAGTACAATTATAAGGTAAACACTGCGTTGTTTTTTGTTATGTGGCTAGTTTCAAACCCCAATATCATGCTGTCAACTTCCCGCTTATGATCATAAAAATGGACCCTTGTCTCCTCGGCCGTGTTGAGAACATCAAATATTTGTTCGGATAATTGTGGTATTTCTTACTTTGTACGTAATTAAATGGGGATCCAACCTTTTTTTCTTAATGAATAACATGTGTAAACAGATGTTAAACCCAAACTAGTCATTTGAGCTAGCTGTCTGACAGTGAAACGCGCATCTTTCTAAATGATTGATTTGAGTCATGAACGAAATCGAATTAATATATCCAACCTAAGGGCTTTTGAAAATGACATTTGTTTATCCCCATAAGCAACTTGTATCTCATTATTTATATTTTGTCAACCAATCTCAACTTATAGCGGGCTTTAATATTACCCCAGATTATATCGAGACTTCCTATTCTTGGTCGAATTAAATATTTTTCGGAGATCAATACTCATAAAGAGAACTTGACGATATAAAAATTTAAAACATTTTCACTGATAAAAGAATATTTTAATCTATTTGTTTTCACATGACAGTCAAGTTATCGGTAGTGTACTATAAATAATTACACTTGAAGGCAATCTAACTTGCAACAGTACCGATTTGTGAAATTCAATTACATTCATTTAGCGACGAGCTGTTAAACATTTTGTACTGGTTTTATACTCTTGGCGTTCGAGTACCCTGTGCATTTATAAATGTTTTCGAAACATCCTTATTATTGTAAGAAAATCCTACATATTGTTTTTCATTTTTTTCAAAAGTGAAATACGCATATCAGGAATCCCCACACTCACAAAGCACAGCGTACTTACGAATCGAAAAGGAGAGGAAAATAGAGTATGTTTGTTATAAATATATCAATTTAAATAAGACGCTACAAATTAACGAAAATGATAACCCTTTGGGTTACCGCCTTTGAACTGTCAGTGGCAAACCAAATTGCCACTGGGGGTTTTAAACCAGGTTCTAGGGTTGTCAGTGAAAGTATGGTATTATTTGTGTGACGTCTTGGAACCACGTCGTCGCTAACGTATTTTTACGTCGACGTCATTATTATTGTTTTGTAGATTTTACGCTCTACAGATAATAAACAGGAGCGAACCTGAACACGGCGTATCGTATTATTTGGTATATTTCACCCACGATCACAAACACTTTTGGTGCCGTGACCAGCCAAACATGAATGTACAGAAATTATAATCGTTATGGTTTGAGGCAAATTCAGAGACAGTTCGTGAAATTTCTAACTGCATTCGTTATTTGTGACATCAATTTAACAGAGTCGTAATACTTGAAAATATGAGAAAATGCGCTTATATTACATTTCGTGGCCCCCAGTATTTCAGTGGAAGTATGCTATTATTTGTGTGACGTCTTGGCGCCACGTCGCGGCTGACGTTCTTTACGTCAACGTCATTATTATTGTTTTGTAGTCTTTACGCTTCACAGATAATAAACTGGAGCGAACCTGAACACAGCGTATTGTATTTACTTGGTACATTTCACACACGATCATACACAAGGGTGTACCAACTTCACACTTGCCCCCACATATCAACACACAAGTACAAGTTGTCTTGGTGAAATAAATCCAACCCATCCATCAGCTCAACAATGTTGCATGCAAAAGCACAGAAACATATAAAACATACGAAGCTAATAGCATTGTAAATCCAATTTGGCGGATACTCAATGATCTTACCGAGCCCAGAGCTCTTTGAGTCAAATCAGCAAGAAAAGGATGACAGGGATAAAAGAAACAAATCGAGCTTCTAGGTTCCTATACAAGATTTTCCCATAAACCTTCATTAACCCACTTAACCTCCTCCACCGTCGGTCATGCAGCCACTGCAGAGCGCTGTAGAATATCATGTTTGTAACCTTTCTTTTTAAATTTACAGATGGTTTTTACGAATAACCGGGAGAAATTAACATGTTGGCTTTTACCTTCTTTAGTTTATAAATAAAATCTCCATAAAATCTGGCTGTTTAATAAGTTGTTGCAATAGTGATTTCAGATCTGTATTTTTGAATAAAATCTGGTTATCGGCGATAAAACTAGCAAAAAGGTGTTTCTTAAATGGTGATTTCGATAACATTGTTTTAAAGAATTTCTGTTATTTAGAGATTTCGTTTATTGAAATCATTAACATCATTGCAAGCTCTAGAAAAGCGAACAAGCAATATAAACCCCGTAGAATGAGGAACATCGCCGTCTAAAACGGAAAATTTACTATATTAAAATTAAAATCATCTCTCTTATCATACATTTAAGTAGTGACTTATTCATTTTCAGTTGAAAGATTAGGATAAAGGGAGTTTGCTTGCTTATCTGAAATTTTCGCTTCCATCAGCTGTAGTTCTGTAGGATAAATTTTATTAAATAATGATGGAAAACGGTTATTATCTGTGTTATCATCAAGGTACCTCTAGGTGTTGTTAAAAGCTGTAATAATATCATCTTGATGTTCGGTATCGCAGAAGGAGATAACATAAAGTCTCTTTCATAACAGTATAAAAACAGATCAGCAACAAGGGGGTGCAGAATTAGTACCAATTGGGATGCCTATTACTTGTTTATAAATATAGGTACCGAATCTAACATAAATGGTGTCCAGTAAAAAAGTTTTCGACTCTATTAGGTCTTGACAAGTCCATAAAATATACTTATCATAAGAACCATCCGTAAAAATGCTTTCTGTTCATTAATAGCGATAATAGTTTTATTTTCTCTTGCAATCTTTTCCTCAATGAGACTGGTGAGCTTGTCTCTTATTAAATTATGAGGGAGCGAGGCGAATAAAGTAGTAAAGTTATAAGTTGAGAAACAGGACGCTTGAACATTATTAAATTTTAACTTCTTTAAAACGTCGCCAGAATTTAAATAGACCAAAACAGATTTCTGCAAGTGGTTTCGAAAACCTTATCGCTATACCTAATAACATGTTCTTTTATGGCTGAAAGACAAGATGTTAAGAACGTTTACTTTGAACAGTCTTTTTTCAGCATGAAGTACGCTCCACTTGAACAATGTTAAGGGTAGGAAAATAACCCCGCTTCCTGGAGACAATGTTAATTTTCTGAAACGTCACAGTATAAGCATCTTTAAAAGAACTAATGTAAAGAAATGATATATTATTATTATTATTATTATTATTATTATTATTATTTTATATTATTATTATTATTATATTATTATTATTATTATTATTATTATAATTATTATTATTATTACCGAAGACCAGTCACCTTGGCTCACTATGAACATTTTTGCTTCGAGGAGCTCAAATTTAAAATAAAACAACCTTCCCACCCTACTATTATTCATTTTTATTAAGTCCAACTAATAATTAACACAGTATATCCAGTTTATCCTCTCACATGGTTAGCTGTAGCATTATGTAAGACAATAACTTGTAGGCAGTTTTTAACCATAGAAATTTTATTTGCTAAAACGAAACTATTTAATTAAAATGCAAAATCAAGCAGTTGTACATGTACATTATAAACCAACCCATCAAGTGGTGGTGAACAAGTATATCAAGTTCAAAATTTGTAATCATTATAGGAAAGAGTTTTGCCTAAAACAAAGATGAAATAGTAAAAAGGAATACAAATTTGATTAAATGAAAGGAAGATTTTTTTCTCATAGAAGACGCACTAAAGATACGATGGTTAACAAGTTTGAACACATTTTGTGCATTTGAAATGAATTTTAGGTTTATTAGAACTTTTAGCACGGGAAAATATCTTTTGTAAAACGCTTAATAATACAAATAGGATGTAAAACTGCATGAATGCGCAAGGACGGGTTTTAAGTCATAGATTTTGTACTCCGTCACCAAATATTAAGGATTATCTGTTGAAAGTGTGTACCAATTTTGAGCGGCGAAAGTCAGCTAGTTAAAGTCAGAAAAAAACTTGACCAAACTTGAACAAAGTTTAAATTTTTCTTGATTGACTGAATGACAGACAGACGAACGGACAGGCGGACCTACAAAAGAACACAAACAGATCGTAATCGTCAAACCGTGAGCCTGAATTCTTTTCGCAATGCGGCTTTGTACACGGCCAATGAACAATAATAGTGCATGCTTGGTTTTTATAGAACACCAAATTATTTCCCTGATCATTTTAATTATTATAATAATACATTAAATATTAGTGTTTTAATTTCTTATCTAGGGATTAACAGAAGAAAGATGAACTGTTTATACGGTGTACAGTTGGTAATATTTCTTCAAGCGGCGGTTCTCAAGAATGTTGTAGAATCCAAAACGTCATCAAGTAAGTAATATCAACTATCTGGTATAGTTCTTCACCTCAGAGTCCTTTAAAGAAGATATTTTTCTAAGGGAACTATTAATTTAATAAAATCTTACCTCATGTTATTGGGTATTAGGTTAGATATATGAAATCATTTAAAAGTTACAATTCTGCATCGCCATTAAGCCGAAAGCCCTATTCTGGCTCGCGATCACAGTTCTAGTGAGTTCTGTCTTCGACTTTTTCCCAATAGATACTGCTCGCTAAATTGTACTTCTGAATCATTATTCGTCAGATTTTCCAACAATCATTACCACAATCGGTTCATGTTAGGCGTTTCATCTGATTACGCAATCGCATATACAGTCGCTCTGTGTCTTCAGACATTTGCAACAAAATAAGCATCTCGTAAACAGTTGAGCTTAAATCACCAAGTCATATTAGCCAATTTAATGAACGTCATCTAATATGGCTGCTAGTGGCGTCAGAATGCGTTTGCATTATATTGTAAACTGTAATCTTCTTAAACCACTGAATACTCGTATACCACCTTTAATCTTATCAAAATAGAAAAACTTGGAATGAAATAATAAACGATTCAAAGAAAAATGTAATGGATAAAAACGGATGACGGCAACAATATTTCTAATATATATGACCAAGAATTTGGTAAAAAACAAAAACACTCTTCGCATTTAAATATAATTGGTTTAGAACTGACGGCCTCATTGCTTGTTGAATGCTAGTCATTTATCACATCTTCAAAATAGAAATATTAGATCGTCCTAAACCCCTAGCACAAACTATTTATGTGCTAGGTATTTCACGTTTTCTGTGATCAATCATTTATTATTGTTTGATGTAAATAATATTATAGTTGTAAACTACCTCAGTTCATTTTCATTTAATAATTATATAAGCAAAGTAGCTTAAGAAAATTTACTTTATCATAGTGGTTTTTTAAGTTGCAGTTTAAGACATTGTCACTCTTAAAATTGTTGAATGCTACAAGACTGAGCCGTTTTGGATAAAGATATAGGTTCACAAATGAGCCTAAGACAATAGTTTTGATAATTTATTTGAAAAAGTGAAGAACAATAGGTGGTCGAATGACGTCATTTAAAGTGATCTCCTGTGACGTTATTGAATGAAAGATTAAAACACACACATCACAAAAGTTACTTGTGATAGAGTCATCAAAAGAACACAAAACAATTTACGACGTCGTCAAATATTGCCTCTGAGCACTTGAAAAATTACTGTGGGCCATTAAACTAAGGATTTATGATATTTAAGGTGTTGATATTTGCCACTACCTCTGTTCTTTGCAAAGAAAAAATGTTTCTGATTGGTTCAAACTTTATGACACAATTGATTGTTTGACCTTTGTTTTAGTCGCTGATCACGAATCTGAAGTCAACAAGTAGTTATCTCTAGCCAACTCTGAGAAGATTAACAGCTTTTCGTATTTTGAAAATGCATTTTTAAAAAGACTGTAACATTAAATTTTAGTTAGATTGGTGTAATAAAAACATTCAAAGGTAACTGCATTGACCGTTCCAACCACAGATTCTTACATGTATTATCGCTAATTGTTTGTGGGAGACTTTTTTGAAGTTAATAACAGTATAATCCCATAAACTTTTTTCCACTGTAAGCTTTGACTGTGCGAAGGTTCTTTTCTCTATATGACTATTCTTGATATGCGTATTTCACTGTTTCGGTGGCATTTCAGCGGTTTTCGAAGTTCGTATTATCTATTGCATTACACCTTTACATGAACATGAAATATAACATGAAAAAATAACAAAAACCAGTTTGTTATATTATTTTTTTAATTAATACAGGTATAAATCTGATTCAAAGAATCAAAGAGAGAGTCATAACTAATAGTTCAAGTATAAGTAAATGGAACGAGCAACACACATCATGGACGCCTGACAAGGCAATCGATAACGTAATAGTTGGGGATCCAAACACGTGTAATTGCTGTAGTGGTACTCAGAACGACCAGACACCATGGTGGGAGATAAACCTCGGCAACATATACACTATTGAATACATAAAAGTATATGGACGCACAGATGACAGTAAATACTTTTTAAATAATTTTTATTTATCTTTATTAAAGATTATACGATTATTAACAAGCATTTTTGTTTAAGAGTAGCAAAGCGTTTTGCCAATTACCCCGTTCTAAGTCCGTTATCTCTTGGTTTACAATTTTTGGTTATGATTTCCTTTTTGAAATTGATAATCACCAAATAAAAACCATACTATTATGCTATCCATTTATCTCTAGAATTAGAGATTTGTTTCTCAGTGTGGTTAATCCTTGTAGGCCTATTTCACTGTTTAAGGCTTGTTTGCTTGTTGGTTAACCCTAGGCTGACAACTACACTAAAGATTTATCAGTACCCACATAAAAAGATATTACTAGAGATAAGAAAAGCACTTAATAACAATTATAAATGTCCGAACATTTTGTCAAACAAAAAGTGTTTAGAAGATGTTAGGCCTACGTAAGTTTTACGTTTGAAAGAAGAAATAACATTCTTCTTGGTAGCAGAGTAAACAGTGTAACACTTAGTGCACAGTAAGTGCTCAAGTGGATTCACAACTGTATTGTATTCTAACTTAGTTCATTTGCATTGTCATCCGTCTTATTGGTCCAGTTAATACTAATAATTAAAAAAATAAATAGTATGAGTGCTTTGAAGGTCATCATATTTCATTGTGTCTCGTTGGTTAGAAATGCTCACATTGTAGCATGCTCGGCATAAAAAGCCATGTCACATTACTGAAACCCGAAGAGTAGACTCAGTCTGATTTTACCTTCGGAACCTCTGATTACTCTCCTTAATGAAACACAGACATCGTCCGACAACAAAGGCTCCAGCGAGATTCTTATTCAGAATACTATAGAACCTGTTGAAAAGCTTATGAAAATCTGAGAGGCTCTGAGAACAGACAGTGACAAGACATTAACAGTTGCACAATGTCGTCAGACAGACTGTTTGACAGCTAACAATGGAAATTCATGCAACATAAGCAAGATAGAAAAATACGCTAGGAAAGATAAACTAAGGGCATAACTCTAAATCGTTCGCCTCGGACACCAATTTAAATTATTGATGCTGCTAATCTCTCCATTGAAAATGGTTACGTCACTTCTAAAATTTATGATAAAAGAGATGATTTTAATTTTGATACAGTAAAGTTTTCGTTTTTAGACGGCGATGATCCTCGTGCGACGTCTTACGGGGTATATCTCACAGCGTGTCCGCTTTTCAAGAGCTTGCAAAAATTTTAATGATTTCAATCTTTGCATTACAGAAAACAACTTTTTAAAACAAGGTTATCGGTTTCATAAATAATGGAAAACCTTTTGCAAGTTTTATCGCCGATACCCAAATCTAACTCAAAAATACAGGTGCAGTTTAAAATCACTATTGCAACAAGGCATTTCACAGCCAGTTTTTAGCGAGATTTAATTTATAAACAAGAAGATAAAAGGCAATGTTAATTTCCCCCGGTTATTCGTAAAAAAACATCTGTCAATTTAAAAAGAAAGGTTACCAACATGATATTTTACAGCGCTCTTCAGGCCTGGTGATTAACCCTTCTACAGTTGATCATTATGCTTACCTCATTGGTTGCACGACGGTGGCAGGGTTTTAAGAGTTTATGAAGGTTTATTGGGAAATCTTTTCTTAAAAGAACCTAGAAGCTCGATTTGTTTCTTTTATACCTGTCATCGTGTTCTTGCAGACTTTACTCCAGGAGCTCTGGTCTCGGTAAAATCATTGAGTACCCGCCCTTTGGCTTTGCAATGCTATGTTATGTTTTATATGTTTGTATGCTGATGGATGGGTTGGAATTATTTCACCAAGACAACTTTTATTTTTTGTGATATGAGAACCTGTTGGGGCAAGTATAAGGTTGGTGCACACTAGAACCTGGTTCGAACCCCCAGTGGCAATTTGATTTGCCACTGACCGTTCCAAGGCGGTAACCCCTAAGGGTTCTCAGTTTTGTTAATTGTTTGTGGTGTCTTTTTTGAAACTGATCATTTTATTAACCATGCTTTCTCTATATATATTCTTCTTGACTGTGTGTGGAGGCTGCTTTTTCTGAATGTGGGAATTCCTGATAACATATTTCACGTCTCTAGTTAAAAGTGTCTTAATGATGTGGTTGACTTACGGTATTTACTTACCTCATTATGCACGCTTTCATCGATATTAACCTCTTTTTACATTTAATGGACATAAGTTTAGATTATTTCACAGAAAATAAAATGAAATGGAAACATTTTTGTTTGTAAATATTTAGACAAAATATATACATACGCTTTTAAGTATCTGTCTTCAATTAGAGCATGTATGCGTTCATTGAACTTACTTAAACCACGTGTTGATAAAATAATTATATTCAGCAAATAATTTTTTTCGAAAACATAAAATTTATTAATGTTACTTGTTTCAGGTAGCCCCGGACAGTATCAGGATCTATGGATTTTTGTTGGCAACAATTCATTGCAATCGACTAATGGTAGTTTAGTTTATCATGGCAACCCAAATAACGGATCATTCACATATCTTTTACACCTTTCCACACCGAATACCTTCCAATACCTTATCATTAAAAAATTTGAAATGGAGTATTTGACGATCTGTGAGGTTCAGCTTTTTGAAAAAGGTAAGGACCACGCAAGTGCGATTTGATTAATTTATTAGATTTTTCCATTGAGTTAAAACTTATTCAAATATTCAAAAATTAAAATTTATATAACGTCTTATAGTATTGAGACAACACAGCAAACCTCACCACCATCATACTAAACTGGAACCGATTAAACAGTCCCTTCAATAATCTTATTTTATTTAGTTTATACATTTAAAAGTCTCCACTCACTTCGACTATGGTCAACTGTGTATATTATTTCACTTATATTTGTAATTATTTTTTTATATTTTTTAAAGACCATTTAGACGGATTCAGACAAATCGATTTCGGCATATCCAAATAATTTTAAAAAAGCATCATTAGTACTCGTGGAGTATTAATTTTCGTTATGTTTAACCAGGAATTAAAAAGATCCTGCTACATTAAATTCAAATCCAATCAAAATATTAGAAAGTTGAAAACCAAACGAAAATTCTACTTTTCAAAGATCTACGAAGTACATCTCATGCTTAGTTGTTAACCTTCCACAATGGTAAAGTGTTATTCATTACCTACCAATATTTGTGCTTCAGCTACCAATGTCTTACTGGACGTAAAAGGCAAGGCAGAAACAAGTCAATCAAGTGTATTCTTAACCTCTTCAAGTTTTATTTCATCGAATGCCATCGACGGTAACGACAGCCGCGATCTGGACCACTGTGCGTGTTGCAGTGTCACCGATAATCCTGCGCCATCATGGTGGCAGATAGACCTGAAGAAGAAGTACCTTATTGGTGCTGTGGAAGTTTTTGGAAGAGGCTCAGGTAACTACCATTGAATAACCTGTTATTAAAGTCGTTGTGTTCTTTATCGAAAATTTAACGATGACATAATAAGTTTCTGTTTAAAAATTAAAGGATAAGTTATTTTTTAGAAATCGAAAAAGATTTAAATTTTGTTAGTTTTTCCTGTCAGATTAGACACATTGACGGCTGACAAGCCGTTTTGTTGCGAAGACAGGTAATGGTTTCGCCTGAGTGTTTTTTTACATCAGGCGAAGTATGTTATTGCGGTTTACGCATGTTAATATACACTTAAATCCTTTTCTAAGTAAACACCTTCGTACTTGGGTATTACTAGCTTGATAGTTAAGCAATTGGTCTAAAACTTTCAATAAAACATGCAATAAATACGAACTAATTTACTAGTAAAACATATTTCAAAATGACGGACAACTGACTGTTCACATTCATTTAGACTACTGACACCTACAGAATACAAATTCACAACATCAGTTAATAACGCGTATGACCACCGGTAAACGGTTTTATTTTCGCGAAAATGATGTTGGAGCGGTTTTATTATCGTGGTGGATCAATTAAAATGCTGTGGGCTGGTGTGTCAATGCACAGGAGGACTGCAACAGTTTTAATCCAAGGCAACTTAAATTCTGAGGCATATCAGCGACAAGTCCTTATTCTCGTTTTATGTATGATGGTGTTCCAATTTATGTATGATGTTGTTCCGTGTAACCGGACGTTTTCTTGAGGTGAACACCGTCAGAATATTTCCATGATGCGCTAGATCTCCGGATCATAATCCAATTGAAAATATGTGGTCTGATTGTAAAAGGGGCGTAATAAACAGGAGGAACCGACCACGCAATCTTCGCCAAGTTGGAAATGCGCTTCTTTGGGAATGGTCTTAAAATTCCCCCGACGGATTCATTCAGTACTGTATTGGCTCAATAAGATCAATGTGTCATGCGGTTATACTAGCTGTTGGTTGTCATACTCTTTATTCACTGATGTGAATTTGTATTCTGTGTTTTACTAGTAAATTAGTTAGTATTTATTGTATGTTGTATTTAAAGTTTTAGAGCAATAGCTCACTTATCAAGCCGGAAATGCCCCAGTACGAAGGTGTATACTTATAAAAGTTGTAAAGTGTATTTTGCATTTTCGTATGAATATTTGGTAACTTGTCGAGATATAAGTGAATATTTGTTCCTGCTACAATAAGATGTCTCTGATATAACGAAAACATTATTAAAACCAGCAATTTACATCAGTTTTTGTATCAATGTGCCGCACATATACAAGTTTTTCAAGTACAACAAAAGAGCATGTGTTTGTTACAAAGTCGATCTCCTTATTTATGCACAACTATTGAGACTCTACATTTGACAATATCATAAACGCAGTGGGTCATTTTGCTGCGTATCCTGGGCAGAAATGGTGACCTACATAATTTGATAATAATAAAGGTGAAATATACATATTAGGAATAGCCGCACTCACAAAACACAGCCTCACCACGCAGCGAAAAAGAACAGAGAAATAAAAGAATTAAATAGATATTTAACTATCAAATTTAATTGAAACTATCACATTTACATTAAAAAAGATAACATGTGTGACTTCTCGATAACTTTGAAAACAAAATTCGGGTCGGATAAGTCAACAAACATTGTAATAAAGATGAATTGATGTTTTTATTATGACAGATTACTTTACGTTTTGTTTTTGTTTTTCGGGCGCGTGTAAGGTCGACCAATAGAGGAGTAGATCGAACTTCGTCAAAGTAGGTGCACTTCATAAATCAACTTCAGAAATCACGATAAACAAAGTGTAAAACTGTTTTCAATCATGCAATATTTGTCCTTATTTGAATGTTTTAAGCAGAGACATGAACCGACACTTTTTTATTTTTATAGGCCAAACAGATCAGCTTCAGGATGCTATTATATTGGCTGGAAATAGCTCAATAAATGGTTCATTGTCTATTGGGATTAAGATTGCAACCATACCGACGCTTTCAGCAACAAACCAGCATGTTCTCTTCAACCTGGACTCGGCTATTATTTTGCAATTCGTTTCCATCGTCCTTGAATCACGTCCCATTTTATCTGTCTGCGAAATTCAACTGTTTACTACTGGTAGGTGTAGATAAAACTGTACAATTGTATTGAAGCATTTAATTAAGAAGAATTTGATAATCTCGAACAAGCATTGCAAATGAACTAGTCGAAGAAAAATAAATAAGTTGAATAGATTTAAATAATTGTTTTTTTGAGCCCGCTTGCTATGAGCTAGATGAAGTTGTCTCGTTCGGTATATGTGCGTGAGCTAGTGCCTCCGTCCTTTTGTTGGTGTATTCCTGTCTGGATTTGTCATGATAATAACTTTGACATGCATTATGTAACCTTGTTTATAGTTTATAAATGGCATGGCCGTTAACCGTAGAAAGATGGACTGTCGCGTGCTCACCCCAGGATCCCACCAGAGAGGTCAAGATCACAGCGAGGGGTCGAGACCACATTATGTGGTAAAAGGACATATCAAGGCTTGTCCGGCCCATAAAGTTGACACGCATTGAGCAATCTTGTTTATATTTGACATTTGACAAATTTTCCGCTCAAAACTGGCATGCACTGAGCAATCTTAGTTATATTTTGCATAATTGTTAAATAAAACTTCAGGTTGGTTAAAATCTCAAAAGCCAAGTTTACAGTTATGTATCAAAAGTCATATCAGATCTTGTCCTGTCCATAATTGTGCCAAACACTAAGTTAAACAATCTTGTTTATAATTGGCATAAATGTTAATCTCAGTGAGACGGAGTGTCACAAACCCCATGTTATTATCACAAAAGAAAAAGTCACAGTTGCAGGTCAAATTTCACGAAAGAAATTGTCTGGCCCATGAGTCTGGGATTCATGGAGTGTTCTTGTTTATATTTTGCATACAATATCAAAATATCTGTAAGGGCAAAATGCACAAATAATGGTATCTCTTTTTTATTTTACACAAGTTAAAAACATATTGTTATCAGGAACATATTACTCATGTGGGCATTTAAAATGATGTTTTGAGTTGTTTTGTTTTTTGAGAATTTATTTAAATATAATTTTGGGGAATTCTTATCTAGTTATTTGTCTTTACTGTTCTAACGAACGTGTCTTAACATAATGCAAAATAAAGTGATAAATAACATTTATTTGTGCAAAGTTTCATTGGAGTCATTTTGCCCTTAGAGAGGTTTTGGTATTTTTTATCGATGAACGTGCAATGATGACTGTAGAACGGCATGTAAAAAAGACAGAATTGTAATGTATTACTAATTACTAGCTAATAGATATCTGACAACCATAAAATACTTGACATATCACGTCCTCATAATTTTATAAGGGAAAAGATAACCAGTTACGAAATTGTGAAAATTTGAAAAAAAAAACAACTTTTTTTCAAATTTTGTTCTCCATCATATGTTTCTGCTTTCATAAGTCATCAAATTTTATATGTACATGTATTATAAAACATACTGTTAATTCAATCATTAATGATAAAACAAATCAAATTTGCATACTTAAACATCCACTATTGTGACACCAGACATTTAAATATAATTCACTACTTTTCATTACAAAACTTACTCTCATAGATTAAATATTTTCTTTTCTAGCATTTTGTTAGTTATTATATGAGAAAAATAAATAAAATACAAAACTATGCAACGCCAATTTTATAGCTGATTTCTTTAATAAATATCGTGTTTATCCATATAAATTAATGAATTCTTAATTGTTTCTAATACACTAAATACCAAAAAGACTTTTTCTAATCTAATAACTAGGGATGGGAACGGATACCTAAATCACTATTCGGATAACTGTATCCGGTATACGGATACTATCCGAATAACCGTATCATTTTTTCGACCACAGAAAATTTTGCTCATTTATTAATTTCAAATTTAAAATGCAGTACAGCTACGCTATATCGCGATCGTTAGAGTCCTCGACCAGCCTACCGGGGTACCACGGAAACAAAATATAAGTGAAAATTCGGGTACCAAACGACTAAACTTTTTCAGTAAATTACGGCGTTGAAAAAAATGGCAAGTGTTTTTTTCCTTTCAATTTTTAATGCAGTCATTGCAATATAACAAACTGTCACGAATTTATTTGCTCAAAATTCTGTTGTAATAAATTGTCAATTAGGAGGTTTGTCTTGTTCAGCTAATTGTTTGCATATTGACAGGTGTCAAACACACTCTGATCAAGGTACATGTAAAGCAATCAACAAAACAAAAGAACGCGGTCTGGAATACTAACCTTCCGGTCTCCCAAATAACAACTATACAAACAATTAACATCTCTTTTGTCAACCCTGCTGTGACTGACCCGCCGAGTTTCGCCTGGGGAAAACCATATCACTATCCAGATTAGCGCAATCAGTATAGCGTGTTTTAGACAGATTTACGAGTTTAAGCTTTATTATACGAAACGAACAAAATATTGAAATTAATTTCACATGAATATGAGGGTATTCGGATACGTGAATGGTATCCGGATGCGATCTTACTACTCGTATATTCGGATATCCGGATAACCGTTCCCATCCCTACTAATAACACGTTTCATTTTATTTTAGTTTGTCCGGGTACGTTTGGAAATGGGTGTTCGCAGATATGTCAGTGTCGCAATGACGACTCGTGCGATCCGGTAACAGGGCATTGTAGAGCAGGACAGTGTGATGCTAGGGTCAGTTTAAACGATTGTTTTCAATGTAAGTAAAACCAGATGTGTTATAGACTTAAAAACGTTGTACAAATTAAAATTATCGTTATTAGCCTGCAAGCCAAATAGATTCAGTTGTTCTTCAAATAATAAAAAAATCTTATTTAAATTCAAATGTTTGATCTCCACCCCCACCCCTCTAGCAACCTTGTTGAACACGGAAGATACAGAATTATTTAATAGTGAATGTCCATAAAGCTTAACAGCTGTGGTGAGTACATGATGCAAAATGTGGCCAGGATTATATTCAATTTCTGTCCAGCAGTCTCTACTGTTTTTAAGTAAAACCATAACACACCACGCAACAGTTAAGTTCAAAACAGTTATTGACACACTGTACATCGAATATATTTGCATGGTCTCGCCTAATTTCTACCGAAATACCAAACAAAAACAATGATCTGGAGTTTACGGAAGGTTGGTATCAACCGAAGTCGTGAAAAATAAAACTTTTCTGTAAATGGCATTTTCATTTCATCCGGTATCAAACAAAGATCTTAAAGAGTTACATTGGCATATCTTTTAAATCATTAGTACTACATGTATTTACGTTGGCAACTGATTTCAAAACACGGATATCTTTCAAACATATGACGCACGGTTAGAGAACCAACATCATATATGGCAACCTATCAAAAGAACACTGGATCACGCAGCTCACTATCATCTTCGTAACAGACCCACATTCTGGTCAAATTTAAAAGAAAATAGCTAGCTTTCAATAGTAATGAGGAATTGACCAGACAGATTAACGGATACTGAAACAATTTATTTATGCCTCCGCCATAAAACTGTGTAGTCGTGTTTAGCCATACTCGTTTAATTAACAAATTTGAAAACATATTAATTTTTAACTTTAATTACTACTATTAATAGTTTGATAAAAAAAACAACATTTTGTTTATGTCATTATGCTCCCGAGCTAATACTACATACTTGAGCGAAAACCTTAAAGCTTACATGTTTTACGTTTATGTCTTTCTGATAAAATCTTATTTGTCGCGTTTATTACACTTTTTTTCTTTTTTTTTTCCGTGCACAAGCAGTCACAGATTTTAACGTTGTTATGTTTAACAAAATTGTTAACATTAATATAGAATCTATATAAATAAAATAATTAATTTAAATAAATTTAATGGTGGGAACGTTAATTACGTGTAACTCTGAAGCAAATAAGTTTTTAACTTTTTAATTACAAAGTTCAATTATCATTGCTAGCTCACCGAGCATTATCATACTTATATGTTATATTTTATAAATCACAACTGTTCATGTTTGAAAAAATAGCGTTGAATTGCTTGAAAGTTGAATAATTTATTCATTAAGATGGGAATACCATAAAGTGTGAAATGCTATTTCAAGAAAACAATATAACATTGAAGAAATAGTTTTAATAGTGCTTTTTACAGAATGTGATACTTTCTTTTTTCTAGATGATAACGTTATACTCAGACTGAATGCAACAGCTTCGCAATCATCTACATACAACAGTTGTACTGAAGACCACGCGATAGATGGCAAAGAAACGCCAACTGACTATACAAATGATGTTTCCTTGTGTGAAGCATGTAGTGTAGCACAGATTAAAACGCCCGATACCGTTGCTTGGTGGCAACTTGATTTAGGAAAGCTTGTTTTAGTAGGATATTTGAGGATTGTTGGACGACAAAGTAAGAGAATTTAGTTGATTTATGGATGTGTCCGTTCTTTTCCGTTCTTTTAATTGAAATGAATCATTCATTCATAGTTCTATGACTTTTACAAGTCTAGAAAACATCTAAGTGATTACAAACTTAAATGATGTTATATTAAAAATAATCATGCATTTTTAAATAATGTGTTTAAAAATAATGAATACTGGTATACTTTCAGAGATCAAAAATAAGTTCTGTTTCCTTTTGAATAATAGTACGCACAACTTGACTTTTCAATCACCCCAAGGATATACTTCCTGCTTTTTAAATTTAAAAATTTGCCTTTGGCGTTGTCTTTAATATGCAGGATTTATATTCTAAGATCCCCGGTCAAAATTCTATTCTGTTTAATTCCGCCCATTGTTTTCTCGTTTAGGATAAACCCATTTTGTATCTGGGGACCATACGCCGCTGAACATGGAATGGTATCAATCTGAAAATACCGCATTGAAGGTTCCATGTCCACCGCCATATGCACACCATCGTTTGGTATGGTCAAAATGGTACTGCTTATTGGTGTAAATATTGAACTGCGCTCAACCCGGGGCTGGGCGGCGTGGGCAGTAATATGCATTTCTATTACTGTCCATGAACAGGCTCAATCAAACCGAGCCTGCAATATTTTCATATTTGTCGTGTTCGATGGCTTTCAAAGTTCTCTTTTCATCTATTATAGTAAAGCGAACTAAATGATAAATGCCTAAGAGAAATCGTAACTTATAGCCGCTTTCCAAAATTTTGTATGTTGGAGCTTCTTGAAAAAAGATTTCATACACGGTATTATTGCAAGTTCTTCTTGAAACAATTTTGATTAAACTCCATCTTTTTTACTGCCTCTCGTTTCGTGCAATTATTTATATCTTTATTCTCTTAACGAATAGTTTCAATACTTAAACAAGACTTTAATTTCAAATGATTTCTCTAGCTATTATCTTTCAGATAAACATAACAAGAGACAGAATTTAATTGCAGAGCTGGATTTGGCTTTACCAGAATGTTAGAACATAATGTACATTTTATATCCGCATTTAAGCCGATACATCCACAAAACCTACACTTTAAAATAGTGCTCTCCTTTCTTATCTTTCCATTGATTTTTTTAAAGTTCAGATTGAAACTAAAACTTTTGCTTGCTTTCAGATATTCCACATCAAAGTCAACAGCTTACCGTGAAGATAAGTAAAGACAAATTCATTCAATCAACAGATGTTATACCTCTTGACTTTGGAAGCCCAAACACATATATATTCGAGAGAGAACTTTCGCTTCCTCGACTATTTCAATATTTAAAAATCGAGAAAAACGATACGATGACAATCTGTGAAGTTCAACTACTTGAAGCAGGTATAGAAATCATACTTATTTAACCATGCTCATAGAACACTCTTTCAACAGTTTACAAATATAATACAGTTGTTTTCTGTTTTACACAGAAAATTACATTAAATGTTTACTTATTCGCTGTTTCTTTATGTTTATTGTTAAAATAGATGAAAAGGCAACTTTGAAAGCCTTTGACTGACTTCGGTTTGACTGAGCCTGTTCATTAAGTTCGAAATATCTTTTCTTTCCTTTAGCTGCACTTTACATTATCTTCATTAATTATTCGACATAGAAACTGGTAAGTTTCTGTGTGGCATCAATAAGATTTACATTTCTTACCTTTCATGAGGATTCTTATTTTGAGATATTTCACAATATATTAGCGATCGGAATTGCAATCAAAAGATGTCAATTTTAGTTTTATTTATTAATGCTAATTATTTGTCAATAATATATTTCGCAAAATAATATATTTCGCAAAATACTGACCTTAAGCCATGGTCGGTGTTTTGACAAGCATCAGGTCGTCTTAATTTGGCTATGGAATATACTTATTATTTCAACATGATTGTGCTTGTTTAAATATGAGCCCGGAAAAGGACACCTACGATCTGTTTAGATATATAACGCATATGCACTAATATTTATGCACTGTGACCTCAAACATATCTTTTATTATGGAACAGTTTTACACGACATATTGCTTTCTATAGCCATCATTTGTCCTGAAATATTTCAAAAAGTAATGTATTCTAAAAGTTGAATTCGAAAAACTTTCATTAAATGAAAACATGCATATTGATACATGTATAATGATTTAAGGAGTGGCTTTTCCCCGCGACATTTGTGCAAAAGCCACATTATAATCTACTTTGCGCAGTGAAACAACAACCATCACCAGTCTGTCAATAATACATGTACTAGGGGTTTTCTATAAGTTCGCAGAAATTCTCTTTTCTTTTTTCATATCGCAACTTTATGAAAATTGGCTAACATAAGTTTCGAGAATTACCTACATAATAATTAACAACACTCGCCTAATACTGTTCCAAAATATTTTGAATTTACCTTTTGACTGAACTACAATGAAGATTTTAAAACATGTTCAAGTATCCTGTTAACGTTTCCAATCAATCGCTTCAAGTTCCCTTTCCTGATTCAAAGCAGCTTAATTATGCTTAAATGATCATTTACATAATACACTTCAGCACAAATCAGCATACATGTATTTGATAGCAATTTCATGCAGAAACTTGATGTTTAGAAAAGCAATCTCTCAGTTTGTTTTTACGTTTAATAAATTATAAATTAGATTTAAGTCAGAACAAAGAGATTCACGCACCATAGTTCGAAAAGAAACTGAAAATACCAACATGAAAATAAACACGCAATCTTCCACTTGTTTTTAATTTAAGAATGCAATGTCACCGGATGGTACGGAGACAGTTGTTCAGAGACATGTCACTGTGCAGATTCTCAACAGTGTGATCAAGTAACAGGGTTTTGCAAAACCAAAGGTTGCCAACCGGGATGGCGAGGGAATTCGTGTAATATACGTAAGAAATCTTACAGGATTGTGACTTTTTTATTTCACCCCACCCTCTGGAATTTGCTATTCCATGGACCACGTGTGTAGCCTTAAATTGTATTTGAAAGTGGCATATCTCAAAAAATAATGAAACAGGAGTTATTAATCTTATCTTCACATATGGCTTTGTTCATAAAGATGATTATATTCAAAGTATAAAGTGAAAAGGACACTTAGTTTCAAAGTTAAAAAAAACATTAGGTTTCATATTAAAGTTGCATTTGATAGGGTTATTATTTAGAAAAAAATAGTGAAGTTATCATTCGTGTTGTCTGTGACTCAAGTAAACAGGAAAAGTAACCATAAAGTAATAGGCACATTTAGTTTTATGTTTAAGTTGCATTTAAAATGGCATAACTAAAATGTTTTAAAGGCGTTATCATTCTTGTTGACAGACAGACAGACAGACAGACAGACAGACAGACAGACAGACAGGTAATTTGAATTTTAAATAACAAAACTTGATTAAAAGTTCCACTACTCACTTACTGTACGTGGTTATTTAGACTAATCAGAAAACCTTCTCTGTTATTATAGTTTTTCTAGCAAAATGTATTGTAAGTGTGCGATTAAATTCATAAAAGAAAATCTTACAAAGAATAAAAATGTTTTATGAATAGTTTTCTGGCGATACTCTTTATAGCTTGTGATGATGGAACATTCGGTCCAGACTGCAACTCTTCATGCAGTTTACACTGTTATAATGGAACATCACAATGTGACAAGGAGACAGGAATCTGTAGATTGGGATGTGCTGAGGGATACATGGGAACTAATTGCACTACACGTAAGTTATCGTGTTTCGACATTTTTAGCTCACCTGAGCACTTGTGCTCATGGTGAGCTTTTAGGATCGCCCTGTGTCCGTCGTGCGTCGTCAATTTTTGCTTTAAACAACATCTCCTCTTAAACCCCTGGGCCAAAGTTGATGAAACTTCCCACGGATGTTCCTTGCATGAAGCTCTTCCCAAGTTGTTCAAAGAAATCAATTCCATGCAGAACTCTGGCAACCTAAAGGAAAAACTTTAAAAATCTTCTTGTCTGAAACCACAAGGCCTAGAGCTTAGATATTTGGCATTTAGCACCCTCTAGTAGAACTCTACAAAGACTGTTCATATTATTTTCCTGGGGTCAAAATTAGCCCCGTCCCAGGGGTCATTTCATTTTACATAGACTTATACAGGAAAAACTTCAAAAATCTTCTTGTCTGAAACCACAAGGCCTAGAGCTTAGATATTTGGCTTTTAGCACCCTCTAGTGGAACTCTACAAAGATTGTTCAAATTCTTTTCCTGGGGTCAAAATTGGCCCCGCCCTAGGGGTCACTTCATTTTACATAGACTTATATAGGAAAAACTATAAAATCTTGTCTGAAACCACAAGGCCTAGAGCTTAGATATTTGGCATTTAGCACCCTCTAGTGGAACTCTACAAAGATTGTTCAAATTATTTCCCTGGGGTCAAAATTGGCCCCGCCCCAGGGGTCACTTCATTTTACATAGACTTATATAGGAAAAACTTTAAAAAATCTTCTTGTCTGAAACCACAAGGCCTAGAGCTTAGTTATTTGGCATTTAGCACCCTCTAATGGAACTCTACAAAGATTGTTCAAATTATTTCCCTGGGGTCAAAATTGGCCCCGCCCTAGGGGTCACTTCATTTTACAAAGACTTATATAGGAAAAACTTTAAAAATCTTCTTGTCTGAAACCACAAGGCCTAGAGCTTAGATATTTGGCATTTAGCACCCTCTAGTGGAACTCTAAAAAGATTGTTCAAATTCTTTTCCTGGGGTCAAAATTGGCCCCGCCTCAGGGGTCACTTCATTTTACATAGACTTATATAGGAACTCTTTAAAAATCTTCTTTTCACAAACCACAATGCGTACAGCTTAGATATTTGGTAAGTAGCATTGTCTAATGGCTGTCTACTAAATTTGTTCAAATTATGTCCCCTGGGCCAAAATCCTTCACGCCCCAGGTTTCTCTTGGTTTACATATAGTTATATAGGAAAAACATGAAAAATCATTTTTCTCCAAAACTAATAGGACTAGATCTTAGATATTCGGTGCTGAGTATTGTGTAGAGACCCTTTATTAACTTTGTTTAAAAGTTGGCCCTTGGGTCAAAATTGTCCCCGCCCTGGGGGCCCTTAATATGTGAAAAAGGCAAACTTTAAAAATCTTTCTACTGGAAACGTCAATGCCTAAAGCTTAGATATTTGGTATGTAGCATTGTCTAGTGGATGTCTACCAAGTTTGTTCAAATTATGTCCCCTGGGCCAAAATTGGCCACGCCCCAGGGTTCTCTTAGTTTACATTGATTTATATAGGAAAACATGAAAAATCATTTTTCTCCGAAACTAATAGGACTAGAACTTAGATATTTGATGTTAAGTATTGTGAAGAGACCCTTTACCAACATTGTTTAAATGTTGGCCCTGGGGTCAAAATTGGCCCGGTTCTGGGGGCCCTTAATATGTAAAAAAGGAAAACTTTAAAAATCTTCCTACTGGAAACCTAAAATGCCTTAAGCTTAGATATTTGGTATGTAGCATTGTCTAGTGGATGTCTACCAAGTTTGTTCAAATTATGTCCCCTGGGCCAAAATTGGTCACGCCCCAGGGTTCTCTTAGTTTACATTGATTTATATAGGAAAAGATGAAAAATCATTTTTCTCCGAAACTAATAGGACTAGACCTTAGATATTTCGTGTTGAGTATTGTGAAGAGACCCTTTACCAACATTGTTTAAATGTTGACCCTGGTGTCAATATTGGCCCCGCCCGGGATCCCTTAATATGTATAAAAGGCAATTTTTAAAAAATCTTCTTACTGGAAACCTCAATGCCTTAAGCTTAGATATTTGGTTTGTAGCATTGTCTAGTGGATATCTACCAAGTTTGTTCAAATAATGTCCCCTGGGCCAAAATTGGCCACGCCCCAGGGTTCTCTTAGTTTACATTGATTTATATAGGAAAACATAAATAATCATTTTTCTCTGAAACTAATGCGACTAGACCTTAGATATTTCGTGTTGAGTATTGTGAAGAGACCCTTTACCAGCATTATTTAAATGTAGGCCCTGGGGTAAAACTGAGAGTACTTTTGTACTCAGGTGAGCGATATAGGGCCATCATGGCCCTCTTGTTAACGATTTACGCAAAATAACTTCCTCAAGTAATTTGAATGCACAATCAAGAACTCTGTCATTCGAAAAAAACAGGTCATATTCTTAGATAAATTTATTATGAATTACATGTATTAATAAGTTTTTGGTTTCCATTCAAATTACTATTCTATTAACAAAAGTATGCATGTATAAATCAAACTCGTATCATAATTTGAAAAAAAGACTCTAACTATCGATAAATTCACAACGACAACGATCTATGCAAACTAAAATATTATTAAACGTTTTTTTTTACTTAAAATAGAATGTACCAACGGGACATACGGCAGGAATTGCAACGAATCTTGTGGATATTGCATTTTCGGTGAATTATGTGATTTCCAAAAGGGTTACTGTCCCAATGGATGCCAGCCAGGATATACTGGAGACACATGCAAAAGCGGTCGGTGTTTTCAAAGATAAGATCTTTCCAGGAAGCATTTAAAGGCCTCTTGTTTTAGATTATTTGTTTGTTGTTGTTTGTTGTTGTTGTTGCTTAAAAAGTATTGCAACAAGTTTAGTAACAAATATTCCTCGATGATTATTCTCAGCAGTAACTATTGTTGTAAGGAAGTTTTGCAGCAAAGTCGTAAGTTTCAGCTAAATAACTTATCAAATTATGACCGTCACGGACATTTTTAGTCCTATGATATTTATTAGGAACTACCCGAACTAGATACATCTAATTTTAAACGATTTCTATATGTTGCATTGTTAATTTTACGACATTTGATGACTAAATCATGGTATGCTTGTACAAGTTACTGAAATGAAGTTCTTATGTTGTATTCATTCTAATTTTCAAAATGTTTATGGAAAACGCAAATGACTATAATGGTTTTATTTTGTTTAAAATTATATACTGTTTAAAACTGTAAAATGACTTAAACTCTTAGTATAGATTTCTGTTGTTTTATACTACAGTTACCCGTGTTAACAAGAACAATGAAATATTGACTATATGCATAAAGTTACGTAATACCATTTGATCTTGATATTTCGCATAGACATTAGTTGCATAAATGCAGATATTTATTTTTAAATTGTATTTCTTGTTCAAAGAAGATGTACTTAGAAAATCAATTTGAAAAAATCAATAAAGTAATCATGAGAGATGAAGCGGTAATCATTACAGACAAGTTCTCACAACTGAAACAGTTAAAGCCAATGTTTTTCGAATTCCAAATTTATCCCAGCTATTTGCATAGGGTGATAAAAACAAAAAAGGAGAACATTAAACTTCAACTTTATGTTAATACCATATTTAATAAAAATATGAATAGTTCAATGTCGGATCGGTTCCCTTTTCATCTATTTGAAAATCACAGTAGCGTTGTGTGTGCCGTGTGGTGGTTGTAAAACGTCTCCCTGTACATTCAATTAGTCCTGTTATCAGAGCACGATACATAAATTGTGTACTATGTTAATAGTACTTCTTAAACAATTTTGGTTATAATATTTCAGCCAGTTTTGAGATGGGTGGTTTCAACATTCCAGCCAATTTAGATCTGCTTATTATTTAATCACCCCAAAAGGATATACATCCTTCTTTTTAAATGTTGCCTATGGCGTTTGTGTGTGATATGCTGCATTTATATCCTAAGATCAACTGTCAAAATTCTAATCTGTTCCGCCCATTGTTTTCTCATTTATGGCAAACCCATTCTTTTATCTGGGTACCATACGCCGCTGAACATAGAATGGTATTAATACCGCATTGAAGGTTCCATGTCCACCGCCATATGCACATATGCGCGTTAGGGATAGATCAAACGTGTAATATTTATTTATGTAAAAATTTGAGATTCGCTCAACCCGGGGCTAGACGGCATGGGCAGTAACATTTCCATTTCTGTCCATGAACAGGCTCAATCAAACCTCCGAGTCTGCAATATTTTCATATGTGTCGTGTTTGATGGCTTTCAAAGTTCTCTTTTCATCTCTATTAGAACTCAATTCGCTATATGTAATAGTAATTTGAACGGTCTACATGTCAAAATGCCATACTATTTTTGGTCTATTATTGTTTTCCCACTATGAACGAATGTGTTTTGCAAAATATAGATACATTGTGTTTGTTATGTTTTTTCCTACAATAAATGTTTTCTTTTGTATGTATTTTAAAAGTAAGTCTAAGAATTTTTATTTGCTGTCCTACCAGATGTATATAATTATTTCAAGTTTAATTGCTGTGATATATTTTTTTTAAGATCTAATTTGTTACTCCGGAAATACATGTTCGTGCGATTAAAATGGACATATGCTTATTCGTTTGGTCAACAGAATGTAAAGATGGAACCTTTGGGGATAACTGTCGAGAATTCTGTTTCTGCAAGAACGATCAAGCCTGTAATAAGACAAATGGCCAGTGTCCAAGTGGATGTGATATCATGTGGACAGGAGACAGTTGCTCAAAGTGTGAGTGGAACTGATACGCTAGTATGATTTATGTTTAAAGTTTTCGTGAATTTTGAATCTTATGCTTAATGTTTTTATTAGGGATGGGAACGAGTAGAAAAATCGGTACTCGGGTACTCGGATCTTGTTCCGATCGAGTACTTGAGTACTCGAAACCTTTCTCTAACGTAATAGGACATATCAGCTTCTATGCGTGTTAACGATCGTTACGGGTATGATCAGACAACCAGACTGCCTGTCATTATCGATCATTCAAGAAGATACACAACACATTTACAGGAAACAAATTACCTTAATGATACTTAGTCATATTTTAAGAATTTAGACCATCAACTTTTGAAAACATTTAACTAAACAATCGACCATTAATTAGCTCGTGTCACAAACTAGATAATCACCGTCAAATGTACACAACGTGAAAATAGTATATGTTCTCTAATCAGATTTTATTTCAGTTTTGCAAACTTCCAATCAACAATCGCAATGGAATATAATTTTTTAAATAAACACAATTAATTAAAAGACCAACAAGAGAAGCGTGTTAAATATTCAGGTGCTATTTTTCATGTTTGCTTGTTGTCTGTGTCACGGCATCAAACAATCAAAGCGCTGAAAGCGTTGAAAGACTTGCGCCCTGGTTGAATCTTGCCCTGCACAGATATCATTACATTAAGCATATGAAACTATATGTGATTTTTTTCGTTAAACTTTGTGACAGTTACTATCATCAACATTAGCAAATAATTCAGTATATTCAGGGATTTCAAAAGATGCAGGTACTTGTATTTTGAAGCAAGGAAATTAGGTTTTCCACTTTTTTCACCTTAATCTTAGGTTGGGGGTCTTTTTGATGCAGGAGCGTATGATTAGTGGTTAAATTTTGCTAGAATAACGATGATCAGGCTCCGCCACAACTGAGTAGTGTCAACAATGAAATGCACAAGGCTCACGTACCTTAAGAGACTAAAACAGTTACAATCTTAATTTTTACGTCGATCGCAACAATGCATTAACAAAAATATTCGCCAACTTACTTACGGTCTCCCCAGGATTTTTTGGAAGGGTTGTCGCTGGACTGTTCGTGGATTTTAGCTCGCGAAACTTTATTTTTAAACTATCATTTTATACAGTTTTATATGTGTACCTAAGTTTACTGCAACAACGGTATATAGTACATACATGTAGATGTTTTTTATCTCTTTAGAGCCAAGAAAGGTACAAAGTTAAAAAACATAAATAATGTGAAACAATGTGTAAACAGTATGTCAAAATGTGTTTTAATTACATAAACTGATCTGATCTCATCAAGTTACAATGTCAACTATATACTCTGTATAGTTAGTTTTTCACCTTCATTGTCCAAGATATCTCACACATATCAAACTCAGTGTTTCGTTACAACTGACAGGATTAGGATTAAACTTTCAGACGCCTCTTTTTTTCTTGGACCCAAGTGCTGACTGCCTTATTATTATCAAACTTCAGTACATCAGGACCTTCCATGGATATCATTAACAATGAATTTAATGTTGAATTGTTAAGCCTGCTTCTAAGCTTTGTCTTCACTCTTGATAAGGTGGAAAAAAAACCCACTCATAATCTGAAATTAAATTAATTTACGATACCAGTAAACATATAGACAGCTTCATATATATAAAAATAATATCATAATAGGTATTCAGTTAACACAAACAGGTATAATAAATTATATAGTGCACCCCTAGTATCTGGTTTAAACCCCAAGTAGCAAATTACTTTGCCACTGACTGTTCCAAGGCGCTTACCCATACGGTTCTCTTTTTTGTTAAACAATCAACAAACAAATCATTTATATTCCTCTCTTCTGTTTTGCTGCAGGGGGAGGCTGTGTTTTATGAGTGTGGCGATTCCTGATATGCATATTTTCCTTTTTATTATAGTAGCATGAAATTGCCAACTTCTTGCAACCAGGAGTAGACTTCCTTCCACTTAGGATCGACACCTGACTGGATCGAACTGGCTGTTCGAGGTAGCCGGCGTTGATTCAGTGTCTCGGCATGTTGGGGTACCGCGTCCGGCGTCGGAGTAATTTCACGACTTGGCGTCGTCAGAGTCGCTCTTGAAGGGCTATCCGGAATGATCTCGATCTCATTTCTAGAGTTTTGAAGTTCAGAATGCCCGATGGAGTTGGCATCAGCCTCACAAGGCCGGTTTCTTTTGAAATAAGATAGAACCGACGAGTCGTCGTTCTTTTGCGCATGCATACTTGAAAATGTGTCCGACGAAAATAAACTGATCGTTAAGTTCTATCTGTAACTTGCTAATAGATTTGTTTAAACAAATCAATTATCGCGCAATTATTTTCATACATCTATACAGTACAATTTTCGAAGTGGTTGTCTTCTAATCACAGAACAAAGAATAACCAAATTATTACTCATGATCGCATCTCATTAAAATCATTGAACATTATGTCAAACAAACCCGCTGTTAATTGAGAATAACAACAGTCGGCAGAGCCAAAATACGTTCAAACAGACTTGCAACCAGGAATAGACTTGGAGACTCGGCCACGTGGAGAGGCGGAGTTATCCAGCAGATAGTAAAGAAATCGATTGTGATTGGTCAAATCGCCCATTGCTTAACCTTGAATGAGGTGTGTATTGAAAAGCGACCTTTACAATGCAAGAACCAGAAAATTATGACATGACGATTTTGAATAAACGGATGTCGGCGAATTTAACGCTTGTTGAAAACTTGTTAACGGTTGTCGGGCGCGACAACCGTTATGATAGCTGAAGAGAACACTGGGGCCCGGCCCGGTCCTTGAAAGCCGAGCAAAATCTCGATCCACAACTACTCCAATCTAACCAAAATGGCAACCCACGCTATCTCCCGCATGTCACGTGACTGATTTGTTTTTAATCGTTCTTTTAATATCCTTTCATAGTTGTTCGAACAACAACATTAAATTGTTTTCTTGTTTTTATTTGTAGCATTATCTTTCAAAGTTCGCATTCCTTCTCGAAATATTTGTATTTTTTTTAAAATGCACTACTTTTTATGCCACACAACTACGAAATCTTTCAGGCGTAACTAAACTACTCATGAATATCCAGTTGCTTGTTCACTGCCGTAGCTGGTCGTGATTTCACTCTACATTTGTTAGCTAGCGTTTTTGGCATGGATGCTCGAAAATTACACGGAAACTTACTATCAATCGCTCAGAATTCGTGGAATGGTGTGCTGCATTGTGCTTCACACTTGTGCAGAACATTTCGGCCTGCTCTGGCGGTGACCACAAAACCCCACTTACTTGATACGCTCTTGTGGTCGCAATGATACACCCGAAGTTAACGACGGCGCGTCGCAGTGTTCACGGCATCGTTACTTAAGACTGGCGCATGCGCCAGTCTAATAACGTCAATAAGGCGCCAATTATCGGATATATGTGCCCCTAACTGTCATCTTGTTTATTGGAAATCAGGTGCGAGGTTTTTCATAATCAACTGTCAGTCGGCGATTTGTAAGATTCCATAAAGACAACTGTTATAAAAATTGGTTGATTGTTGGTACATTTTGTAATCGAGTACTCGAATGCTTTATGAACTACTCGGGTACTCGGGCGTTAATCGAGTACCCGAGTACTCGCATACTCGTTTCCATCCCCAGTTTTTATCATTGTCATGTTCAGTCAAAATGTTTGTGATTTATTGATGTTTGTTGTTTGCCCTTTCAGCTGAGGGAATCGACTTTCAGACTTTAAAAAACGTCATCACAACACAAACAGGAATATCCAATCACAACGAGGCCAGTAAAGCAATAGATGGAGCTAAAAACTACAGCATTGACGTTTGCAACTGTTGCAGTGTTGCTTTAAGTACAGACGGACAAATAGCTTGGTGGCAGATAGATCTTGGACAAAAATACCTTATCGATGCTGTTTCACTGATTGGTCGCTCAGACGGTCAGTAATTTAACAACACAACTACTTTAATTTGTGAAAATAATAGTTGTGAGCTCCTTTGTGTTACATTAATTCACGCCATTTTTATTGTTTACAGTTTCGCCTTTCTAATACATATATTAAATAATAATAATAATAATAATAATAATAATAATAATAATAATAATAATAATAATAATAATAATAAGAATGATAATAGAATAGATCTAATAATAATAATTATTAAATAACTATTCATTATCAGCCTTGTAACTTATTTACTGCTTGGTATAATAATGCAGTGGCATTTCAAATAAGCGGGCCAATATCTATATAACAACCCGGCCCGGGGCCGAAAAGTCATATAGGTATGAAGCCTGCATTTTAAGTAATTTGATTGGCTGCTAGAGCAGGGTCAAAAAGTGATATAGATTTCAGCAAAAAACTCTAGGAAATGGCAGCGATTTTGTTTTAACTCGGTCTATGTGTCGACGCAGACATTTTGCGTAATAAAATATACGCAGTTTTCAAACATTCACGGTATGAATTCTTAGACGTTTATTTTACTGATAGCGACTGAGTAAGAGTCTAATCCCGAACGTAATATGAATTAACAACGTGAAGATTTCACAAAAACACACGAATTTTCTGACATGGATCAAATTGTCGTGATAAGTTACAAGTACTTGTAGTTATTTAATAAAATTGTTAATACGACTGCCTTCGGACAAATAACAGGGCCAATCTCAAACAATATCAAATCACTTATAAATTATCATAATAATAATAATAATAATAATAATAATAATAATAATAATAATGATAATAATAATAATAATAATAATAGTAATGGTAATGGTATTTTATTTATTCATATTAATAGTAGTAGTAGTAGTAGTAGTAGTAGTAGTAGTAGTAGTAGTAGTAGTAGTAGTAGTAGTACATGTAGTAGTAATAGTAGTAGCAGTAGTAGTAGTAGCAGTAGTAGTAATAGAAGTAGTAGTAGTAGTAGTAGTAGTAATAGTAGTAGTAGAAGTATTTAATAAGGTACAGAATAATAATAATACATAATTATTATACAGAAAGAAAGAGAGCAGTTCGATCCGGTCTTGACAAGAACAACAAAGTATAATTATTATAAGAACCATTTATATAATTATTATAAGAACCATTTGTAAAATAATGCACTTGATCATTAAAGGTTTATTTCCTCTAATAAACGTTTTGACAATGATGCTGGAAAACGTGTCTTTTATTAAATGACGAGGAAGTGAATGTGAATCACGATCGTCAGAGAAAATGAAGACATGGTGAAATGGTTCTCTACTACCATGAAATGCATTGATTGGAGAAGACTTTTGATTTAAAATGAATTCATTTGATTTCAGGAACAAATCAATTTCAAATCGATGGTGCTGCAGTATATGCTGGTAATCAGTCCCTCTCAGCAGATTCTTCGTCCGGGTCATTAGTCTACACCGTTCCTTTCAACAGTGGATCCAAGTTTCACTTCGGGCTTCTCCTTAAGACTTCTATTGTGGCAAAATTCTTCATCGTCAGGATACAAAATACCACTCTTACTCTTTGTGAATTCTATCTTCGAAAAACAAGTAGGAAAATATTAAGTATATCTTATGTAACTCAATAAGTACAAGTTATTTTTGATACATTTCATATCAGCATTTCAAATTACAGTTATTTGTCAGGGAAGTTTGAAATTGTATGTAATTATAACTTGTAAATAAAACCATAAAAGGGTAACGTAAATAAGTATAAATATATTGAAATTATTGTATAAGTTATCTTTAAATTTACCAAATTAAGGCAAATATTAGATTTTAAAACGGACCGTTTGACAAGTAATGACAATTCCAAATACCAAAAGCCAAAATTTGTTTAAAACCCATTATCGAAATAATCCTTCCTGCACACAGGCTCTATATTTTACATTGTTCATAAAGCGACCTGTAGATCCTTATCAACGCCGATATTTCTAAACGATAATTCTTGTTTTTATTTGCATCGATCTATTGATATGTAAACGGCATTCGTGTTTTTACATGAAACAGTACATAAAATAGTGAAATATGCATATCAGAAAAGGCAACATCCAGAAGACAAGCTTTTCCACACAGCCAAAAAGAAGAGATGAAAGGAGAGCAAGGTTTATTCAATGATCAATGATACCACAAACAATTAACGAAAATAAGAAACGAGGGGATACCGCCCTGGAACAGTCAATGACAAAAATGTCATTGGAAGTATAAACTAGACTCAAGGGTCCGCCAACTTCAGACTTGCCCAAACAATCTCATTATGATCAAACAAGTACAAGTTGTCTTGGTGAAATTAGTTCAACCCAATAATTAAATTAATGTTTACATTTCACTTTATTCCAACAAATGGTTTCGTCATTATTTTTTATTTTCGTTATAATATGACAAGAATTGAATGATTTTCGATTTAACTGTCATATAGGATACGTTGTGTAGATGATGCTATTTAAAAATTGTTTATGGCAACTTTGTGTTATATTATTTTTATCTATTAAAAGTGTTTTCATAGAAATGCAAAATGTAAAAAATATATAATACTTAAGAACAACATTTAATTCATCAGTAGTACATGTGTAATAATCTAATTTAAGCATACAACTATTTGGTTATTATAATTAATTTATGAAGATTGTTCCACTGGTTATTTTGGGAGCGGATGCTCGCACAGATGCAACTGTAAAGGTAATGCCGAGTGTGATGCAGCTACTGGGCGTTGTACCAATAAAGAATGTGAGCCCGGTTGGATAGGAGAAGCCTGTGATACAAGTAAGAAACGCACATTCTATAAATAGGTCGGACTGAATTTATTTTATAAATGGTCAGTATCAATAATCTAAAATATGATAAAAGCATCCGAATGTTATTAAGCGCTTTTTCTCCTCCATTATCAAAATCTGTATTTTAATGCAGCCTTCAATGAAAATGTTAAGCATTTACGTACTTTTTATCGTACTCCGCTGAAACTAGCAGTGACTAGTATTTTACAGCTTTCTTTGTTTAACTATTAATGTTTATTGCTGATACATTCAAATATGCCCAATGGTATAAATGTCCATCATACATACTCGCTGAATTACATTTTAATCGTACTAAATATATATTTTACAATTTTTACATTTTTCCTGACTGAGTTTCATTCCGTGTAAATGCTAGGTTTAGACATATCTTCATTTGACTTCTACGTATAAGAGTTTCAAGAAAGCATGTTTACTTATTTACAGTCGCAAATACGATTAGTTCCTAAATAATTTTCAGAAATAATTATTTTAATCTTATTAGTTCATTCTTGAGAATATTTTTCACAGAATGTGAAACCGACACTTTTGGAGATAATTGTTCCAAAAGGTGTTACTGTCTGGAAGATTCATGTCATCACATTAATGGAACATGCGTAAAACGGAGTGGATGTAAAAAAGGTTATACCGGAAAATCGTGTGGTAGGCAATTAAAATATAATTGTTTCTGCGAGTAATAAAACATGAACATGAAATTACATATTCCAAAATGATAGTTTATCAATGTTATTGATAACCTTTGGTGAAAGTAAAAAAATGAGTTCATTCAAAAACTCTGAAAATTCAGCAAAAATTGTTTAGCTTATTTATGTGTCGTATTTTGTTGTGTACCTTTTTAAGACATTCACAATTTCTTACAAAAATTGCATATATTAATAAATCTAAAACTGTTTTTCATATGTCTCGTACAAATATTAGAAGGGAAACATATCATTTGACTGTCCGATAAATAAATCAACTTTGTCGGCTATAGGCAAATGCACTAAAATGTACTGAGAATAAAAATAAAACTAAATGCCATTTGTCATATAACTAAAAACCTTTTCTGGTAACTAAAAACTGCTATCTTAACGACAACTGTGAAGTCGATGTTCGAAAATATCGTTTCTTGAGGGTCATCATTAAAAATCTATAAAAGCTAAGTCGTATGAAGGCTCACTTTGTAAAATTTTGTAATTCGGGAAGGTGATATATGTTCAGCACACGTCATGACCTTTTTTATTGAAAATAAGGAAAGTGCAAATTGTACAAAAAACCTGATCAGATATCTTACTGTTTTTAAGTTAACTTTATATTAAAAGTTTCATTTTCAGAGATACCTACTGATGAGGACAGCCCTCATACTGCGGCCATTGCTGGTGGAACTTCTGCTGTTGTCATTGTTGTTGCCATTGCCGTCCTTGTAGGATTCTTCATGTACAGACGACATAAATCGTAAGATTAAATCTTTAACTGCTGTTGTGTTTTTATCTAGGAAATGATGATGTTGATTATTATTAACAATTGATGCAAATGTAAGTGAGATCGAATAAGTTAACGTCCGATATTTTTATTGCTTTCACATGTTATAGTAGCATGTGATTACAAGTGCCACATGACACTAGGGAAAACAACAATTTATCTCAATGTATACTTTGCAGGAAGTCAACAAATCAGGATTCTGGAAACAAATTTTCCCACCTTGATGAAGCGCTAGGGCAAAAACAACAACGACGCGAGGAGACGTCGCAGTCTTCTAGACGTGTAGCTGAAAATGTTAACGCGGCATATTTAGGTTTATTTTTAAACTTGTTAGAGAGCAGAAATTATAACATATTTAATGTTTTGAAGTTTGTCAATATGAATACCAAATGTGTTTTGGGATTTATAAACATGTTCTTTTAGCACATCCTTCATTAGAATACAATAGAGAATACAAAATATGAAATTAATACATACCATAAATAGGTATTACGGATGATACAATATCATTATATTGCATTATATCGGATTGTGATCATGGCCACTCTTAGTATATTGTTTTTAACAAGTCATGTAATCATTGTATTTCTATATAGGTTTTATATGTTTTATATCGTCTTTAAGAAAAATATAAAAAATATAAATACTTTCGAACGTATGGAGTTGGATATGTTGTGTCAATATAAACTTAAAAAACGGGTACTGTCAAAACCCATTCATGATGATATATGATTCATACAATCTTTCACGGAAGATTGAAAACCAGTCTTAAATTAAGGAATACGCTTGCACTGTTGTTGTCTTTTGTCGTTTTTATGTAGAAACAAATGCAGATGACAAAACGCACACTAAACGGGAAACAGGTGCCGAAGATAATGGAGGTGATTATTACGATTTTGGTGGGGTTGTCGGAATAAAAATTCACGAACTCTGGGATTATATACATGAAAAGACGAAAAATGATTGTGAACAATTGTATGGAGAATTTAAGGTAAATATGAGATGTTTTTGCTATAATCTTGATAAGTGCAATGCAGTAAATAGCGTTTTTTGTTGTTTTTATTGCTCTGCTTGTAAGAATAAGATTTTATTTGTTGTTAAAACTACGTGTATTATGTGTGATTAGGCCTTTTCCAATTGCAGTTGTAGTTTGACTTTTCTGTTCTTCTTGCATTTGCTGTCAACAAATAAAACAATCATCAAGGTTCTTTTTTGTACACTAATTTACTGTAATCTGTTTAGTTTACACTGAGAAAAATTAAAATGGATTTACGTCAAACACACAAGGCAGATTACACTAGGTTTTGTGGTTCTTTTTCGAAGAAAATGTGATACATACGGATCGCTTTGTCCGTCCGTCGGTCTGGCTTTAACTTTGCCATTTCTATTTTAATCAAATGTTTAAATTATAATGATTATGACAACGCGGACATGATTATTCAACATGTTTCAGGTCAATGTCACATGGGATAATACCCCTTTTTGTACTTGGATTTTGTCCCGTATACTTAACTTTGGCTATTACTTTGTCATTTCTTAATATTTCTTCATCAAACTTTCAAATTATGACAACACGGTCGTGATTATGCAAAATTGTTTAGGTCAAAGACACAATCTGACAGAGTTTATCCCTTTATGTACTTGGATTAATTATTCTGACAAATTACCAGAGGGTAACACAATTGTTCAACTGAGCACATATCCAGTGGAATTTGCATCAGATGTTTCATATCGTCATAGTTTTTATTGTGTTTTTATTAAATTGTTCATGTCGTTGTAAAGTATTAACAACAATATCAAACGGACTAGCAGCTGCCAGTCAAAATTCATTATTTAACTTTTTAAAGACACTTCCCAGCGGACTTATTCACCCTTGTGCATCCGCTGACCATATAGCCAACCAAGGAAAAAACAGATACAGAGAAATGTATGCCTGTAAGTTGTAAATTATGTTTTTTAGAAAATGTTCGAAGGAGACTAGCACTTGTAAGTTCTACAACAGTCTCTGTAATCCCTTTGCTTACCTTGCATTATATTTTTGTTACTTACATGTGCTATAATAATAATAATAATAATAATAATAATAATAATATTTGTTATTATTATTATTATTATTATTATTATTATAATTATTATTACACCTTTCTTACCTAAGAAATGGCAATTCATTCTGAATATTTTAACAAGAATACTGCAAAAAACATTTGAAAATAAAATGAACATGAATGATTTCTTCAGATGACCATAATCGAGTTGTTCTAGAGGAGAAGAATGACAAGGGAACTGATTACGTTAATGCAAATTACATTGATGTTCGTATAATTTCCTGTTTTTCATGTTGACATTTAGGTTACTTGTGACATAACTAAATACGCCATGGGAAAAAATCTTTAATCTTTGTATAACACTGTAAAATTAAAAGTGAAATTTATGAATGAAGTTAATTAAAGTTCTGTCTAAGATTTACGCTAACGAATAAAAGCCACATAGTACTCCTTTAAATAATAGATTATGTAAATTTTTTTAAAAAAAAGGTGAAATATGCATATCAGGAATCGCCACATTCAGAAAAAACAGCCTCCCCACACAGTCAAGAAGAAGAGAAGGAGAGAGCATGGTTAATAAAATGATCAGTTTCAAAAGAGACACCACTAACAATTAACAAAAATGAGAACCCGAGGGGTTACCGCCTTGGAACGGTCAGTGGCAAATCAAATTGCCACTGGGGGTTTAAACCAGGTTCTAGGGTGCACCAACCTCACACTTGCCCCAACAGGTTCTCATATCACAAAACAAATACAAATTGTCTTGGTGAAACAACTCCAACCCACTTATTGGCTCAACAATGGTGCATGCAAAAGCACACAAACATATAAAACATATAAAACATAAGAATCTAATAGCATTGCAAAGCCAAAGGGCGGGTACTCAATGATCTTACCGAGACCAGAGCTCCTGGAGTAAAATCAGCAAAGTGTATATACACTCAACAAAAGTTCTAATTGTTCACTTTTGTCCGTATTGTTTTAATTAGAAAGACAGTGAATTCACTCAATATTTATTCATATGCCAACAACAGTCTTCAACTTAAGCTTTAATCTTGTAATAATTGACTTTGGAACGGTTTGGCAAGAGTTATCCTTAATTTTGCTAAAATGCATTTCTTGCAAATAAAAGGTCAAGAAAACGGAAATTTGCTCTTAATTCCTTGTTTTGTTTTAAAAGGACCCCTCATTCGGAGGAAAACAGAAAACATGATTAATCAATTGCACATTTGTTTAAATAAACCGCTTTCAAAATATCGAATTTTAAAATTACCTCCCTTTCAATTAAAGACCGTTCTTATTTTGACATTGCGGTGTAAGTAAATGGTATTGGATTCATTTAAGAAAACAATCAATAAAGATTTAAAAGACATTAGATAATTAATTTCAAGCCAAAACAGTTCTTTCTACAACCTCTCTTGACGTAGGGAAGAAACGAAACTAGCATACATAGTAAACATATACAATTTATTACTAATTAGAACTTTGGTTGAGAGTTTTTTTTTCTTGACTTTATGTTCATGGTTTTTATTGGCTTATTGCATATTAAATACATACTTCATAAATTTAGCTAGTACTTAAAGCCGGTTTTAGTAACAAAGAAGTCACAAGTAACTTTGTATTGTCGCACTGTTTAATAAGCTGAATGATTTTTAACTTTATAAATGCCACGCGTACCTTCTATTTTTGATAATAAACTGATTAAGCTAATCAGTGTAAATTAACAAATGTTGAAACGTCAAACTTTTCTATAAATATTAATGCTACTTTTATGTTGAATTGAAACAGATCTTCACATGAATACATATGTTATTATTTTAATTACTTTTAGCTGTATGTTTAATTGTCAGACATGAATACCTTCTTCCCATTGCCAGAAAACATACAAATGATTAATAATTGTAGGGGTACAAAGAGACCAGACGATTTGTGGCATGTCAAGGTAACTAACTATGAGATAAAATAATTCATATGTATAAGCTGCTAAAACAAAGTTGAATGATTACAATTATAAACACCCTTGTTATACTGTAAATCTATAACCAATTCATTTTCACGTTTGACAAGGTCGAACATTTACAAATATTTATTCGCGTGTTTCCTATTTCTGAAAAAAAACCCACAATAAAAACGATAATTCTGCAGATACATCATTGTAACAGTCATTGCCATCCGCGAATCAAGCGACAATTTATTGACCGCGGATATTTGTTATTGCATGATTTGTTCTTCTGCATATTGCTTATAACTTCATACAAAGTACCGACCTCGTAAAACAATATTACATATTTTGTTTTAACCAATCTACAATAAACTCATATAACTAACCGGTCTAACTAACTGATAAAAATATTTTGAAGGGCCGACGAAACAAATGATAGAAGATTTCTGGAGAATGGTCTGGCAACTCAAGTCTGATAAAATTGTAATGCTGACCAATTTAATTGAAATGGGAGCGGTAAGTTTACCTCATACTTCTACAATAAAGACTGGTATTATCATAGGCATTTACTTGAAAGGTTTTCACAGTGTCCGAGGGTTTCGATTATTGACAAAAGTGACATCGTCTTCCGTGTTTTTTTCGCTACAGACCCTCTAAGCAGTGTGTATACATTTTTATCTACCATATATCGACTTAAAATTATCTAAAACAAAGTTGCTAAAACAACACAATTGACGTTTTATTTTGCTACTTTAAACTTATTTAAACTTAGTGCTGGAATCTCTCTAACATTGCTAAAGTAAAACATTCTTATCTCTATTCAAGACAAAGTGTGTATTATACTGGCCAAAAGAGGAGGAATTCACTTACGGGAAAATCAAAGTTAAAATTGTTAAACTTGAAACTGATCTCGACTTCGACATCAGACATCTAGATGTTTGGAAGGTTGGTTGAAAATATATTTAATATTTTTATTGATAAAATGTAATTAAACTTGCCAAGTTTTTTATAATTTATCTTGAAAAAATTCCGTCTTTGTATAGTCATCTTTTTTACAATCATGTAATCGCGAAAATTTCGATGCGTATTTAGATTTAATTAATTAAATTGATAGCTCGCGTTTGTTTGACTTGGCGCTGTTGTAATAGCGGTTCGATCCTTGGTCTATGTCTTACCAGTTCTTGATTTAATACAATCTGTTTGCTTTATATAGGAAGGCGAATCACCGCGAAGGATACGTCAGTATCATTTTAAGTCCTGGCCAGATAAGGACGTGCCGGACAGTACGTGGTGCCTGGTCAAGTTCTGGAGAGCCGTACAGACCGATGCTGAATCCAATGCCGGACCAATTGTTGTTCATTGCAGGTAAATACATGTAGTATACGAAAATAATAAAATGCCTTTGAATACGTAACTGGTATATTATGGGATAGAATAATCAATTACTATACCCTGAGAATTTTTCATTGGTGATCTCAAACATTTTCAGATGCACAATTCTCTGTTATATATAAACGATACCATAATTTAGTTTTCGCAGTGCCTGAGGGTTTGAGAACCTGTTGCGGCAAGTGTTAGGTTGGTGCACCCTAGAACCTGGTTTAAACCGCCAGTGGCAAATTATTTTGCCGCTGACCGTTCCAAGGCGGTAACCACTCGGGTTCTCACTTTCGTTAATTGTTTGTGGCGTCCATTTTGAAACTGATTATTGTAAAACCATGTTCTATTTTCCTCTCCACCTTTTGGCTGTGTGGGGAGGCTGTGTCTGCTGAATGTGGCCATTCCTGATATGCATATTTCACTTTTTTTCTATAAGGCCATATGCCCCAACACATCATGTAAAACGACAACAACTTCTTTTTTAAAAGTATTGAAAACGCTTCTTGTAAATACCATGCACTGTCACTTTAATAAGGTACTTCAACTCGTGTAATAAAAGTGAAATATGGATATCAGGAATCGCCACACTTACAAAACTGCTTTATCAAATCATTTAAACATAACCAGTATACAAAGATTGTTACATTGAAAATGTTGCTTCCCTATGGACATTAAACACTTTTTTGATATACTGAGGCTGGCTGGATAAAGGGGTAACCGCATACGAACTGCTTGCCTTGTAGTCTGTGATAAATTTGTAATTCCATTTACCAAAATTGTTTTGAAGCTACTGTAAATTTCATTAATTGAACGGAATGTTCATTTTTCATTTTGCAGTGCTGGGGTAGGACGGACGGGAACATTTATTGCTCTAGATAACCTTATTCACCAAGCCAGGGATGAGGGTTGTGTAAGACCCTTTCAGATAGTTCAGGCACTTAGAGGACAAAGAGTCAACATGGTACAAACAAAGGTTAGTTCATGTAAATATTAATTTTATGTGGCAATGTGTTATTGTTGGGTTTATTCCTTTAATAATCCTCAGTTATAAGATAAACTGTATTAAAGCACACTCTTTAACGACATCACTTATCTTAATAACAGAGTCAGCATTTTGGATCAAATAATATGTGTACTGTTGCAAGCCTTTTGGTTTGGTAGAAGTATGACTCTTTCTGAATTTTGTAGGAGCAGTACGTATACCTTCACGAGGTTTTGGCTGATGCCCTGTCATTTGGCACACATTTTGTGTGGAGCACACAGTTTGAGGCGGTGTACATGTCGCTGTTGCAGAGGGAGGACGGTGAAGCTAAAACACGGCTTGAAGTTCAATACGATGTAAATGCTGGTCATCTATTTTTAGACACACGCACACATATATACTTCAGACTCCGTTCTTGTTTTAATGTCCAATCTGGTTGTAATGTTTAATTGTATTTTTGCATGAAACGATTGATGGAGAATATAATAAGCCATAATTTAACATTCAGCCGGGAAACTAGTTATCAGAAAGAATATAAAAACAAGATAAAGGTGAAATATGCATATCAGGGATCGCCACATTCAGAAAAAACAGCCTCCCCACACAGTCAAGAAGAAGAAAGAGGGAGAGATCATGGTTAATAAAATGATCAGTTTTAAAAAAAGTGACACCACTAACAATAAACAAAAATGAGAACCCGAGGGGTTACCGCCTTGGAACGGTCAGTGACAAATCAAATTGCCACTGGGGGTTTAAACCAGGTTCTAGGGTGCACCAACCTCACACTTGCCCCAACAGGTTCTCATAACACAAAACAAGTGCAAGTTGTCTTGGTGAAATGTTTTAACATAACAGCGTAAAAATTAACAGAAATAGTGATTTATAACACATGGATAGAACACTTTCCCAAATTCTTTTAAATTTGAACAGTATCTGTTTTTAATCAAATTTCCTTAACCTATTAATTTTTTTCCTTTTAACTTACAATAGATAATATAATATGTTTACCTTTATAAAGGTGCAAGGTTAACCTTTATTTTAAAGTTTCTTCTGATCTACATCTATAAAGAGAATCCAATCGAATGTAATGTTTGTTTCAGCTAATACTGAAGAGTCTCAAGAACACGGAGTCTAAGGAAGCCGCAGAAGCCCCAGAGTATTCCAACATGGAGATAATCATATCGGAGAGTGAGTTTAAATCAGAAATTCGTATCAGACCCGAATGTATGTGTGTGTATGTTTGACGAGTGTTCTATAAATTAATTTAATATTATCAGTTAATTCTCTAACTTCGCAACTTTATTTTTATTTGGTTTACCTCTCAAGAATGTTTGTATTTAGTAGCGTTCTCGTGTGTGCGACTACGGTCGTGGTCTTGCTTGTTGCACCGGTTTATAATATATTATTCTCAACATCTCAATATACTTAGATTTGCAGCCGTTGTAAGATTTGCAATTCAAATAGTACATTATTATCATTTTTGTAAATCAGTATTTAGATTTTTGAAATGAAACGTATATATTCATGACTTGCCAATCTTTCAGTTGGTGATGTGCTCAGATTTAGGTTGGCACTGTAGCCATAGCGATGCTGATCCGATTTCCTTGTTTTGCCTCTAACAGTTATGATTTACTGTTTGTTCAGAAAAGGTGTTATATGGTGTATAAGTTCGCCTGATTTAGTATCACTTTTGTCGATTGGATAACGAAAAACGAAATCGAATTAAATTTAAAATAATACCATATACATTGTCGCAGGTGATGCATACAGACCAAAACTGAAGAAACGAGGATCAAAATTCGTACAGCAGCTTGGTGCAACATTTATTCCGGTAAATTTACAGGGCTTTGCCATATTCAATAGCTGATGATTCTTTTAATATTTGTGTAAGCACCAAATGATTATTTACTGAGTTTTTAATGTTTATAACGATAAAACTGATTAACTTTAGATAAATGTAAATACTTTAAGGCTTCCTTTATAGCATACCGTTGTGAACGAATTAAAGGTAAATTGAAGGAAATGGTTTGGTTTAAATTTTGGATAAAAATTAATATAAACATCTTGCAGAATTACGACGGACGGAATACGTTTTTGGTAGCCATGTCGCCAGATAAAAGCACGATTGAGGAATTCTGGTCTCTTGTTGATGATCTGAACATCAAAACAGTCATCATGCTTACAGAAAAGTCCAGTACTTGTTACAAGGTAAGATAATTTATATTGTAGATAACTTAAGCAAAAGCTCAACGACTGAGTTCCGTTCGCCATCAATTTGTAATGACAATTTTTTCATAAATTTTCTAATTTCTTTGTATCTTTATTGAGTACTGTATATGGGCTTTATATCATGATAGCTCCCAATTTAGGTTTTGTTGCGAAAACTGAATAATCTAAACTTACTGTGATTTATCTCAGCAAAATGATATAACATCATATTACTTTCAGACGAGTTGTGACCTGGGTGCGCAAAACGACAACGGAAGTAAATTTCATGTCAACAAACTAGAAGAGAAAATAAAAAAGAGTTACACAGAAAGATCATTTACTTTTAAAGAATCGAACAGAGAGGTAAATGTAACAATATTGAAGTTTTACATCAATGTAAGCTAAAGATAATTTTCCAACGGAAACGAAACTCTTCTCTTAAAGGCTATTTCAGGACAATCTAAAATATAAAATCAAATTTAAAGAACAACAATCCGTCTGAATCAGTAAAAGTATTTTGGAAAAAATACCTTGTATTTAGATTTTCTTTATGTACTTGCTAATGCTTGTAGAGACATAACTTTTGAATGGTGCCAGGTGACATCATCAGCTCATGTGAACATGTTAAAATACTCAAAGAAATTGAGACAATCTTAAACGCTTTCTTTTTAATGAAATCATATTTTATGTCACAATACATGTGATTTGACTATTTCCTGGAATTTCAATTGACATTTTACTGCAATAAGAGTTGTTTATAAAAATCAGTTCATTTTTGAACAAAATTGATTATGCCGCTGGTCGCGAAACAATGGAATCAATCTTGAATTAGAAATATAACTGCAACCAATGCATCGATTTTAAATCTTAGATGTTTATTTTTTCAGTTTTTAAAATGTCTTTGCATTAAAATTATTAATTTGGTATATAATTAATATTGCGCATTTTCTGTCATCTGTTACTAACTTGGTTTGTTAATTTAGTCCTTATTTTATCAAATGTAACAGATTCATTTAAATAGCAAGTTTATATTTAGGAAGATGATCATCTGGTAACAGTAAAGCAGTTCGAATACACAGCCTGGAAGGATGGATATTTTGTGCCTGGAGACCCACGCTCGCTTATGGATTTTCTCGAAGAAATTCTTAAGTGGCAACCACACATCTCCGAGTCTCAACCTGTACTCATCTATGACAGGTAATGACCGACACTCTATATTACAAAATTCTTAAATGGTGAAATATGCATATCAGAAATCGCCACATTCAGAAAAACAGCCTCCTCACAAAGTCAAGAAGAAGAGAAAAAGAAGAGAGCATGGTTAATAAACTGATCAGTTTCAAAAAAGACACCACAAACAATTAACAAAAATGAGAACCCGAGGGGTTACCGCCTTCGGACGGTCAGTGGGAAATTAAATTGCCACTGGGAGTTTAAACCAGGTTCTAGGATGCACCAACCTCACACTTGTCCCAACAGGTTCTCATATCACAAAGCAAGTACAAGTTGTTTTGGTGAAATATTTGCAACCCACTCATCGGCTCAACAATGTTGCATGCAAAAGCACACAAACATATAAAACATATGAAGTTAATAGCATTGCAAAGCCAAAGGGCAGGTTCTCAATGATCTTACCAAGACCAGAGCTCCGGGAGTAAAATCGGCAAGAACTCAATGACAGGGATAGAAGAGGCTTAGTATTATCGATGAAGCGGTTGAAAAAAAAACTGGTTATGTGAATGGACATGGCGAAATTATTATAACTGGTCTTTTTAGCTAATAAAGCTGTTAGTTCCATCAAAGAGAAAACTCCGCTTAGTCATGTTCATAGGCCGTATAGTACAATGAAATTTTAAACCATTTATTCAATGACAATTCGTTGCGGACTCCGGTTCGGTTAAGTTAATTAACTGATAATGACCATTTCTTAAAACGGCTTTAGTAGAATTATATTTTTTTAATAATAAAGAAAAAACTACATGAAGAACATCTCATAAGCAGACTGTCTAACCAAGTCTGATGTTAGGTTGTTAGACTCACTTGTGAGTTCTACCGCACAGGAATTAAGGTAAGATTATTTCTATGCATTGAAACTCTATCCTTCAGGAGACATTTTCATCAAATATTTTTTGTTCTACTCAGATAAGGAATTCAGTACATATAGAACAACTATCGAACAATTAGTGTATTGTTACGAATTAAAAACTGTAAATATATATGTATGTCCGTTTTATTAACAATCTTGTGAGATTCTAATACATGTAGATGAAGACTTTCAAGTTTTAAATCATTTAGACGTCGCTTTAAGAAGTATTTTGCCTAGTTATTAGTTTAGCCTTGATAATTGGAGAGCCACTTCTACGGTAGCACAGACATTAGAAAAATGGACAATCATCACCTTCGAAATTAGGCATCACTAATACAACACGTTTATACAGCAATAACAGCAATGATTTATTACGATTTACGGAATTTTCTGGGAATGTCAGGAAATAAATATCTTGTTTTGTTTTTGCAAATTAAGTCGAAAGTTGACAGTATTGACGCATCTTGATATAGTGCACTGTGTTTTGCAGTGATGGATTCTCACGTTCTGGGATATTGTGTGTGGCACTGAATGAGATGCAAAGAATCAACAAGGAAGGAGGTCATATCAACATTGTACAGTCGGTGAAGACAATGAAGCAAAGGAAATCGCAGATTATACACAATTTTGTACGCAGCCAAGCGTTCGTGTTTTTTAATTTAAAATAGTGCTTGCTAAAAAGAAACAAGACTTAAGTTGCTGTCAATTAACGTCTCCTAAAGAAATAAACAAAATATTCAAATACAATTCAGTATAAAAATCATTTAATTATGGTGGTCTGTAAAATATAAATTTGAAATTACAACACATTTAATGTATTATATCAGTTAATTTTAGAGTTTTTTTTTATTAAGTACAATTGATAATCCATTGTTATGAAACAGTGGAACACCACTTTCATTGTCACTGTTGTTATCCCATTTTCTAATTGTTAAATTGTAAAAAATATGTAATAAAAAAGAACGTTTTTGTTTCGGTGAAATATCGATTTTCACGAGGGGCAAGTTCCAGTTTCTGTTTTTTACATGTGAAATAAGATCGATATGTCACTTAAACAAACACATAATTATCCTCTGCTACTTCTTTCACTCTGCAATCGTGAACTAGGCAATTGTTGGTAAAAACAATTTAAATTTTTTAAATGTTTTTTTTTTTCAGGAACAGTACAAGTTCTGCTACGAGTTGATATTAGCTCATCTTAAACAAACAGAGGTGTATCAAAACCTAAAGTAAATTTTGATAATAGAGCAGAAGCAGTCATAAAAGTTCACATTGAACTTATATGACATATGTATGCATTGGACATTTTTATTTTGTAATGTCTTATATAATAGGAAATACTTACATTACTGTGTTAGCTGTTTTAATCATTGATAAAGTAACTGTATAAATCCTATAGTAAATTTACATTTTGGTTTTTATATGCGAATTTCTTGAATCCACGTATTGAACCATTACGAATTCCACTAAGAAGAAGGGCTTATGACTCAAATCTTCCTGCTGTTCTGGTTTCATAATTAGAGTTTTGACAACGATCGGAAGACCGATTGTGCTGCGTTTGCTATTTAAAATCAGTGTATTGCTTAGATTAAACTTTTGATCCAGATTTCAATCCAAACTACAGAACTGATCCCGTCCAATGTTTCAAACCGTATTTATCAAAGCTTGTTATTGATCAAAAGGGCAATGCGACCGATGACGTCATCAAAATTTGGCTTCCACAAAAATTTGAATACTTATTTCAGACACTGCTCAATTATAAATTACTACATGAAGTGCTAAATGAGGAATTATAAAAAGTCAAACGGTTTCAAAAATTCATCCAACAAACCCTACAGTGAAACTTTTTTAAGAATCGAATTTTGCGCTCATTTATAAACAAGTGAACAGATCATTTCGAAACTATACAGGAATAAATTATTTAGATGGAAATACCAGACATTTTAAAATTAGTTTGATTAGTTCAAATTTGTGTTAAATTTGTTTCAAACCCAAAAGTGTTTTGAACCATGGTTCTGTCATAGCATCATCCACTAAGAGAATCCTTGCTATGGTGCATTTTCGGCTTGTGACGTCATCGAATGTTGCCGCCATGCTACTCACCAAATTCGACATTACAAAATTGCTATCCCGGAAACTACTTATCTGAAGTTACAAATTTGAATCCCTTCACCGTCAAAATCTCTTGTGATTTGCTACAAAACACAGTTACAGACTGAGTATATATTTAAACATTATAATCCGAGTTTCCATAGAATAAAAATAACAAAGTAAAGGTTAATATGATCTTCTGAACATAATTGGGGAGCCTTGTTTTCCCTCTCATGAAATTGTGAAAAATTGTCAGGTTCTTGTATATTTGGTAGATGTATCGTTGAATAAAAATTATTATTATAATAAAGGGCTCGTTGTATCAAAATGTTTGCTAGATTCGTTTACTTAATATTGTTTATTGTGTAAATAGATGCTTTCAAAGAAAACATGATCGAAAGCTGGCGAGGAAGCTTCGCCGTTGAATAAATATATAATTTAAGTGTTTTATATAGTTATCGGTTATATTAGATATACACTGGACAAAAGTTCTAAGTGCACACTTGATAAATGTAAATTTTTCCAATAATTTGATTGAATCTTTCAAAATAGTGTAAATTACAATGAAGAAGAATCGATATTCTATAAAAGCACACCAAAAATTTTAAGTCTGCTTAACCAGATTAAAAAATAATAATACTTTAGCTCACTTGTTCTCAGAAAGCAATTCTCAAGTTAATCGGCATCGGCTATCATTTGTGATCATTTTCTCATCTCTGTATAATTTAAATTTCATGCAGATTTAAAGGAAATGCTTTAGTTTGCCATTCCATTGCACTGAAATAGCTTCCTGTTGCTTTTTAATGGTCTGCTGGGCACGATGAGCCAACACACTCAACTTTATTTTATTCATAACGTTTTTACATGATTTCAAGGAGAAATTTCCATTTTTCACACAATGCTTTGTGCCAAAAGCTTTTGAATTGTCTAGCAGTTTGGGATGATACAATTTTCTATGATAGATGTGTAACAGCCTTTCCAAACGAAAAAAATGTATTCATTTCGATAAAATTGACCAGTTTTCGGATACGCCTTTTGACCGAATAAGCGTCATTTTCGAATAATTTATTGAATTTCTATAAATTATAGTTATAAATTTTTATTTATTGGACACTTATCCAACAAATGTTACACTAATTTTTTCGAGTTTACGTTGTTTTACGTAAATATTAAATGACGTAATTGAGTAACATCAGCGTTCAACGTAAGCAACGTAATCAATCTTGAAAATAATATCGTTTGATTTTCTTCTTAAATTAATAAAATATGCAAAAATAAGGTATTTCTTTTGCATTTACGAAAACCGTCAAGATTTTTTTACAACAAATTTGAAGTTGTGCCTGTGAAAAGAATTTTTACGGCAATGTCGTTGTCTGCTGACGTCAACCGTTCCATGGTTACAACTTGTTGGTGTGTTTTTATGTTTGTCTTGAGTCGGTGAACATGTGAAAAACAAAAACGATTGTAAAAAACAAATTTCGCTTGCCGCACGGGGATAATGCATAAAAAGCGTATGCCGACGTGGATGACGTAAAACGTAAAACATATGTTTTCAAAAAATTATTGTTGTTTAATCATTATTAACATTAAGTCAAACTTTCATTCAATTTGAATAAGTTTACTTTAAGATATTCAAAATTGAAAAGTGTGCACTTAGAACTTTTGACCAGTGTATATGTAGCTTATAACATGATATTAATAAGATAATGTGATATATTTAATAAATCAAATCCTAAAATTGTAATTGTTTATAAAATGTGATACGAGTTATTTTAATACTTCATGATTGTATATTTTTGTATCCATTTTTTATTTCTCTTGTTTATGCATTTCAGTTTTTTGTATCCATTTTTATTTCTCTTGTTTATGCATTTCAGTTGTTTGTATTCATTTTTTTGTATTTCTCTTGTTTATGAATTTCAGTTTTTTGTATCCGTTTTTTTCATTGTTTTTTTTTTATTTCTTTTGTTCATGCATTTCAGTAATTTTGTACGACAATTTCCTATTATACTTCATGCAAAACGTATACAAGTATTTTGGTTTCGAAAACTGTCTTTATACAAAAGAGATTGTTGTGACATTTTATAATGAATTACAATAGTAATCATAACCTATTTTCAATATTGCGTATTTCTAAGCTTGTTAAATAAAAACCGAATACCGCTAGAAAAGATTTTCCACTTCGGTAGAAAATGTTTAGACACAATAAGCCATTTCTAAGTGTTTCGAAGAAAAAAATATTATTTAACACTGTTGAAACTTGTTTGTGTTTATGCAAAACAAAATCATAAGCAAGTTTTTGAAGAAGATATAAGTTTGTGTTTTACGACTGTTAGACTAAGTACGATTGATTTTGCATGTTTTAAATAAGACGCTTTAATGATACGACAGTACACAAGTTTATGCATTTACACAATTCATCTGATGTCGATTAATGCAATATATATGTATGTATGTATTTGTGTACAATCCGAGATGATAACACACATTTATAGCAAACGTGGTTAAAGACAGGGTACTTAAATTCAAGAATTCAATATACCAGGGTAACACCAATCCCGACCTCTGCTGTATCAGGGTATCAAAAAGAGAGGGTTATCCGCATTTGTTCATTAAAAATAAAAAAGTCATCCCTTATATCACCTATCAATAACTTATGCGGGACCTCTTGTGAGCGAACATCACACACGAAAGGACCAGTTATGGTTTGATTATTGTAACACCAAATCCGGGATGTTATGTCACCGTCTTTTGGTGAGGATATTTTTGGGATGACACTATATAAGATTAGAGGATTTGTCTTTAAGGGTAGCCTCAATAACAATTTATAGACCTTTAAACTTAGATCAATAGGAAAGCAAATTCAATCAAACTTTTAAAAACAATTAACAGCAAAGACATAAGACAAAGGCATTAGACATAATTAACAACACAGGAACGAAACAGACGATGTCTATTATACGTAGGTATGGGTAAACCGTCAACTGTAGGTCACCAATTTTACCCAGAATTTAATAACAAAGAACATAAATTGCTAATTTCAATCTAATGAGTTCACTTAACAATAAGTCTTATACGGCGATAGACTTCTAATAACAATAAACAAGTGTTTAAACATTTACGCCATTCAGCTGATGCAGTGTTTTTTATGCTCCCACGAAGTGGGAACCATATAAAGTTGCACTCGTCCGCCCATACGTCTGTACGTCCGTACGTCTCCAAATCTTGTGGCATCAATTCCTCATAAACTTTCAAGCGGATTTCTTTCAAACTTGCATAGATGATCAAGCCTGCAGGATGTGTAAATGGTCGTAAAGAAAAAGTTTTTCCTGCGACCATTTTGCCAGAGTTATGGACCTTTGTTAATTTCAGTAATTTAATCTTATGACATCAACTCTAAATTATCTATCAGGGGGATCTCTTCAAACTTGCATAGATGATCAAGCAGCAGGATGTGTAGATGATCGTAAAGAAAAGTTTTTTCCAGCGACCATTTTTACCAGAGTTATTGCCCTTTGTTAATTTCAGTAATTAAATCGTGTGGCATCAACTTCTCATTAACTATCAGGGGGATTTATTTCAAACGTGCATAGATGATCAAGCTGTGTGTAGATAATCGTAAAGAAAAGATTTTTTCCTGCGGTCATTGTTTACAGAGATATGGGCTTTTGTTAATTTCAGTAATGAAATCTTTTGGCATCAAGTTGTCATAAACTATCATGCAGATTTCTTTCAAACTTGAAAAGATGATCTAGCAGGATGTGCAAATTATCGTAAAGAAAAGATTTTTTCCGTGGCAATTTTACTAGAGTTATGGCCCTTTGTTAATTTCAGTAATGAAATCGGCATCAACTCCTCATTTACTAACAGGTGGATTTCTTTCAAACTTGCTCTGATGATCAAGCTTGATGTGTAGATGGTCGTTAAGAAAAGATTTTTTCCTCCGGACATTTTTACCAGAGGTATGCCCTTTTCTTAAGTTCAGTAATAAAATTTTGTGGTATCAACTCCACATTTTGTACTTGGCTAATTTCTTTCAGATTAGACATGATGTGTAGATTGTTGTAAATAACAATGTCTTGCAACCATTTTCACCAGAGATACAGTCCTTTGTTTATTTTAGTCATAATATTTTGTGGCACTTGCTCCTCGTTTACTAGTCATGATAAGCACATTTTGTTAATACCTGATGCACATTTTTTGTACAAATGTTGTTGCAGCAGTGGGGGCATCAGTGTCCTGAGAACACAGTCTAGTTTATTTTTTAATGTTCATCTCATGCTTTTGATATTAAGTTTATGTTCTGCTTCGCTTTTTAAACATTACAATAGAAACTGTTCTTGTGACTCATTGTATATCTTAGAATAAAATATATGTTTTAGTTTTCTGTGTTTATTATTTGTTTTTACTGAAAGGGCATGCAGAAAGAGAAAGGCATATGCCGTTTGAATTTTATCATGGAATAAACTTCAACTTGATTTTAGTGACAATTAGAAGATCTATTTGTTTATCGTCACCTTTAAGGTGAAATCTTTACGGTGCTATGATTATCAATACTTCGAAGATTGCTTCCTGTGACAATTTGATGTTATCTTAGACTCATTTAGTTAAATGACGAATTGCTGGCTGGTCGTTAATCATGGCCGATTTTAAAATCGCAAACCGTTTTACAAATCGTGGGAAAATATAATATCTTCAAGTTATGTACCATAAATGCTTTAGTTTTATGTTTAGAACTTGCGGCAAAATGTGCAATAAACTCAACAGCAGAAATCCGATGTTGACTTGACGTGATGCCAACGTATCTGTGAATATAAATCCATCTATAATTAACACTAACCAAACAATTCATCTACGGCGGAGCATGGACTTTCGTTGATTTTCGTTTCCATGTACTTGTATACATTTTCTATATTTATAATTATAATTAAAATAATAAAGAGGGGTATTCCTATTTTAATTTTCTGAGGTCTTTATGAATGTATAATTGTTAAATATACTTGAAAATTAGTATACAAATATTGTATTGTTCTGAGAATGAAGACGTAGGGAGAGTGTGGTACTAAGCCGACCGACTCTCGTTGCTTGCTTGAAGGTTATATCTGATATACGTTCTATTAAGACAGTAATTCCAAAAATGGACTTTACTGAAATAAACATTAAAATATTAGGTGTACTAGCTGCGAAGGATATACTAGTAGTCGTGAACAAGACGTGTACAGTCAATTAACTCGTAGACTAGATATTGCATGTATTAGCGTAGACGCAAACGTCCCAAAGACGGAAAAAGTTCCGTAATATGATCACAATTAATGTTGAATTAATAGTTTTTGCATACATAATTTGGGTGTCTATAATGCTCTGAAAATTTAAGTTATAGAATCCTGATGTTGATGTCACGATGCAACTATTAACTGTTCGACGTAAACTCTCGTAATATTTTTAAAATATATTGCCCATAGTGATAATCGACCCTTACGACAGCGCCAAGCCATTTAACTCCGAGCACATTTTACCGAATAAACTAGCCGTCATAACCCCCGCCAAAATCACGACCCATTTCCTTAATCCCTCTCCCACGTTTCCCCTGCCTCCAATTAAAAACTTCATTCGGTTCACAGATTTGTGCCATGTTCGTACTGACGTATTTTTCAATATACTGCTATTGATTTTCTCCAAAAGGTTCTTTCTTATTCTTATACCATTTAGAAAATATTCAAATATTGTTCATAATGTTTTCATGTTTTTCTCTTTATTTCTGAATTTTTATTTTCATTTAGTTTTACAATCAATTTTAATAAACATCTTTTTGTGTAAAACTTTACCAAGTGCTTTTTTATTTCATTGAGTTCGGAGAGCAGGTTGGCAAAATCAAATAAACAATGTCTCGGGTCTCAGACTACATAATGACAATTAATTGGAATATTTAATCTCGTCAGTTTTCTCAAACAACACTGTACCCCAACAAGCAACTTTTTCAACCTCTTACAAATCTACAACTAAACATCAAAAGGCCTTTATCACACCTCCAGCTGGTAAAACCGTGTCTTCCTAATTAGATTACGTAACATAGTCATAAAACTCTAGGCCCTTTTCTTAACACGCATTGTTTGCATGATTTAACGGTGATTGGCTGAATACTTAAGTGAAAGTTTTAGAAAGCTATAATTTTCATGCCAGCCAATAAATGAATAAAATTACTTCAGGATAAATTAAATTTGTTAAGTTACATTTAGTTATTAATTTAAAATCAATTCACAATGGTTATTCCTTATATTATGCCTGTTTTACTTGTTTTTTTTTAATTCGACAATGCATTTTAACATCAAAAACACTTTTTAGACTTTTATATACACTTTTAACGCTACGCTTTATAAGCACGTCCAAAACGGAACTACCATATCAGCAAGGGAACCCACTCTCGATGGAAGTAAACTCTGGATATCGGTAGGCCCCCATTACGCTGCTGTACATTTAACTTCGGAAAAATGAGTAACTTCGGGTTTCTGATAAATCCCCGTTGACTGTTTCACTGCGCATGTCTGTATTTCATCAGACAAGCAGACAGTAGTAAACCAATATTGTCTGGCGATTATAGTCGCCAGAGAATCCTCAGCGAGCTTCAGTTATCTTTCCTTGAGGTTTAAAATAGGCTGTATATTCCCCACGCTTACAAGTACATCCTGCTGGAGATTAACAACGAGTTATTGTTAGATTTAAGAATACAACGAACTTGGAGTCATATTACAAGATGCATGTTTACCATTATCCAACAGGGTTGCTGATAGCAATTTGATGCCACTTCATTGTCGGCCACTAATTTATTGCCATACATATTTTTGGAATGTTTACTAAACTAAGATATCTTAAACCTTCGAGTTGCACAAATGCTGCACAATGTTTGCCATACCATGTCGTACAGTGTGCTGTTGTAAACACCTTCTAGTTGCTGGTTTAATAAAGTATATTCTGTACCTCTTCTTTTTTATCACAAATTGTGCATATTTACTCTTTATCCATGTCAAGTTTTATCATGAATTATTGTGATGTGCAATAGGCCTAGTTGATAAGAAGCTTGAGAGAAATTTTTTAAATAGATACAGAAAGCAGGCGTGACGTAATTCAGCAGCCAATCAGAGCCCTCTACTTTTTGGTTTACAACAGTCGTTTATATTCTGATAACGACGGAGAAAGAGTCTAAAATCCCCGGAGTTATGATGGTCTAATTTTAGAAAATCAATTTATTCTGTTTGAAAAACATTGGTAGAGTGAAATAAATCTATAGTCAATAAGTATAAATTGGTAATTATTTCGCATAACTAAATAAATCCGAGATTACAGGAAAATAACATCTTAGTTTGGATGACTAAATTAACTAATTAACTAATTAGTTAATGATTAAATAAATTTATAGGATCTTTTCTTGATTTCCATAACTTATTAAACTTCCTGTTTCTAAAATATGGTGCAAGTTATGTTCATCGTTCAGATTATCTAAACAAACATCTTTTTTACGAAATATTCCTTGTTTCGCGTATTACACAGGATCCATTCTTGACTTTCATAATTAAATAAAACTTCCTGTTGCTGAAATACATGCTAGTTATTGCCAAAGTATAGTCAAAGTATAATAGATTTATATGTCCAATGTGTCAAAACCGTTTTCTCGGAATGCATAAAGACGATTTCTTAAGTTTCAAAACATCGATGTTTTTACCTTTTTAGATTTGAATGAAACATTGCATGACGTTAGATACATGATCAAGGTGTAAATATACGTTATTGAAAAGGATCATTTATGGTGATATTTTAAAGTTTTATTGAGCATTTTTCGGGGACATTTTTTTAAAAAAAGCTGAAAAACAACTAAAAATATCTTTTTATATTAAAACAGCGTTGCACCTTATAAAAAAAGCATATCAACACATACTGTAACAGAAAAAGTGCATATCAGGAATTGCCACACTCAGAAAACACAAGTAGAGAGAAACACGCAAACAATCAACGATAAAAAACCCGTGGGACGACCGCCTTGGAATGGTCAGTGGCAAAACAATTTGCCACGGGGGTTTAAACCACACTTGCTTCGGTCCGTTCTAAAGCCCCAAACCACCCCAAACTACACCTAACCACCCCAAACTACTTTAAATATAAGGCTGCTTTTATGTGTGGTTATAAATAATGATGAATACATTATAATGTGTCACAAATAATAACTAGTTTCCTATACTGAGCAAAATAAACATCAGAATTTCAGTAAATGACATGACTGATCATAAATAAGTCTGACAGAACTACGACATATAGAGAGTGTGAAATACCCCAAACCACATCTTTCAGTTTTACCCCAAACCACTTGAAATCGACTACATTTAAATTTTAAGTGTTATAATCAGATTAAAGAAAGGTAAAATGCATGGGTTAATGCTGAAGTGTAATAACCCAAATAAAAATTATGTTATTATTTTCATTGTGCATTATTAAATTATTGTTCAAGTATTTCAAGTCATTCAGAAGCAACAAGTTAACACTGTATTTTCTTATACTAGAGCTCGCACGGCATTATTTCATATGATCTTATTTAATTATCACAGCCTTATAACGGAGGTCGTTTGGGGTGGTTTGGTGTAGTTTGGGGTGGTTTGGGGTAGTTTGGGGTGGTTTGGGGTATTAGAACTGACCCCACTTGCCTATATATATATGTATGTTTTTTTTCGGGACGAAATGAGTTTAAGCTTTACTGTTACATATTTTACATACTTTATTAATTTTACCTGCATTGAAAAATATTTAATGTGTTTAAACATTTTGTTGTGTTTTTTTTTTTTTCAAAAAAGGTGAAATATGCATATCAGGAATCGCCACATTCAGAAAAAACAGCCTCCCCACACAGTCAAGAAGAAGAGAGGGGGAGAGAGCATGGTTAATAAAATGATCAGTTTCAAAAAAGACACCACTAACAATAAACAAAAATGAGAACCCGAGGGGTTACCGCCTTGGAAGAAAAGTGACCTTTACATGTAGTTGTTTTAAAAGAATGATCTTGAACAATGTTTTAATACGCTTTTTAACGAATGCTATTGGTAAGAACATGGAAGTTTTTAATTTTCAAAGAAGAAAGCCCTCATTATTTACTCAAAATTTATTTTCAGTGTATCTTTCTTCGAAGAGAAATCGACATGTTTGTAATATTTTTCGCAATTCGCGATAACTAGTTTTACTTGTATTCATAAAAAAATATTTTTCTGTAAATGTAATTTTTAAGAAGTTCTTGTATAATCGGGTATTCTTTTCCTTTTCCGTGGAGTAAATGTATCAAAATAAAAAGGTTCGAAAAGAAATAAAATCCTGGTGACATATCATTTTTATTTCATATTTTTATTATATAAGTAAATACCCATCAACGCTGAATTAAAAAATCTATTGGTAGGAAAAAAGTTGACAATACTTTCAGTATCACTGGATTATCGTTATTTTATCTCAAGTCATCGTTCAGGTTATCCAAACAACCATATTTTATACGAAATTTTCCTTGTCTCACTTATTACACTCAAAATAGTATCGGTTTGCCAATCAATTGTAAAAAAAAACAACAAAATGATATAATGCATTGTTTACATTCAAATATATCAAATTGATACCTAATTAAACGTTTTAATTGATTATGATGTTAGGCATATATTTCTTGTTTGTTTCATTAGTATATACATGGAGTTTCAATACTGCTTATGGTCGTGGTAAGTTGACACTTCTTCAAACTTTAAGTTAATACATATAATACAGATACAAAAGACTAACTGTTACTGAATCTCGACTGTACGCTTCTTAATCTGTGTGGATATGATTTCAGGTAATTTATAAGAAAAATTTCTTTCAGTTTGAAAACGGAAAAATTGGCACGGTAGGACAAAGTTAAAAAATATCATGAAACATATTAAACAAAGAGTTTTGTAAGAGAAATAATATGCAAAGCAGGACTTGCTTCATTCACAAAAACAGCTTCTCCACGCAGCCAAAACATAAAGAAGTAAAGAAAACAGGGGTTTATAAGAAAACCAATTTCAAATAAGACACCAGGTATAATTAACTGAAAAGAGAGCCATTGGGGTTGTTGCCATGGAAAGGTCAGTGGCAACACAATTTACCACTGGTTTTTAAACCAGGTTCTGGGTAACACCAACATAACATTTGCCACAACAGGTTCTCATATAAACAAACGAGTACAAGTTAACATGTTTATACAACCAACGCACCCATCAATTTTACCTTGTTGCATGCAAAAAACGCAAACGTGTAAGTAGTAGTATTGTCAAGGAATGGGGAGGGTACTCAATGACCTACCGAGACCAGAGCCCCTGGAGTCAAATCAACAACAACACGATGATATGGATAAAAGGAATAATCAAGCTTCTAGTTGTTCACATGATTTTCTTATAAACCTTCATAAACTCTTAAACCCCTGCCGCCGTCGTGCAAGCAAAGAGGTAAGCATAATGCAGATGCGTTTATCAACAGGCAGGCAGAGCGTTGTAGAATATAGTGTTAGTAATTTTTCTTATTGAATTTACAGATGGCTTTGACGAACAACGCAGAGAAATTTACAATGCCATTTATTTTCTTAAGTTTATAAATTGAGTTCACAAAAATTGGCTCTGAAATATCTTTTTTAAATATTGATAAACTGATTAAACTGCACCTGTATTTTCTAATTAAATCTGGGTATCGGCAATAAAACTTGCAAAAGATTTTCCATAAATTGTGGTACTCATAACCCTGTTTTAAAAGTTTTTCTGTTATGCAAAGATTTCGCTCATTGAAATCTTTAACCTTGCTAAAAGCTCTAGAAAAGCGAATAAGCTGTAAGATATAAATCCCGTTATTATAGATTTAAACAATTTAAGATTTAAAGAAAGTAAACTTTTCATAACATCAGAATGTATTCAAAGTAAAATTATGTAAAATAGTGTAAAATTATTATACCTGCTTCGGTAATAGATAACACAATTACGCGTAATCAGTTTACTTGATATCTGCCTTAAGATCCTGTTACTTTCATGACATCATTTACAGAAAAAACAGAACTTCACCATTTGCTAGAAATATTTCCCGTTATAAAATAATTGTACAAGAACATGAAAGTTTCAAAAATCTTTCCAACTCAAAAATAATTTTGAAGTATTACGGATATGTGCAGAATTTAATTTGGCTTTTCAAATCAGCTGAAATTTCTTTCCAAGAGTTAATCAAAACTAGCGAAAATGATAATTACTTACACCGCTGTCAAGTATGAAAAAAACTTACCGTGTCTGCGCATGGATGTGTCGTCCGCTCCCGGCCCTTCCGGTTGACCGGTGTGAAAAATGTCTTTTTCATTTAGGTAAGATCCTTATCTGAGTTCAAAAGTGTTTTAGAAGATTTAGAACGAACCATTCTATATAGAAACATGTTATTGTATTAACCGAAAATGCATGAATTGTCAGCAATTTGCTGACAACCAGAGAATTTTTGTAACTAAATATCTCTTAACGATACTCCTTTTGTCTCTTGCCTTTCAAAAATTCACCGGAAAAGTAAAATTGAGATGTGCAAGTTCGATGGCTACACGACATTATAATTTCAATGTGATGATTATTGTAGAATTCGCACTATTACCGAACCTTCTTGAAGCAGCAACTACCAGCCAGACAGGCATGTGGAGCACATTTAATTCAACAAAAGCTATAGACGGCATCAAAAACTACAACGTCGATAGTTGTAACTGCTGCAGTGTAACCGATAGTCCGAATGGTTCATGGTGGCAGATAAACCTGCAAAAGAAATATTTTATCGGAGCTATCGAGGTATTTGGACGAGACAGGGGTAAATAACTGATATTTTCAAAGTGTGTTATATTTCACAGCCGTTTAAAATGTCTAGCTTTGTTCAGAAAATTATTGTTTGTTACCGCTTTTAATATTTGTTTTCTAAATGAAAAAAGAGCTACACGTATGACTAAATTCATTTAATAGAATAATAAAATAAAATACAAATATTGGCTTTTAGCATCTTCTAGCATCAAATTCGAGTGAAAACTGAAGTGTTTTTGTTATTCTTATGTCCATATGTTGACGTATTGATTCCATCAAAAAAAACTAATGTACCCTAAGCCCATAATCCCTTTTTGGAACATTTGTTTATCGTATTCGTTATAATTAACCTATATTAATTTGTTATCATTTAATCTCAACATTTATCTCACTGAAGTGTAGCAAAGGTCTGATTTCTCTTATTCTTATTTTTTTGAATGTGTGTGGAGGCTTTGTCTGCTGGATATGGCCATTCCAGATATGCATATTTCACTTCGTAGATGAAAATACTAAATAGTTATATTGATTTTACAGGGTATGTGACTTATTGCCTGTCAAATTATGCAACTATACCATCAATTTATCAACGTATCCTATTGTTTTATTTTAATTATTGTTTTGCTTTTTAAACGCCGTTTATCTTATAACATGTTCTGTTGATTGGCTTAATGATATGCTTTTTCCCGAAAATTCAAAACAAAATGTAGGACTCCAGAAAACCCAGAAAGTAAATTGACACACGAGCACTTACATAGTTCGCCTTAAAACAATTAAGAAAAAAGTAAAATATGCATATCAGAAATTGCATACAAGTGCAATTTGTTTTATTTTTGATCATACTGGGGAAAACCTTTGCCGTGTTGTTTGCTGTTAAACAATGCAGAATTCGAAAGTAATCATGTTTGAAACATTTCTTTTTATATATGCTTATCTAGAAAAGATGCAATACATTTACAATTTAATAACTACAAACATTACCATAAAAAGTATTATTACTGTTTGCAGGTCGTGATGAACAACTCCAACATGCCGTTATTTATGCATCAAACAGTTCTATGGACGGTGATTTTACACAGGCTGTTAGAGTGACTTCAATCGATGATGCTCATCACGTATTTGTAAACCTAGGTCCAGCTGTTGTTGCTCAGTACTTTGCTGTTTCGTTAATGCAAAGGTTCCTTACTTTTTGCGAGTTCCATCTGTTTTCAGGTTAGACTATTTTGTTTCATGCCATTTCGATCTTGATCAGATTATTAGCTCTTGCTCTCCTTTCCTGTCTACTTTTTAACAATATGGGGAGGCTTGTTTTCTGAATGAGGCTATCCATGATATGACTATTTAATTTTTATTAAGTTGATTCTTAAATACGTATTCAGTTGCATACGGTTGTTATTTATTGGATAGTAGACGCGGTAACAGATATTGCACAGTATCATCTATGTAATAATAAAACGTGAAGCTGCGGGTCTAGCGGAACTCCGTAACATGTATAAGATGTGCTTTTTTAAAGTCTTATGAACTTGAAACGGAAACAATCAAAACTTAGTGTGAGTCTATGCTTATATTACTATTCATTAATTTCAATATGTGTATTGTATTCATTTTAAATGCAAGTTAGCGGTGTTTGGAACTCATTCAGATAGTGTCTTTCACATTTATAAATTTTGTAAAGACTTTATATTTCGGGATCTGCATAAACATATCTAAATTATCGTAGAAACAATATGTAAATACCCGTCTATATAAAAAGGTCTGTAATGGTATACAATGTGTGTTTTTAACATGTTTAACGAAACTTATGTTGAGCTGCATTAAAAAGACAGAAAATACCAACTTAAATGTATGTTTCATGTAACTATAAAACTATTAATTAACAACATCTCTGTCAATTTTTTTAATGTATTGCTGATAATGTTTTTAGTTTCTATTGTCGTTTTGTTTGGCATTGAAAAAAGGCTATAAATGACTATATTCCTTTTTTTTAATCTCATTGTTTCTTTAAATCAGTATGCGGTGTTGGCGAATTCGGAAACAGGTGTAGCCGCAGTTGCCACTGCGCCGATGTTATGATTTGCGATGTTGAATCTGGTGACTGCAGAACAGCTGGTTGTTTACCTGGATGGAAAGGGGATGCCTGCGACACAGGTATGTTTGTAATGTATTTTTATTTAACTCGAAAGAATACCCCGAGGTAGGGGAATCGTGTAACCAGCAATTACTGAGTATGGTGAAAGTAGGAATGCGTTACTGGCTTTAGCTGCATTTTTATCGTTATCTGTATTAATAGTGTAACCATGAAATCCAATCCGACTGTTATTTGCGAAAATCATAAAACACACAAGACGTGATTCCTCAAGAAACGCAATAATGTATGTAACTTTCTCTGTATGTCTCAAAAATGCCAGTGACTTGTTATGTCATTATCATGTGTTTAATAACGTCACTTGAACAAATTTAATATAACTTAACGTCACTTTGCATACCATCATGGCTTTTTTCTACAATTATTCATGACGAAGCAAAATATATAGCTACACTTACTTTTTCGTCTTCATAAATTAAATTTAATTATCTGAAGCTGCCAGCTCGATTTAGAAAAATAAATTATTTTCGGTTCGTTCAGGAACTGTCACGAGTCTCTGAGTGTCAGATGTACCAACTGACTTTAAAAAGAAATTTAAAATGACATTTACGCACATAAAATCACACGCAATCTTCAAAAAAGAAAGAAATAGAACTAAATAATGACTGATCGCATCTTTCAATTTACATGTGAAATACCAGGAGGCTGTAGTACCTTAATTTATTAATATCATGTTCATTGTCTTAATGACAACTTTTCTCTAATTGGCCTAATTTGTTATGCCACCAAATATGGTTTACTGGTACACCAGTCACGGTTTAAATCTTTTGTTTTGGCGATAGTACTTTTCCTCAAGCATTTTTTTCTCAGAAAGTTTAAACAATTCATTTTGAACATATTTTATGTACTATAAACATGCTGCATTTGTCTGCCAGATTTTGAAGAAACAACAGATTTTCGCGCGGAAAAAACACAAAAAAAACAACAAATCATGTTAAGTAAGGTAACAAAGTTAAATACGCATCATTGTTAAATCTAATCTACATTAGATATATTTCAATCGGAAATCTTAAAACGATGAAAAGCGAAGGTCCCTAGTTGACCAATAGCCTTGAATGACAGGCGTTCAGTATGCGATGAATCCAACGTTCCAAACATTAACTCAATCTTTTATTTCACTTTATTTCACTTAAAAGACTTAACGTTTATGACAGAATAATGGCACATGCGGTTCGGATTTATTTTTTATGTTGCGCGCCAGTGACTTTTCACGCGCTCGTGCTGTAGTAGCGTCGCTTGGCAATCTGGTTGTTGTCGGGTTGCTCCCGTGGCTCGGATAACCTGTTATTGGTTCTGATTAAGGATCTGTGGCTTCAGAGGCTCTGGGGCTGGAAATGACCGGCTATAACTGGTTACTCGAAAGCTGGCTGCACATTGTCTTAGGACAGCAAACTTGACGGACGGACAACAAAACTTGACGGACGGAAAACTGATAGAATTGTTGAGTTTCGGGGAAAATGTGTTGGAAAAGGGGGGGGACTGGGCTGGCCTCCAACTTAAACTAAGCTTAATGATAAACTAAATAACTAATTAAAAACTAAAGACCTGCCTCAATTAAACTTGTTTTATTCAGCGAACAAAATACGTTCAATAGTTATAACACTATTATGCTACTTTAATTCGTTACCATATAGGCCCTAACATCTAAAATTTACTAAGTACCTATAGCTAAAATGTGCGCTACCCGAAATGCCGCCAGTTACTCTGGCACTAGTTTCGTAAATTACAAAAAAAAAAACGTTAATAAATTAATAGATAATGATACTAATTCAAACAAATTGTCTTTTTGATTTTTAAATATCGTTTTTACTATCAGTCAAATGCAAACTGCGAAAAATAATCAAAGATTAAGAACCTAGATCAAAATAAATGCATGCAGGTTTTTTTTGGAAGTGTTGGAGTCCCCGAATGGCTGGAAACTCGGCTTATATACTCCAGAGGCACTCTCCACAACCACAGTTGTGGAATACGCAAAAATTGTGGTTTTACCACGAAATTAGTGGAGCGTCCACGACCGACGCAGTGGAGCGCGTCACCACAATTTTTGTGGCGCCTCCACCGCGTCCGCCATTGAGCGTCCCACCACAAATTCTGTGGAGTTTACATTAAGATATACCGTTTTACTTCCCTTACAATGTAAAAGGACTATAATTAAACCATTTTTATAACAATTTCAACAATAAATATCCTGTAGGCATTGCTCGAAGAGGTACTACGGTACATGTTAAATAATTCTTGATTAGTCATAGCAAAACAATCTTACTTCCGTTTTTCTTAACAACCCACAGTACAAAAAAAAATGGCTGACAAATGTGCTTACGGAATAAATTGGATTAACATAAGTTTTACAAGGAACAATAAATAATTACCTGGCATAAATATTCGTTAACTATGGATGGATAAACGTGGCTGATAAATCATTCGATAAAACCGCGAATAAATTACAGCAAGACTGTCAAAGATAAAACTCGCGGAAACAGGTGACAGAGCTCGTCATGGAAAACACAGGCGGAAATCTAAACTTTATAGGAGTACAACACTGGTTACAAAACATGAGGGGGACTAGTTGCTCTGTAATTTTAAACTAGAGCACTGGTCTAATTTGTATTTTACTGCCAGTAGTAAGCATCTGAAATAAAATTGGAAATATAAAAGTATAGACCCAGGTAAGACATTAATAAAATACTGGGGCATTACATTACCCCCCGGTTTTCCATGGCTAAACTCCTGTTGCCATCAATTTAAGTAAGTACATATGTTAAAAGTTATTAGACTGGTTTATTTTATAAACCCAATAACAAATAAATTCTACTATAATTTAGAACCTTAAGACATAGCATCACCTTAATAAATTTGGCATACCACCTGAATATACAATTTAATGTCGTTCTGACATTCACTATTGAATAAAACAAGATAATACTTTATAAATACCTTAACACAAAACAAGTGTAACGATATTAACTTTTCAACAGTAAAGGCACAAGCATCAACATCACAAGATAATATAAAGTAAGTCCATTACTTCAATTTTAAATGTCTATTTTCCTTGAACACTATTTAAAAGTCCTTCAGAATGAAATATTATGAACAGTCTCTATCTCAAATACTGTTAAGTGTAAGAATTTGCTATACACTATTAATGAGTCACTGATTCTGGTAAAACACTTGCTGTTCCAATTAATTAACCAATTTAGTCACTAATTTCACTATTATTCACTGGAAACATAACACATGATTGAATCTGTCCTTATTTCCTATAGATATTAAACTGTATCTGTCCCTATTTCCTATTAGGCTTGTTAACGGTGGATTTCACAATGGGCCTATTTTCCTTTTCATGTTCTTCAAGCCGGGGTCTCTTTTCTTTAAAATGTTGCGAGCCGTATGTCGACTCCATCGACAACTTGCTTCGGGTTGGGATTTTGGATAAGATGCCTTCTTGGATTTGGGTCGTAGCCCAGCGTTGCTGCCAATGCAGCATGTCTCTTATAGTGAACCACGTGTTTTTCAAGTGCATCCCTGGTCGAGCACCTAAACATGCACAAAGAACAATAGAACGGCGCCTGGTCTAAGGCCATGTGGTGCTTGTGGATATATGTCACCACCCTGTATCTTTCTTGGACATAAGCAACCCCGTTCTTCTGGCAGTGGAGGCACGTGTACATTTCACGTTTGGTCTTGTCCATATCTCAGGTTTACTGATTTACTGGTGAGACTTTAAGGATTTAGCTAACTCCTTAATCCACCTTGGGAGGTTACTACCTTCATATTTCTTCAGTTTATCATGGTGGGCCATACGCGAACTACCATGTAAATCGAGCGGTACGATAAATGTAACTGGGGATCGTTTTTCGACGATCGCATAAGGGCCATCATAGCGCTTTTCTAGTTTGGGCGCGATCCCCACTTTCTTTACCTCATGAAGCAACCAGACGGGATCTCCCACCTTGTAATTTGTGAACGGAAGTTTAGTGTCATACGAATCTTTGCTGCGCCTTGCGCTAGCCTTTAAATATTTCCTTGCGACCTCATGGGCTCGGTGCATTTTCTCTTGGATCCCCATAACATAGATAGGGCCAGAGGGAGTACACTTTAAAAGAGGACTATGATAAACCAAGTCCGCGGGCATTCTTATTTCGCGACCCATGACCATCAAATTGGGTGTTAGTTTGGTTGCTTCATTAGGGGAGGGCCGATACGCTCCGGCAATGCATCCCAAATGGAGGTCCCACTCTTCTTGGTCAATAAGGTAGGCCTTGACCATTTTTATCAATGTTCTGTTAAAGCGTTCTGTTTGGGCATTGCCTTTTGGGTTTCTTGGGCTTGTTCTACTTTTCCTAATCTGAAAAAGGCTACAAAGTTCTTTAAAGAGCTTGCTCTCAAATGTAGACCCTTGGTCAGTGTGAACAGTTAAAGGGGCCCCCCAGCGAGCAATGACTTCGTTTGCCAATCTAAATGCACAGTCTTCCGCCAATTGGTTCGGTACAGCCATTACCTCCACATACTTAGTAAAGTGATCTGTAATCACAAGTATGTACCGGTTACCATTGGCTGTAATTGGAAAAGGTCCCATATAGTCCAATGCTATTGTGTCCCATGGGGCGCCACTACTTAAGTGTCCCATTGGGGCTCTAGGGTTCTTAATCGGTCGAGTGTCAGCGGCACACGTGTCGCACGCACTTATGTACAAACGTACATCTTGTTTGAGACCATACCAGTAGTAACCATGTAGGATTTTCTGTTTCGTCCTTTTTGTTCCCAGATGACCGGCTAAAACTCCGTCATGGCTGTGTTTTAGAATCGCCTTCTGCAAGGCTTTAGGTACTATTACTTGCAAGTAACTATCTGTGGCATTAGTTTGGTGAATTGCCTACAAAGAATCCCCGCATTAAGTTTGAGTGCATCCCAGATGAGCCAGTAGTGCCTAGCTGCAGGACTTCTGGTTTGCATTTCAGAACTGCTGGGGCGCTCCCCACGGAGCTTTGCATTCAGCACCACGGCAATATCTGGATCGCTCAGTTGATGCGCAGTTAGTTCTGCTCCCGAAAAGGGCTGGCACCATGGTTTCAATGGCTCCTGAGCCTCACCTGAGGTGCCTGCTTTGGGTTCATTGAGCTGCTTTATCACCTGAACTTTGTCTTTAGCATCTTCTTCAACTGCTTTAGAGGCATGTGCTGTTTCTTGTGTGAACCCAGTCAGTTACATCTGTTCGGCACGCCGCCTACAATTGTTGCAGGGCCCACATTTTAGGGGTTCACTGTTGTCTACCATTGCGCACTGGCAGTCTTTTGGACTGTCGCATCGCGAAAGAGCGTCACAGTGTGATTGTTTATTGCCTGCCCTGTACTCTATGGTGAAGTCGTACGGTGCCAAAATCTCGATCCAGCGGGCAATCTTCCCGTTTGGCTCCTTCAGGCTGAATAGCCAGATTAGGGCCTGGTGGTCTGTGCGGACCAGGAACTTGCGACCTAGTAAATACTGCCTGTGGTACTGAATGAAATAAACCGCTGCCAGCAGTTCCTTTTCAGTGATGCAATAGTTACGTTCAGCCTTGTTAAGGGACCTACTAGCGTAAGCGATTACCCTCTCCCGTCCGCCTTGCAGTTGGGCAAGTACAGCCCCAATACCTATGCCTGAGGCTTCTACATCAAGAATGAACTGACCACGCTAATTGATGGGGTAACCCATTATATTCGGACTGGTTAAGATTGCCTTAAGCGTGTTGAAAGACTTTTCGCATTCATCGATCCATTGAAATTCCTTACCCTTTTTGGTTAATTCGTTAAGTGGTCTTGCTATTTTAGCAAAATCTTTAACAAAGCGCCTGTAGTAAGAACCTATAGCAACGAATTGCTTTACCTGTTTTGTGGTCTGGGGCCTAGGCAAACCTATAATTTTTGATATGTTTGTAGGGTCCGGCCTGACGACATCTTTGGAAACAACGTGACCTAGAAAGACGACTTCTGACTGCAGCATTTGACATTTGTCAGGGCGCAGTTTCAGACCTGCTTGCTTGATCCTCTCCAAGACCTGACTTACACGAGAAATATGCTGCTCGAAGGTTGGGGCATAAACAATTATGTCGTCGATATAGACGAGACAAGTCTCCCATTGGAGGCCCTGTAGTGCTAATTCCATGGTGCGTTGAAATGTACTCGCGCTGTTACAAAGTCCAAAGGGCATTTTGGTAATCTCGTACTGACCAAATTTACAAACAAATGCACTCTTAGGAATGTCCTCTTTCTTCAGAGGGATCTGGAAATAACCGCTGGTTAGATCAAAACTGCTAAAAATGGACGAGCGGGCCACCGCATCAAGACAGTCTTCCACCCTATGAAGTGGGAATCCGTCCGGCTTGACCAGTGCGTTAACCTTACGGTAATCAACACATGGGCGTATTCCCCCTTACTTCTTCTTTTCTAAAACGATGGGGCTGGCCCAATGAGAAGTGCTCTTTTGAATAAGACCCTTTTTCAGGAGGTCTTCTATGGCCTTTTTTTTCTTCCTCGGCATATGCAAGAGGTACTCTTCTAGGTCGCTGCTTAATCGGGGCTGCATCACCCGTGTTAATTGGGTGTTCTGCCAGGTTCGTTACACCTAGATCCCATTTGTCTCTAGAGAAGGTCTCGCCATACTTAGAAAGTAAGCCTGCAACTACGCTAGACTCGTACTCCGACCTGCCTTCAATGGCCTTTTCATATAGGCTCAACAGGTGGCTAGGGACCTGGTCCCTTGGGGCGGTTGGAAATGAATGCTCAGGTATGCTTTCTTCTTTACCTTTAACCGTTACTCTGCGCACTCGATTTAAATTTAAGCTCTCATCTTCATACTCCTTCTCTGCTATCACACTCACCACCCGCTCTACTCTCTCAGCCTTACCTATTTCTGCATCTTGCCTCAGCTCTACTTCGGTCGGGTATGGGTTCAAGACTCGAACCTTTGAGGTCGCAGACCTGTTTATATCATGACAACCAGGGTAGCGGCTAGCATTAAATGGTACCTCTGCTTAAAGCCCTCCGTCGGCTCTACCAAATAAAAGGCTTGGTCACCATCGTCATCCGCTTCAACTCTCTCTACATACACGTCTACCAAGGCTTCTGTCTTACCTGGTATACTGACGTTGTCTGCAACCACAACCTTCCGGGCCTTAGCGCCCTTGCCCTTCTGATGACACGGTATCTCGACCCCGTCCAGGACAATTAAATTTCTACTCAATAATAGGTCCGCCGGTCCGGTCCTATTATTCACTAAGATATCGTATCCCAACAATACCTCATCTTCTATATCAGCCACTATTAGCTCTTTACTCAGCTTTAGTGCTCCTAACTGCATCTGAAAAATTGCCTTACCTCTCTCCTTAATCGGGTAGCCACCCGCTCCTCTAAGGCAAACTGAACCATTAAGACTAGGGTGCCCTTCTCCCAGACTATCATAAACTCTTGAGGATAACACGGTTTTTGAGGCGCCTGTATCAGCCGTACAAAGCACAGGTCGTCCCTCAATAGACCCCTCAATATATATCCCATCCCCCATTTCTTTCAGTTTTTCCCTAAGATTCCCCCCTGCTAATGGAGTTCTTATTTTTTCCTTAGGTTGATTAGTGTTACTGTTTGGGGCCTCCACGCACGCTTCTACTGGGACCTCCCTTCGGCCACAAGGGTCGGTCCTGTGGAGTTTAAATGGCTATTACTGTTCCTAGCGTTGGTTTTCGCGCTTGCGCTACTTCCCGCGTCTACCTGCTTAGGCGGGCAATTTCTTGCATAATGCACGCGCTCATGACAGTGAAAACATTCTGTATCCTTGGTTGCCGGTCTACCCCTGTTATCATTTTGTTTAGGTTTCTGTGCCGCCTTTTCTAGCCTATCTATTCGCTGTAAAATTTGCTCAAACATCTTCATTTGATCATCGCTTGTAGATTTGGGGACTTCCGCCCGGTTCGTATTTGTTGTGTCTTTATGTTTCTTATCTGTGTTTTGCTTATTTGGCATTCTATTTATAGCGTCAATCTCCTCGTGCTCCTCCACTTGCGTTCTTCTTGCGCTACCCCTGTTTTTCCTGTCATACTTCTTAGTCTGTATCAGGTTAACAACATGGAAAACCGCCTCATCGATCGTATGGGGCTCTTTGTGATACTCCACCTCAAACCGAATATCATCATCTAGGAGCCCCTCGAGGAATCGGCACACGAGATCTTCAGCACGAGTACGCCTGTCGCGGTAACCGTGAGCTTTGTCATAAAGCCGTTTCAAATCGGCAGCATACTCTTCGGCCGTCTCGCCGTATTTCTGTGATCTCCTACTAAATTTCGAGCGCGCGGTTTCTATTTTCTTATAACGACTATCTTACTCCGAAATGAGTTCGCTATAATTTTTCAGAATCGCAAATGGAAGTTGTGTAAAAACAAATTCGCCTGCCTGACCCTCAATTCTAGGGAGGAGTTGGTCTAACCTATCTTCATCACCCCACCCATACCTCTCGGTAATCGCCTCAAACCTAGCTATCCAAGTTGGCCAGTCTTCCTTACCCGTAAATGGCGCTAACTTAATGCTGGGACTATGCCTAAATGCTCTATTGGTCAGCCTGCTGGGGCCGTCTTGCCACGGGCTGTAATCTAAATGATTATTTTGGACATTTCGATTGTAATTCGTGATAGGGGCGCCCTGGTGGTTAAAGTGGGCATTACTTGCTGCTTGATCGTTAGCTACGGGCCTGTAATAGGAAGCATTCTCCATTTGTGGTCTGGGGTAATTAAAATCATTTGAGTCGGGGATCGGGCCGCTGCTATCTCCTTCTGAATGCTTGGGGGTCTGCTTGAGCTCCTTAAGCTCTTTAACTACATCTTTTAAAAGAGTTGCCATGCCACTCATCATTTCAGTCATTTGATTGGCGGCGTTGTCGTTGCTGTTTCATCGGCAGCGCCCTGTCGTCGCCGACACCTTACTTGAAACAGAATTGGCGTCGGACATATCATCCGCGGTCTCAAAACCTTGGCAGGTAGCGAATCTGTCTTCCTGCTCGGGACCTTGCCTCTGGAAGGTAATCACACCGTCACTATCAACAGCCCTAGGCTCCAACATAGTAGCGTAATTGTCTGTGGCCAAATATGACTTTCTTCTCAAGCAATGATTCGATCACAGGACCTGATGTTTAATTATCAGATCCCACCGCTGCCACCATAAAATGTTGCGCGCCAGTGACTTTTCACGCGCTCGTGCTGTAGTAGCGTCGCTTGGCAATCTGGTTGTTGTCGGGTTGCTTCCGGGGCTCGGATAACTTGCTATTGGTTCTGATTAAGGATCTGTGGCTTCAGAGGCTCTGGGGCTGGAAATGACCGGCTATCACTGGTAACTCGAAAGCTGGCTGCACATTGTCTTAGGACAGCAAACTTGACGGACGGACAACAAAACTTGACGGACGGAAAACTGATAGAATTGTTGAGTTTCGGGGAAAATGTGTTGGAAAAGGGTGGGGGGGGGGACTGGGCTGGACTCCAACTTAAACTAAGCTTAATGATAAACTAAATAACTAATTAAAAACTAAAGACCTGCCTCAATTCAACTTGTTTTATTCAGCGAACAAAATACGTTCAATAGTTATAACAATATTATGCTACTTTAATTCGTTACCATATAGGCCCTAACATCTAAAATTTACTAAGTACCTATAGCTAAAATGTGCGCTACCCGAAATGCCGCCAGTTACTCTGGCACTAGTTTCGTAAATTACAAAAATTTACAAACGTTAATAAATTAATAGATAATGATACTAATTCAAACAAATTGTCTTTTTGATTTTTAAATATCGTTTTACTATCAGTCAAATGCAAACTGCGAAAAATAATCAAAGATTAAGAACCTAGATCAAAATAAATGCATGCAGGTTTTTTTTGGAAGTGTTGGAGTCCCCGAATGGCTGGAAACTCGGCTTATATACTCCAGAGGCACTCTCCACAACCACAGTTGTGGAATACGCAAAAATTGTGGTTTTACCACGAAATTGGTGGAGCGTCCACGACCGACGCAGTGGAGCGCGTCACCACAATTTTTGTGGCGCCTCCACCGCGTCCGCCATTGAGCGTCCCACCACAAATTCTGTGGAGTTTACATTAAGATATACAGTTTTACTTCCCTTACAATGTAAAAGGACTATAATTAAACCATTTTTATAACAATTTCAACAATAAATACCCTGTAGGCATTGCTCGAAGAGGTACTACGGTACATGTTAAATAATTCTTGATTAGTCATAGCAAAACAATCTTACTTCCGTTGTCCTTAACAACCCACAGTACAAACAAAAATGGCTGACAAATGTGCTTACGGAATAAATTGGATTAACACAAGTTTTACAAGGAACAATAAATAATTACCTGGCATAAATATTCGTTAACTATGGATGGATAAACGTGGCTGATAATCATTCGATAAAACCGCGAATAAATTACAGCAAGACTGTCAAAGATAAAACTCGCGGAAATAGGTGACAGAGCTCGTCATGGAAAACACAGGCGGAAATCTAAACTTTATAGGAGTACAACACCGGTTACAAAACATGAGGGGGACTAGTTGCTCTGTAATTTTGAACTAGAGCACTGGTCTAATTTATATTTTACTGCCAGTAGTAAGCATCTGAAATAAAATCGGAAATATAAAAGTATAGACCCAGGTAAGACATTAATAAAATACTGGGGCATTACATTATGGTGTAAATTCATTATATCCACTACGTTTTTTTTATTTTTAGAATGCGAAGATGGTCAATATGGAGCTGATTGTGTTAATGTGTGTCACTGTGAGAATGGTGATGTTTGTAATAAAACTACTGGTCTCTGTCCACATGGTTGTGACGTAATGTGGACTGGAGATAACTGTGGTGAAAGTAAGGTTTTTACAATAAACTTATTTTACAGATACCTATAATAATTTATTAGTCTTTGAAAACGATTTCCAAAAAAAAGTGAAATATGCATATCAGGGATCGCAACACTCACAAAACACAGCCTCCCCACGCAGCGAAAAAAAAGAGGAAAAGAGAGAGCATGTTGGTAATACATATGTCAATTCAAATAAGACGCCACAAACAATAAACGAAAAAGAGAACCATTGGGGTTACCGCCTTGGAACGGTCAGTGGCAAAACAAATTGCCATTGGGGGTGTAAATCAGGTTCTAGGGTGCACTGACCTCACAACACACTTATCCGAACAATTCTTAAAATACTATCCGTTTAAATTATCTATTTTGGTGTCTTAGTCGAATCTATCTTATTTTGGTAATTCGATATCAGAAATCAGGAAAATACCGCTACCCAGTTAATAATCTGTAAAATCATGATGCAGAAGCTAGTTTTCAATCTGCTATATCAATCCTGGTGACCATTGAATATCATTTGTTATTTGACATCTATTATAATAATAATAATAATAATAATAATAATAATAATAATAATAATAATAATACATGTAATAATGTTTTTACTAAGTATTAGTTTGACATCTATTTACCGGACCCAAAAATTCCGAGTGATCCAATTAAATGGTACTAGATTTAAGCACTTTATTTACAAATACAAATGGCGCATCTGTATAGGTAACATGCAGAGTGCGCAAAACTATTGCCATGTGCTTTCTCAACCGTTCAAACCCATTTATGTGACAAGAAGTTTAACTTAACTAGACCGTATTACTACAATTATCACGAGAATTTGCAGTTGTTGCATGAACATCTATTTTTGTATCTCTTAAGCGATGTTTGCCACCCACGTTTAGCCCACGATCCATTTCTATATAGCAGTTCATACAATGAAAATAAATCTGAGCGGGCGACTCAAGTTGGGGAGTCTCTTGGCAGCGTGCGCAACCTGTTCGCAACCGGATGATAGATGGTTTAGTTTCAGATATAAAGGTGTGCGCATGAAGTTGTTTGATATTCTTGGCTAGTAAGATCATTTATGGGTCAATAGAGACCTGTTATGCTAACGACAACTAATTTGCATTAAAAGTAGTGCTACATGTCTGAATATGCTAGCAGTTTAATCCTTTTCATTGCTTAATTTGACATCATATATTTAAGATCGAGCAAAGACAGTCCTATATTTGCCCTGTCAACATTAACCGTAATTTCGTCAGTAATTTCTGCTATAAAAATTGTGTTCAACTTGATGTAAAAGCCTTATTTTCGGGGGCAGAAAATTTCCGTGGTTTTTATACTGGCGCATGCTGCGCATGCGCCAGTATTTACTAACGATGCTGTGAACTCTGCGACGCGCAGTCCTGAACTTCGGGTGTATCATTGCGACCACGAGAGCGTATCAAGTAAGTGGTCACCGCGAGAGCAGGCCGAAATGTTCTGCACAAGTGTGAAGCACAATGCAGCACACCATTCCACGAATTCTGAGCGATTGATAGTAAGTTTCCGTGTAATTTTGGAGCATCCATGCCAAAAATCCCATCGGACAATGTAAAGTGAAATCATGACCAGCTACGGCAGTGAACAAGCAACTGGATATGAATGAGTAGTTTAGTTACGCCTGAAAGATTTCGTAGTTGTGTGGCATAAAAAGTAGTGCATTTTAAGAAAATACAAATATTTCGAGAAGGAATGCGAACTTTGAAAGATAATTCTACAAATAAAAACAAGAAAACAATTTAATGTTGTGATTCGCACAACTATGAAACGATATTAAAAGAACGATTAAAAACAAATCAGTCACGTGACAAGCGGGAGATAGCGTGGGTTGCCATTTTGGTTAGGTTGGAGTAGTTGTGGATCGAGATTTTGCTCGGCTAACAAGGACCGGGCAGGGTCCCAGTGTTCTCCCCAGACAACCGTTAACAAGCTTTGATCTATTTCCAACAAGTGTTAAATTCGCCGACATCCGTTTATTCAAAATCGACATGTCATAATTTTCTGTTTCTTGCATTGTAAACACAGGTCGCTTTTCAATACACACCTCATTCAAGGTTAAGCAATGGGCGATTTGACCAATCACAATCGATTTCTTCACTATCAGCTGGATAACTCCGCCTCTCCACGTGGTGAATTCGCAAGTCTGTCGGTGTCGTTTGATCGTATTTTGGCTCTGTTGACTCTTGATATTCTCAATTAATAGCGGAACCCGGTGTGTTTAACATAATGTTCAATGATTTTAATGAGATGCGATCATGAGTAATTATTTGGTTATTCTTAGTTCTGTGATTAGAAGACAAACACTTCGAAAATTGTACTGTATACATGTATGAAAATAATTGTGCGATAATCGAATTGTTTTAAACAAATCTATTGGCAAGTTGCATTTAGAACTTAAATTGCAAAAGAAATACATTCTGTGGCATTTTACTGCGCTATCATCGTAACGATCAGTTCATTTTCGTCGGACACATTTTCAAGTATGCATGCGCGAAAGAACGACGACTCGTCAATTCTATCTTATTTCAAGAGAAACCGGCCTTGTGAGGCTGATGCCAACTCCATCGGGCATTCTGAACTTCAAAATTCTAGAAATGAGATCAAGATCATTTCCGGATAGCCCTTCAAGAGCGACTCTTACGACGCCAAGTACCCCTTCACGTCGTGAAATTACTCCGACGCCGGACGCGGTACCCCAACATGCCGAGACACTGAATCAACGCCGGCTACATCGAACAGCCAGTTCGATCCAGTCAGGTGTCGATCCTAAGTGGAAGAAAGTCTACTTCTGGTTGCAAGAAGTTGGCAATGTTTTTTATATATATTTACTTAGCCTTGTGACTTGCATTAAATAAATAAAATAACTCAATTTCATGCTACTATATATAAAAAGGGAAATATGCATATCAGGAATCGCCACACTCATAAAACACAGCCTCCCCTGCAGCAAAAAGAAGAGAGGAAAATAAATGATTTGTTTGTTGATTGTTTAACAAAAAAGGGGAACCGTATGGGTTAGCGCCTTGGAACAGTCAGTAGCAAAATAATTTGCTACTAGGGGTTTAAACCAGGTTCTTGGGGTGCACTGCATAATTTATTATACCTGTTTGTGTTAACTGAATACCTATTATGATATTATTTTTATATATGTGAAGCTATCTATATGTTTACTGGTATCGTAAATTAATTTAATTTCAGATTGTGAGTGGGGTTTTTCCACTTTATCAAGAGTGAAGACTAAGCTTAGAAGCAGGCTTAACAATTCAACATTAAATTCATTGTTAATGATATCCATGGAAGGTCCTGATGTACTGAAGTTTGATTATAATAAGGCAGTCAGCGCTTGGGCCCAAGAAAAAAGAGGCTTCTGAAAGTTTAATCCTAATTCTGTCAGTTGTAATGAAACACTGAGTTTGATATGTGTGAGATATCTTGGACAATGAAGGTGAAAAACTAACTATACAGAGTATATAGTTGGCATTGTAACTTGATGAGATCAGATCAGTTTATGTTATTAAAACACATGTTGACATACTGTTTACACATTGTTTCACATTATTTATGTTTTTTAACTTTGTACCTTTTTGGCTCTAAAGAGATAAAAAACATCTATGTACTATATACAGTTTTTGCAGTAAACTTTGGTACAAATATAAAATTGTATAAAATGATAGTTAAAAAATAAAGTTTCGCGAGCTTATATCCACGAAATATCCAGCGACAACCCTTCCAAAAATCCTGGGGAGACCGTCAGTAAGTTGGCGAATATTTTTGTTAATGCATTGTTGCGATCGACGTAAAAATTAAGATTGTAACTGTTTCAGTCTCTTAAGGTACGTGAGCCTTGTGCATTTCATTGTTGACAATACTCAGTTGTGGCGGAGCCTGATCATCATTATTCTAGCAAAATTTAACCACTAATCATACGCTTCTGCATCAAAAAGACCCCCGCCTAAGATTCAGGTGGAAAAAAAAGTGGAAAACCTAATTTCCTTGCATCAAAATACAAGTACCTGCATCTATTGAAATCCCTGAATATACAGAATTATTTGCTAATGTTGATGATAGTAACTGTCACAAAGTTTAACGAAAAAATCACACATAGTTTCATATGTTTACAGTAATGATATCTGTGCAGGGCATGTTCGATTCAACCAGCGCGCCAGTATTTCAACGCTTTCAGCGCTTTGATTTGGTAAAGTTACACTTATGTTGATCGACCTGCACACGAAGTTTAGAATCCATAGAAAATAAATGAATTCACTGAATTATTAGTTATTGAACTTATGGCTGTGGTGTGCAGTTAAATCATTCAATTTCGCTCGGGTTTAATTTTCCCGTATTTCGCGCTGCGACAAGAGCGCGAAATTCAACCCCAGCAAAATCAAACCATGTAACAGTGTTTCTTTATAGGAAAACACAGTTGCGTGAATTTATGCCCCCGCGACTTTGTTTTTACGGGATTTGCGCGAAAATTCGTCCCCGCGAAATAAAATGATACTGCAGTTATTTGTTTTGACCAGCAATTGTAGTACCCCTATCAAAGCTTGAATGATCACTACAGTGAAGGTCCCATAAAGATCAAACAGAAATTGAGAACACAAATGTAGACCACCTAATATCTTTTACCAATTTTACCCAGTACCAATTCCAATCTTATTAGCGGTGTTTCGCTGTACATAGTTCTGGGAAATGTTGATTTTCAGATTTTCCAAACTCTAACCTCTACTTTTAAATAAAATAATGCTGAGCCCACCAACACTTTTTATCACTGATTTCATAGTAGAAACGTCTTAACTGTAGAAACTGGTCATGGTAGAGTTATGCGACATGCATGTGTTTAAAATAATGATCAATTGTTGGCATAAAGTGGCCAATTTAAAACAAAAACTAGGTTTAATTATTATTGCAAGAATGCGAGACAACATTTTGATTGACAGAAATGTTATTATATTATGTAATAACATTTCATCTTCAAAAATGTTCTCGAGTGCTTTTTCAAAAGATTTGCCATTATCAGTAAACCTTACGAAGCATAAGGTCGCACAATACCGTCACTGTCCGGTCATCAATTCCAATTTTAAATTTGAGATCCAATAGAACTTATCAAAAACAAAACGAGTTTACACATTCAATAACAATGTCATTGTATTCTTACTTATTTTGAGAAGAATTTGTATACTAATGACCTCAACTAAATTTGATACCAATTAGAAACCTTAGGCTAATTCTTGTATTCTGATCTTCCAGATTTCGACACGTTATATTAAGATTTAAACCCCAGACTATAATCTTTTGCCCTTCTAATAAGCGCATTTCTATGTGGCGTAAATATATCTAGCACTTTCCCACGTTAAGCACTTATTTATGTTTACCTTGATGTTGACAAATTTATTTTGAAGAGCAGAGTGTGCAGATACTGGCCTATTTGTTTGGCAATAATCAATTTTTACAGAATAGACACAATAACCAGGATTTTCTTTTCTGGTTGATGTTTAAACATTTGTTGATGCCGAAGGCGCTTGCAATTGATTATTTCAAGCTGTTTACAAAAGTATTGGAGTCTAACCGGGTTCGAAAATTCAGATAAGTTCAGAATTTCATCCCTTAATTACCTTCAAGTTTGCATGTTCTTTGAGTTTTCTGTGAACAGTATTTTAACTTGGTTCTTGTACATCGGACAAAAAGTGAAACATGCACATCAGAAATTGCCACAACCAAAAAACACAGCCTCACCACGCAGCGAAAAAGAAGAGAGAATACGAGAGCGTGTTTGTTATAATTATGTCAAATTCTAATAAGACGCCAAAAACAATTACCGCCATGGAACGGTCAGGGGCAAAACAAATTACCACTGGAGGTTTAAACCAGAAAGCATTTGCTGATTCCAGACATAATCTGAGAAAAAATCGCCTTTATAATGGACTTTTTACATTAGTCGTGACTAAATGGATTTATGTTATCAATAAAAACTGTCTTCATTTCATGTAAGAGATAGTGCATATATATGATGCAATGTATTATGTTTAAAATATCATTTAGCAGTTTCGCTTTCTCCGCCCTGTTATTCAAGTGTTGTAGACAACCAATGTAGAAAGATTTTCGTCCATTAAAACGGTAGGGAAACGGCCATACTTTTAGGATGCTGTATGCTGCAGTCGTTTTTGGTCAAAATGTATATCAAAATGAAAGATTAGAAATACATGTACACGGCGACAGTATTAACACAAAACTATTTTTTTTCAATATGAACGTTACTGCCGACGATCCGTTTACATATTTCTTTTCGGCTAAGTCAAAACAATCAATGGGATGGATCAGTGTCCCCCTGATTTAAAAGTCTTCATTTCATCTTGTTGGACATGCGCCTCTTTTTCATTATTTGATGCACTTTGGAGATATCTGGAATTAATAAGCAAAACGTTGAAATATGGATATCAGTAAAACCTTATTCAGAAAATACAGCCTTCAACTTGCCAAATAGCGGAATGGAAAAAGCAACAGAGCATAAATTCATGGTATGTTCATTTATAATTTTACACCACAATTTACGAGATAGAGAAGCCAATGGGTTGACCGCATTGGAACGGTAAGTGGTAGAACATTTTGAAACTGAGGGTTTAAACCAGAATCTAGGGTGCAAATAAGACACTTGCTATAACATGATGAAATATTAACAAACAAGTAAAAATTGCAATGGCGAGGTTTAGTCACCTGCCAATCAAACGACAAAGTTGCATGCAAAGCTCATAAATGTATAAAATACAAAAAGTTTATGAAATTGTGAAGTGTAAACGGTAGGTACTGAATGACTTTTAAACTTATATAAACTAAAAATGTATAATAAAATAATATATGTATAATATTATATGCAAATATGCGACTTTAGCGCACTGTCTTGTGGTCGCATATATGCGTCTATGGCAACGAAAGAGTTATTACTGAACAAATCAAGAACCTTCAGAATTCAAAAATCGGATTCGAAAAAGTTATCATTCTCAATTTAATAAATGTTAAATGAGCATATCTGAAAACAACAACGGTTGTAGTCAACTCTTGCACAAAAAGTTAAAACAATAGCTTAATATCAGTTTTTTACATTACCGCTCTTTAAATTAAAAAAAATACGAATTTAACAAGTTTCAAGTTTCAAATTTATTGGCAATATCGGCAAATTATTGCCTTGGGCCATTTACATTTACATGATCACAAATATGGCAAAGACAAGTTACAGTTTACAAATATTAAACAACGCATATTCAACATACAATACAAGAGTACATGCAGACAGTATACAAAATAAGAAAGCAAAAACAAGAAACAGTTATACCTTTAAACATATAATAATACATGCAGGTAGCATACAAGACAAGAAAATAGTTATACCTGAAGGGTAATTGGTCTCAAATTGAATGCATCCTTCAAAAATTTACTAATTTTAATAATTACATTTTTACGTTTAGAAGACATAAGATGGGTGATTTTTGACAAAGATGGCTATGAACAGTTCCAAAGATGTTCATTTCTAATCACTGAATAATATGGACAACACAGTAAAAATGATATTCCGATTCGACAGCGTTTTGATTGCACAATTTACATTTACGATTTTCTCTTAAAATGTTGTTATATCTACCAGTTTCAATCTCGAGAGTATGTGAACTCAATCTAAATTGTGTATAAAGTTTTCTTAATTTATCTGACTTCAAAATACATAAATAGTCTTCGAATATAAATGTAGTTTTAAATTTGTTATTCTAATTTAGGCATCGAGTTAATAGACTCTGACCAGGTTTGTATGAATTGGTCTCTTATTCGTTGTTTAATAGACGGAAAGTAATTAGCATTTGCATTAAAGTCAACTCTTAAAAATTGGAATCCTAATTTATCAAGAAAAATATTCATAGTATTAGCCCAATTTTTTCTGTTACTACTATTACATTGTTCTGAGTAAAAATAATGAATTGCAGAGTTAACATGTTTGTTAACTTTAAGCCAAAATTTAACTGCACGTTCTTTGCTTATAACAGATAGGGGAAACCTTCCAAGTTCACCAAAGACTGCTAAATTAGGTGTTTGTTGCTTGACTCCTAGTATATGTTTACAAAAACGAATGTGTAATTTATCAAGTTCTTTAAAATCATATGCACCAAAAATTTCTGATCCATACAGTAAGATCGGAACTACCATTCTATCAAAAAGATAAAATTTTGTTTTTATATCAATTTCAATTTTATCAAATATTAACAGAAGATTATGGTATGCTATTAATGCCTGTTCTGCAAGGGCAGTAACATCGTGAGATAAATTACCTGTATAATGAAATTTGACACATAGATATGTAAATGTATCCACTTTTTCAATTTTAATACCATTGACAAAAATATCCGCATGGTTTTCCACCCTACGCCTTTTTTCAAAAACACATACCTTGGTTTTATTAACATTAATTTTTAATCCCCATTTTTCTGAATAAATACAAAGATTATCGACCTGTAGTTGTAGACTGCTAGGATCAGTGGTAAATAAAACAATATCATCAGCAAACAAAATCAAATACATTGATAACATATTAAGGTCATTTTCGGTAAGAGTATTGAAATCGATACATTTTGTTATATCATTTATAAATAAAATAAACAATAGAGGTGACAAAGGCTCGCCTTGTTTTACCCCAGGTGTGACATCAAAGAACTCAGACATAATTGGTTTTGGTCCAATCTTAACACATGCTTTAACATTGGTATATATATTTTTGATCATATTGACCATTTTACAACTTATACCTGATTCAATCAGTTTCACCCAAAGGGCATCTCTAATAACAGTATCAAAAGCCCTCTCATAATCAATGAATATACATCAAAGCTTTGAATTAATTGATAAAACCTTTTGTATAATCGAATGCAAAATAAAAATAGCATCAGTGGTAGAACGACGATCTCTAAAACCGAACTGGGAACCAGTAAAAATGTTTTCGTTTTCACACCAAGAATTTATTCTGTTTCTTAACATCAATGAAAATATTTTTGAAATAACATTTTATAATGACACCCCTGTAATTAGCTGGGTTCTCTTTATCACCCTTTTTATGTATTGGGACTATGAAACCCTTACTCCAAGACTCCGGATAACAACCCGTTTCAAAAATTCGGTTAAAAAACAAGCACAGATAAGGACTGATAAAACCTTTTGCATCAATAAAAAAATCTGCAACATTATTATTCAAGTCACAACTTTTGTTTCTTTTTAAAGATGAAATCGTTTTCTCAATCTCCTCGATACTAAAGGGTGCATCTAATTGTTCAACATGCAAAGTCCCTTCACGCTCAGGAACAAAAGTGTCAGCATCAAATTGAATATGTGGAGTATTTGATATATTTTCAAAATATTTATTAAATTCATGTACGTTTATATTATTCAAACTTTTATCTTTCTTTTTATCGAATTTTTTAATATACTTCCAAAATTTTCGCGGCGACTTATGACTCATATTAGATAATTTATTTTTTTCATTCGAATTATATAAAAATTTAGCTTTCCGCTTTGTTTTGACAAAGTTACTACGAGAAGATAAAAATAGCAATTTATTTTCATCATTTGGTGACTTACCAAAAATTCATTTCCGTTCAATAAACAAACGTTTTGCCTCGCGACAATCATTGTTAAACCACGGCGCCGACCTTTTGCGTTTTTCCTGATCGATAAAAACAGTCTTACCAAAACATCAAGCTCAACTTCGAAAAGTTACTATAATTTGTAATCAGATAATCTACGGTACTTGATACAGGTTTATTTCGATACAATGAATGAAAAGTACATTTACCGTTTTCTAACCTACCATTGCAAATATTCAACGAATTTTCCTTGAGCAAGCCCAACAATTTTAGTCCATATCGATTAATCATTTTATCATCATTTTTTCGTGTGGGGATATCAATTGGTACATCATCCGGCATGAATATGTAACGGTCTAGGTGTATGTTTTCAATAGAGTCTGATCTATCACCTGTCCTGGAATTCAGGTCACCCGTTAAATAAACATGCCCTAGATCATTGTACCGTCGTATATCATTGTTTAAAATTTCAAAGAAATCATAATCAAACAGCTGGGAATTTACATTCTTATACACATTAGAGTCCTCTGGAGGAATATAGCAAGTGCACTTATATAAATCATTTTCAGCACCAATCATTTCTTTTTTAATTTTAAACCACACTATTCCATTTTGGTTTAAATTGACTAATTCAATGAAATTTGACAAAACTTGTTTGTAATAAATGATGATTACACCACCGCTATTACGCTTCGCCGCACTGTTACAATTAGGGCGATGACACTGAAAAAAATCATATCCATCAATATGCAGATTAGTTGTTTTACAATGCCAGGTTTCTGAGAATAAAATAATATCAAAATCAGAGACAAAGTTTATAAATTCATTGTCACTAAGTTTCGATCGAATACCCTGCACATTCCACAGAAGGAAAGACAACTGTTTCTGATCAGATTCCTAACCTGATGACTCCATGTTACTCACAGGGCGTGTACTAGTATTCACAGGGGGTGGGAGGACAACATGTTCCAGTTCTCTGATCGGCAGGGACTTCACAGTATACATGCGATTATCAATAAAAAGGCGATCTCTGTCTAAAACGGCCTGTTTTTTAATATGCCTGGCTCTTAACATCCAAGGAATTAACAGTTTTCTCCTTTCTTGTATAGATTTAGGATATTGATCATTTACACCGATAGAAATAGAGTCTTTGTTATCCAGAGCTGATTTTTTCACTTGTTCCCTTACTGGTGGATCATGAAATTTAGCAACAATGGGTCGTTTTTTTACCTTGCTTGAATTTTCCGACTCGATGTGCTCTATCGATTTTAACACGTTCGATGCTTAAGTTATCCTTACAGAAATTTACAATTTTGGATTTGCAGTCTTCAGATTTTCTTTCATCGGGGGATGGCTCTTCGTCAAAATTAAAAAACAACAGGTTCTCCCGCATCGATCTAGCCTGTAGATCTATGATTTCATCACTCAGGCGTTCATTTTCCAGACACAGCTGATCAAACTTACTCGAGAGATTATCATTTTTAACCGTTCTTCACGAAGCACCGTTTCGAAGGAAAATTGTTTGGCCTGACTATCATGTGCCCTACTGGCCTATATTTCATTCAATTTACCGTTGCAATCGTTCACCTTGGACTCTAGGAATATAATGCGTGTATCAAGTGATGTCATTTTATGGGACAATGTAGAAACTTGCTTTTCAATGTTATCTAACTTTTCCAGCCTTTTATCAATCAATTCCAGTTTATTCAAGATGATTTGAAAATTAGAACTCATACTTTGTGATATCTGGGGTGAGGGAGTTGGCATCTGCGATTGACTGTTGTAGACTGCATAGCCATGTTGGGGTGACTGGTAGTTATGGTCCATTGGCATTAATGGGAACGGTGGTATATGAAACATAAACGGGGCGGGGGATTGTGTATTCTGCATGTTGAGCGTCTGTTGAATTTGTCTCGCTTTGACAACTTCTGTTTGTTTTTAAACGATAAAATGAAAATAAGTAAACAACTTCTAAAATAATCATTTGCTGCTTAACTTCGTCCAGACTTTTTGCATTAACTATCACTAATAATGTAACAGGAGTTTATTGGTTTTGCTTTTATATTTTGTTCAGTACAGATACATCAAATTTAAATTTTAATACAAAAATGTTCACCTTAAAAGGTATGCATTAAAACTACTAAATATTATTTAGCGTATATAATACTCAACTCACACTTTCATATTTTTTTAAGGTGGAAACATATTAACACGGATTAAACAGAATGTCATCACTACCCAGTCTGGCACGTTTTCGGGTTACAACGCCAGTCTTGCCATTGACAGTGTTTGGAACTACAGCGTAGATACATGCCAATGTTGCAGTGTTGCCACTGGGTCAGCGTCATCATGGTGGCAGATAGATCTTGGAAATGATTATCTTGTTGACGCCATCGCTATTTACGGCCAATCGGGCAGTTAGTATTATTTAAGGTTTCATCTGTTTTAAGACATATTGTTTAAAAATAAAGCAATTCAATAAATTTGACTCTTAATACTTGAGTTGTTATTTAGATGTACATTCATAAAACGTTAAATTTATTGTTTTAACAAGAGTTTAAAAATAATGGTTAAATATCAGTTTAACTGCCGTTCTTTTTTTTAAATAAAAAACTGCTTCCTTACAGAATAATATTATCGTTACAAACTTTTTCTTCAGAGGAATGTTTAGCACATTTTCATGAAGCATTTTTTCTCCAAATTAAACCACGAAAGTTTAAAGTTCGTTAAGGCTGTTCATATTTTATATACAAGGGAAACAGCTTGGGGGATTCGTGACATTTTTCGACAAAAAGCTACTTTTGTATTTTATGTTGTTTTGAAATCTATATGTGAAAAAAAATTATGAGAGGTAAAAAGGTCACTTTAAAAGCCACCGAACACGACTAATTAGACACATTTAATAATATTGCAGGCTTGGTTTGAAATAGCCTGTGCTTGGGCAGTACTGGAAATACATTTTAATGCCCACGCCGCCTAGCACAACCCAGTATTTTTACCAATAAACTGTTTATTTTGATCCATCTTAAACGATGGAAAGCATATTGCAGATAACATTCAATTCGGTAAAGAAGAATTATAAATATCTATTACGCGGTATCCTTTTGTTTTGAGGAAAGGGTAGTTACTTTAAGAGTCAAAGTTGTAACTAATTTAATATCTTACTTTAAAGGCCGTTTTGATTGGCTAGTGTATTTATATTTCATATTATATTATATTATATTATATTATATTATATTATATTATATTATATTATATTATATTATATTATATTATATTATATTATATTACTAAATGCAGATGTAGAGCCGGTACAAATCCAAGGAGCTAGAGTTTATACCGGACGGCAATCGTTAACCAGTGATCCAAGTTTAGGACAGCTAATTTATACAGTTCCGGACAGAATTGGGTCACGGTACTTCTTTTATCACAGGATATCACCAACCGTGGCTCGCTTTTTTCTAGTCACTATTCAGCGAAACGTCTTGACCATTTGTGAATTTCTTCTACAAGAATCTAGTTTGTAAAATTTGCTATTACTGTTTGAATTTTATATTTATATAAAAAAAATTATTTTTAAAGTAACGTATACTTTGCAACCAAACTTGCATTGACTCCGTCTTAAAAGCAAAATAACCCTGTTTATTCGTTTACAACGTGTCCATTGCGTAAGAGTATTTTTTGAAAATTTAGCTCATGCGTTTGTTGTAACCATACAAGAACCATACAACGTGTAATTGTTTTAATTTTTTAAAATTTTGAATCATTAACATTTTCCGAGAATTTTTGTAAATGACACTTTTTGTTTCTTCTTCAAGTGCAAAAGGATCGTCGTACTATTGATTAACAACAGTTCAATACCACATTAATCAAATATACTTGCTGACACACCCGTTCATTAAAGACGAAAATTATATAAAAAATCCGGAATCTGCTTCATTAATATTTTCAGTAAATTAGGGAGACTAACATTTGAATAAGATATAAATGTGTATTATCTGTATTTGAAAAAAAACATCAAAGTACCTTTACATGTGTTTAAAGTCATTTATAGTGTCATCTTGTTGTTCGATGTTACCGTTAGTCCTAGAATTTTAGTTTTCGTATTCAAAACAATTCAAACATGTCATAACCAATGTGTGCTAGTTTCGAATTTTCCCTATGTCAAGAGAGGTTGTGAAAAGAACTGTTTTGTCTTGGAATCAATTATTTTTTAAATCGTTATTGATTGATTTCTTTAATGATCCCAATACCATGTATACATTACTTACGCAGATACAGTTACAAGCACACGCACGCACGTTGACGCATGCACACACTCACACACGCACACGCACGCGCGCACACACACAAACACACCTTCGCACACATGAACACAAACGCTCTTGTACTCATGCACAGACGCACACACAAACAAACATAAGAACTATCTTATACACAAATCCCTCTCTATAATCCACGGGTATAAACACACTCACGCACACACGCACAAACACACACACGAGCGTATAAACAAAGCCCACATGAATACACTTACATGCAAACGCACACGCGGAAATACAAACGCATGCACGCATACCCTAGCAGTCATTTTTGGCGCGTCAATGTATAATGAAGACGTTGACGTCGGCGTCGTTTATGGTTTATTATTTCCGGTTATGAATTATGTAGAAAAGATGTAGACTTAAGCGATTTGTATTATTTGATAAAGGCCGTAAGGCCGAAACGTCAAAATAAAGAGTGTTTTTATTAAAAGATCCCAATACCGTTTACTTACACCGCAAAATCAAACTTTGAATAGTTTTCAACTAAAAGGGGGTAATTATAAAATTTGGTACTTTGAATTAAATTTATTTAAATAAAAATGCTGCTGATTAATAAGTTTTAATGTGTTTCCTACTAATGAGTGGTCCTATAAAAACAAGCAATTTAGAGCAATTTTCCTGTTGCTTGACCTTTAATTGCATAACATGCATTTTTAGCAAACTTTATAATAACTATTGCCAAACGGTTCCAAAATTAATCATTACACGATAAAATCTTAAATTGAAGACTGTTGTTAGCAAATGATCACGAATAAAGAGTAAAAATCAATGGCTTAATAATGAAAAAATACAGACAAAAAGTGACCGATTAGAACTTTGGGTAAGTGTAGAAGGTTAAGCTGACAGCTAGAATTTATAAAGCGTGTGTACAGTCAACAGTAAGAATACAGGAATGTTGTTTTCAATTCTTTTCGATCGCTCCTACTACGTAGTACTTTAATGATAATGGAAGATATTATTGACTAATAGTCTAGGCAAATGTTTTGTGCGTGTATTTGTTTACTGAATTATTGTCCCAAATTCTTAAACCATTCACTGTCAATTTATTGTAATGAATATCCTACACTCTCGCAGATATCACTGCCAATTTGATCCGGTATGTAAATCGGAAACGGAACATTGTTATAACAGCTAGTGTTAAAGTGGATGCCAAGAAGATGCTTGTAATGCTTTAAGGACCAATACGATTAATTGGAATTATATTAGAATTAACAGTTTTTTATGGAGCGAAAATGATGATTTAGATATTTGCATCTATTTATAAATATCACACTCTTTTTACAGAGTGCTCTCCGCATTATTACGGCAACAACTGCTCTCAAGCGTGTGGACACTGTAAGGACAATGCTTCTTGTCATCATGTCACTGGATCATGTCAGAATGGATGTGCACCTGGGTACCAGCTTGCAGATATAACGTGTAAAACTGGTAAACTTATTTCATGTGACTCTAAAATAGGAATGATTTTAATAACCTTTTTGGTTGAAACCTTTTAAATAAGATCATGTCCGCTTCATGTACAACTTTACAGCATTCGGCGTTCAAGTATTTTTGTTCGCCAAGAACTACACATAGTAAAGCTGAGTAAACTTTAGTGTCGAGGATGTTTGGCGCCATTTCATATCGTAAAGTACATATAATTTACACACAAGTACTGTCAACGTATAAGGTTACACATTTTGAATATAATTTATCGTGCATCCGTCTCGTTCATCGGGCTTCCGTCTATCCTCTATCATTTATCGTATTTCCACCTAATGTCTGTGAGGCAAGTGAAGCCGTTAGTCGATAAGTACCAGTAATTAATAAATAGAATAAGGTTTCAATCGTAAATCTTCTATTTTGGCGTGTTGAAGAAAAAACTAACATAAAATTGTTATATTTTGCAGCATGCTCGCCATATTATTATGGCAACAATTGCTCTCAAGTGTGCGGACACTGTAAGGACAATGCTTCATGTCTTCATGTCACCGGATCATGTCAGAATGGATGTGCACCTGGGTACCAGCCGGGAGATAAAACCTGTAAAACTGGTAAACTATGTCATTTACCGTTAATCATCTTCTTTTAGATGTTTCTAATGGCGTAATAAAGAAAAAAAATGAACATGTCCTCGGTTTGCACATTCTTATGTCAGTTCAGTTCCAGTGGGGGAAGCATATAGCAATATACTGCATTTTGCAAAAGTTGCAAACCTGTAGCCCAGAGGAATATACTGTCTGTTTGATGTCATTTATGTCCATCATTGATTGCAACACAGGCTTCTTTAAATTCATGACTACATTAAACCATTATCTGGTGCTCTCATTTAAAGGGCAATAGCAAACTTGACACTGGTAAATTTCTCTAAACTTGTCAAGCATTGGCGTTAAAGAACCATTCAGATTTTCTAAGTTGAGCTCGATCACAACATTTTTCATATTTATTATTAATAGATATCAAATCATAGCTTCAACAAATAGTAGACGATAATGTAAAGCATCATTTTGTGTATTTCATAACATATCTTAAAACTGGCCGAAATGTGTAAACAAAAGACATTTTAGAGGTACCACTAAAATAGTACATATTTATTAAAATAAACAAACTCGACGATTGAATAATAGATTCAACTGAGCTATGTTTTCCCGTTATTTGCTACAAAACCCAAATTCAGTAATATTATATACAAATTGCATATGTATATGGAAAGATTTACTCTTCTAAAGTGGAAAGTCTTTGTTTTTTAATTTATACCAATTTTTGAATATTTGAAAGACTTTAAGTTGATCTCAATCAGAGAAATAACTTTATATTGATATTTGTTATAAAGATCTAAAATCACGCCCGTATCAATATTCAACATGAAATTCTCATATTTGACAGAATGCTCTCCCCATTATTACGGCAATAACTGCTCTCACGCGTGCGGACACTGTAAGGACAATGCGTCTTGTCATCATGTCACTGGGTCATGTCAGAATGGATGTGCACCTGGGTACCAGTCTGGTGACATAACATGTACAACTGGTAAACTGAATTCATTTAACTGTAAAGCATTGATTTTTGTTACATCTACGTTTAAACGTTTTCAATTAGAAACAAGTTAAATTGTACAAATGTGCCTCTTAACCGCATTCAGTGTTTCGTTCTGCTTGTTTGTCTTCATGTGGACAAAATTGAATATAGTTTCACTAAAATTTGCATCTGCAGGCATTGTCTTTAAGTTTCATAAATTAGTACAGTTTTATGTCAGTTTCCAGCGGGAAAAATATTATACTTTATTGCATTTTTAAAAAGATGCACAATATATAGTCTCTATAATCCAGAGGAATTTTTTGTGATATGCTTTCATAATTTGTATTGTCTATGATGGTAAAACCATTCACATTCGTTGTAATTTCGCTTATGTCCTTCATTGCTTGAGACACAGACTAAACGAGCGATTCTTTCAATTCTTGCAAACTAAATTGAACCTTTAACGCATAATATAATGCTAAGATTTTAAAGGAAAAAAATAGCAAACGTGAAACTGGTACATTTCTCTAAACTTGTCAAGCAATGGCGTAAAAGAACTGGAATGTCAAAGTTGAGCTCGATCACAACAGTTTTCCTATTGTAATTGAATTGTATTGCATTATGAATTTTTGACATCAGAATCACTCTCGTTGCCAATATTCAACATGAAATTCTCATATTTTACAGAATGCTCTCCACATCATTATGGCAACAATTGCTCTCAAGGGTGCGGACACTGTAAGGACAATGCTTCTTGTCTTCATGTCACAGGATCATGTCAGAATGGATGTGCACCTGGGTACCAGCCGGGTGATATAACCTGTACAACTGGTAAACTGATTGTTTTACTGTATAAACTTGGAATTTGTATTTGTAACACCTTCGTTTATACCACAATGATTTAAATTTTGTTACGCCAGTTAATTTTACTATTTTACCTGCATTCAACGTTCTGATCTGTTCGTTTTTCTTCCTTTGGCGGAGAATTGCATAAAGTTTAAGTAAACATTCGATATATACCGAATGTGTTAAAGCAGTGCCTTAAACTTTCGTCATAAAGCATGTTGCAACACACTATCAATCTATATCCAAGAGAAATTAGTTTTTATATATTTATACAATATGTTCTTGTCCTGAATGGTAAAATTAATTTTGTGTCTGTCGTTTTAATGTCACCTATAACCTACATTACCAAAGACTAAATACACAATCGATCCTTTTAAGTCTTTTAAGTCACTAAATTTCACCAAAAACTGCATCATCTGGCGCTGGTCATTAAACGACAATTATAAACGTAACATTTGTCAATTTCTCTGAAATTGTCAACATACGAAACTAAGAGTTTATAAAAGCAAGTTTGAGCTATAAATCAGAGCTACAAGAAATAGCAGGCGTAAATGTAAACCAACATTTTATGTCCTACGTTAAAAAAACATAGACATATAAGGCAATGACATTTTGCGGAAAAAACTCGACACTGAAATATTTAATACAATTATACAAATCCCATAGAGACCTAGATGTTACATGTATATATACGTGCATGTGCGTATGGAAAGTATTGACCTTCGTAAGTTGCGAGTCTTAGTAAACACTACTGTTTATAATTAACAGAATTTTTTTAATACTTGAAAGATTTTAAGTTGAGCAGCTCGATCAGGGCAATGGTTTAACAATGATTTGGTAATCTTGATATTAAAATCACGATCGTAACAATATTAATTTCGATATTCAATAAGAAATTAAAACTTTTTGCGGAATGTACTCGACATTATTATGGCAATAACTGCTCCCGCCTGTGCGGACACTGTAAGGACAATGCGTCTTGTTATCATGTCACTGGATCATGTGACAACGGATGTGCACCTGGGTACCAGTTTGGTGACATATCCTGTAAAACTGGTAAACTTTTGTCATTAGACTGTTAAACATGGATTTTGTTATACGTTACATATTTGTTAGGATGTTTTCAATTACAAAAATGATTAATGTAAATGTACAACTCAACCACATACAGCGTTTCGATCTTCTTGTTGGTCTTTATTTGGTCAAAATTGAATAACGGTGTGCTAGGCGGTGTGGGCAGTAATATTCATTTCCTTTACTGTCCATGAACAGGCTCAATCAAACCGAGCCTGCTATGTTTTCATATTTGTCGTGTTCGATGGCTTTCAAAGTTCTCTTTTCATCTAATTGAATAAAATTTGTATCTATATGTTTTGTCTTCTTTCGTCTCCTCAATTAACGCAGTTGTATATCTGTTTCCAGCTGGGAAATCATGTAGTACTATTGTGTATTTTGCAAAAGCTGCACAACCTATAGTCCAGAGTAGTAATTTGTTATATGCTTTCACAATGTATAATTGCCTAGGATGGTCAAACCATTCACTGTCTATCAATGTATCCTTGTCCTAAACTGCTTGTATCACATTATAAACTAGGAATCGTTATCTTTTTTACTAAATGTAACCATAAACGCATAATCTTGTGCTCCAATATTAAACTACAATAACAAACATGACACTAGTAAATTTCTATGAACTAATCAAGAGAAAGCATGATAAAACCAACCCAGAAATGTGTTTGAGTTTGATTCACAACATTATTCCTATTGTTATATTTAATTCTGAATTATCGATAATTAGATTTCGCTGATTGCAATTATTCCACATTTTCCAGTATGCTCTCCACATTACTATGGCAACAATTGCTCTCAAGTGTGCGGACACTGTAAGGACAATGAGCCGTGTCATCATGTCACTGGGTCATGTCAGAATGGATGTGCACCTGGGTACCAGCCGGCAGATATAATCTGTAAAACTGGTAAACTGATTTTAATTGACTCTCAAACCTGGTATGTTTAAGTAGCATTTTCGTTTAACTTAATTGTGATAATGTTTTATCTGTTAATTAAGTTCAAAACTTAACATTATCAAGCTATATGTGTTAATTATTTATACACTCTGTTCTTGTCCTGAAAGGTAAAACTATTCTCTGTCATCTACGAGGGGTGATCATTAAGTTCGTGGACACTTCCTATTATTTAGACATGTTTAATACATGTAATAGGAAAACAATTACAAAAAAATATACAGTAGTTTACGAATAACCAGTATTTTCCAACAGCCATATTCACACGACCGACGCAGCTCTCAAGACGTCAACGTCATAATTTTTCAAAGTACTGCCCATCAAATTGCACGCTATTGCTGAGGTCTACGTAGCCTATGTTGCGATATGTGCGCATAAAACGACTTGTGAAACTATCTTTCCACAGAATCTGTCATTTCACTTATCTACCTTGCCGAAGTCCTTTCGTAAACTTTATGATTTCCTTCACAAGAAGGACGTTTTTCACGTTGTGTTTTGCAATCGGACGATCACATCTCCTATCATCATCATCAATCACTTTCAGGCCAACACGAAACCACTATTACCACATGTAAATCAGAGAGCGGCAAACAGTTATATTTCCTATAGCCTCTTGTATTTCGGAGTCATTCCAAGTCGGGCACATAACTTTATTGCAATCCTCTGCCCAGGGCTCACGTCCTACGCAATAAAACGCTGTTTTCCGGACGACCCTTGCTCGCCTACCATCGTTATGATTCTATAACACGACTTCCGATTTTTTCTACATTCCCCCAAAGTAAGGAGAAACGGTGACGGTCACGTCCTGTCGAAATTATGTCAGTACGCGAAAAATTATGTACTGAATTATTTCAGAGTTTGTTGTTTAAATAACGATAACTGAGAGCTGCGCTGGTTTGCCCTACAATGGTTTCTATGGAGACTGTGTGTGAGCATAAAAATAACCTATTCAAAACAATATCTTTCTAGGAAGTGTACTATACGTTTACGCAATTTTAAGTCCGAGTATATTCATTTTCAAGGTTTTTCCATGAACTTCATTTAATCTCTCGTACTTTTATGTACTACATTACATGTATCGAAGAATAAATAAACTAAGGCTCGATATTAACGAGCAAACGAAACATAAGTTAATTTCCCTGAATTTGTCTATATAAGAAACTAAAAGTTTACAAAAGAAAGTTGTTAATAATCAAAACTACAAAAACAGCATGCGTTAATTTCTAGCACCGTTTTGTAGCTTACGTTAAAATAAAATAGTTTTACAAAGAACGATATTTTTAAAGGAAACAAACTCAACGCTGAAATAATAAAAACAAGAAGTTCACATCCCAAATAGCTCTAGATGTTTCATTTGATTTACTACAAAACTTTAGGGATCTGATATAAAGAGTGCATGTGTGGATAGTTAAGTCTAAACCTTTGTAAGTGTCTAGTATTCGGTACCTTAACATATAATTAATATAAGTACTTTGTTTATTATTACCTTAACTTTAAATATTTGAAAGGGTTCTTAGTTGAGCTCGATACTAAAATGACGATCGTGTTGCAGCATGCTCGCCATATTATTATGGAAACAATTGCTCTCAAGTGTGCGGACACTGTAAGGACAATACTTCTTGTCATCATGTCACTGGATCATGTCAGAATGGATGTGCACCTGGGTACCAGCCGGCAGATATAACCTGTAAAACTGGTAAACTAATTTTGTTTTGATTGATAAACTTTGAATGATGGTTTATAACAAACATCTTGCATTAAAACGTTTAAATTAGATCATGTCTGCCTTAACATCGGTTTGAGTTATTTCACCAAGACAACTTGTAATTGTTTTGTTATATGAGAACCTGTTGGGACAAGTGTGAGGTTGGTGCACCCTAGAACCTGGTTTAAACCCCCAGTGGCAATTTGATTTGCCACTGACCGTTCCAATGGTTCTCATTTTTGTTTATTGTTTGTGGTGTCTTTTTTGAAACTGATCATTTTTATTAACCATGCTCTCTCCCTTTCTCTTCTCTTTGACTGTGTGGGGAAGCAGTTTTTTCTGAATGTGGCAATTCCTGATATGCATATTTGACCTTTTTTAAGAGGTCGCAAACATTGCAAATGGCAAAAACTGGCTAAAATTTCAAAAATGAATTTTGAGGGGAATGCTTATTGCCACCTAGATTTTAGTAAAGAAATATATTTAGCTAAGCATGTAGTTAATGTTTGCAAGCTCAATTTAGTCTTATTCTTTAGTTCTAATTACCAAGCACATACTAAAACAAAAGAAAAACCGTTTGCATGAGAACTCTGAAATTCATGGACAATATACTAAAGGAACTCATACCTGAAATAAGTATATGCTGGTCTACAATGTTTAGTGCCAATTCGTCAAAATAATGTTAGGGTTTTCAAGAAATTCAAGGAAAACTTATTTCCGGGTTTCTACATTCGGTTTGAAGTCAAAACACTTTGATGTACCTTTTCAAACCTCGACATTAATTCCCACTGGCATATCAATAAAAGTGAAGATATATAGTGTCACGTGGCTGTATTTAAGTTTGGATGCTCAAATTGTTTGGAAAACATGCTTACATAGAACAGACACATAGAACAGACACACACATAGAACAGACACACACAAAAAAGAAATACCGTTTGCACAAGAATTCTTGAATGGCTGTTCAAAATGTCTAGAAAAATGATATAGTTATCGCGTAAACACTTATTTACAATATTTTGGGATCATCTGTCAAAATAATGTCAGAAATTTTAAGCAGTACATTAAAATGTTTTGACTTCAAACCGAAAGTAGAAACCCGGAAGTAAGTTTCCTTGATTTTCTTGAAAAAAAACTTAACATTATTTTGACGAATAAGCACAACATTGTAGACCAGCATATAATTATTTCAGGTATAGGTTGCTTTGGTATATTGCCAATGAATTTCAGAGTTCTCATGCAAACGGTTTTTCTTTTGTTTTATTATGTTCATGGTAGTTAGAGCATGTATAAGACTAAATTAAACTTGCAAACATTAACTACATCCGTAGCTAAATACATTTCTTTACTAAAATCTTGGTAGCAATGAGTTTTTCCCCCAAAATCCATTATAATTGAAATTTTAGCCAGTTTACGCCATTTCACACAGAAAAGTTGTAAAACATGCTGTAAAAATGCCTTTCGGCGTTTAGTTTAAAAATCCGTATAGAACGGACAATAATTGTATTTCCTATAAGAAATGGACGGGATTAATTCTTCAAGAAACTTCCATTATCTCAGCAGCTAACCCGTTAAGCATATAAGTATAATGTTTACTTGTAATCAACGTACATACCTGAATATAAGCACATGTTTTCTTTCGCAAAACAATAGTTTAAGTAAAACATATTTTACCATTTTTTTCCAGTTTTCATGGTCTGAAACTTTGTATTAATCGTAAACCATATCAATTGTTTTTCATTTAATATTTTGAGAACAACTACCACCTGTACAAAAATCTATATTTTTAATAGAATTTTAAAACTAATTTTAAAAAATGACTGTATTTTATTTGCTGTTGAAATGGGATCACAATAATTGTCCAATTTTCAATGAAATATGGATGTCTTTGCATTATGAATTTCATGTGTTAAGCATTATATTTTATATAAGATAATTGATAAGATAAACATATTAAAACAGGTAATATATGGGAACAAAATGTTTTATGTATTTCTGTTAAATTGTAATATTTGAAGAAGTGTGCGCTTCTGCCTCCGACACTATGGTCAAAAATGGATTTGTACATGTTATAGCACAAAAACGAAACACCTTGTTTTCTTTTCCCGATTGCATTTAGCATATATTATACAAATAAATACTAATGTTGAGGTCGATATGTAGTTTTGCGGACCTGGGTAGTGTGATATCGACCGAGGACGAAGTATAGCAAACGTGACACTGGTACATTTTTCTAAACTTGTCAAGCAATGGCGTAAAAGAACTGGAATGTCAAAGTTGAGCTCGATCACAACAGTTTTCCTATTGTAATTGAATTGTATTGCATTATGAATTTTTGACATCAGAATCACTCTCGTTGCCAATATTCAACTTGAAATTCTCATATTTTACAGAATGCTCTCCACATCATTATGGCAACAATTGCTCTCAAGGGTGCGGACACTGTAAGGACAATGCTTCTTGTCTTCATGCCACTGGATCATGTCAGAATGGATGTGCACCTGGGTACCAGCCGGGTGATATAACCTGTACAACTGGTAAACTGATTGTTTTACTTATAAACTTGGAATTTGTATTTGTAACACCTTCGTTAATACCACAATGATTTGAATTTTGTTCCGCCAGTTAATGTTCCTCTTTTACCTGCATTCAACGTTCTGATCTGTTCGTTTTTCTTCCTTTGGCGGAGAATTGCATAAAGTTTAAGTAAACATTCGATATATACCGAATGTGTTAAAGCAGTGCCTTAAACTTTCGTCATAAAGCATGTTGCGACACACTATCAATCTATATCCAAGAGAAATTAGTTTTTATATATTTATACAATATGTTCTTGTCCTGAATGGTAAAATTTGTGTCTGTCGTTTTAATGTCACCTATAACCTACATTACCAAAGACTAAATACACAATCGATCCTTTTAAGTCTTTTAAGTCACTAAATTTCACCAAAAACTGCATCATCTGGTGCTGGTCATTAAACGACAATTATAAACGTAACATTTGTCAATTTCTCTGAAATTGTCAACATACGAAACTGAGAGTTTATAAAAGCAAGTTTGAGCTATAAATCAAAGCTACAAGAAATAGCAGGCGTAAATGTAAATCAACATTTTATGTCCTACGTTAAAAAAACATAGACATATAAGGCAATGACATTTTGCGGAAAAAACTCGACACTGAAATATTTAATACAATTATACATATCCCATAGAGACCTAGATGTTCCAGTTGATTCGCTGTGTAAACCAAAATCATGAATCTTACATGTATATGTACGTGCATGTGCGTATGGAAAGTATTGACCTTCGTAAGTTGCGAGTCTTTGTAAACACTACTGTTTATAATTTACAGAATATTTTAAATACTTGAAAGATTTTAAGTTGAGCTCGATCAGGGCAATGGTTTCACAATGATTTGGTAATCTTGATATTAAAATCACGATCGTAACAATATTAATTTCAATATTCAATAAGAAATTCAAACATTTTGCAGAATGTACTCCACATTATTATGGCAATAACTGCTCCCGCCTGTGCGGACACTGTAAGGACAATTCGTCTTGTTATCATGTCACTGGATCATGTGACAACGGATGTGCACCTGGGTACCAGTTTGATGACATATCCTGTAAAACTGGTAAACTTTTGTCATTAGACTGTTAAACATGGATTTTGTTATAAGTTACATATTTGTTAGGATGTTTTCAATTACAAAAATGATTAATGTAAATGTACAACTCAACCACATACAGCGTTTCGATCTTCTTGTTGGTCTTTATTTGGTCAAAATTGAATAACGGTGTGCTAGGCGGTGTGGGCAGTAATATTCATTTCCTTTACTGTCCATGAACAGGCTCAATCAAACCGAGCCTGCTATGTTTTCATATTTGTCGTGTTCGATGGCTTTCAAAGTTCTCTTTTCATCTGATTGAATAAAATTTGTATCTATATGTATTGTCTTCTTTCGTCTCCTCAATTAACGCAGTTGTATATCTGTTTCCAGCTGGGAAATCATGTAGTACTATTGTGCATTTTGCAAAAGCTGCACAACCTATAGCCCAGATTAGTAATTTGTTATATGCTTTCACAATGTATAATTGTCTAGATGGTCAAACCATTCACTGTCTATCAATGTATCCTTGTCCTAAACTGCTTGTATCACATTATAAACTAGGAATCGTTATCTTTTTTTACTAAATGTAACCATAAACGCATAATCTTGTGCTCCAATATTTAACTACGATAACAAACATGACACTAGTAAATTTCTATGAACTAATCAAGAGAAAGCATGATAAAACCAACCCAGAAATGTGTTTGAGTTTGATTCACAACATTTTTCCTATTGTTATATTTAATTCTGAATTATCGATAATTAGATTTCGCTGATTGCAATTATTCCACATTTTCCAGTATGCTCTCCACATTACTATGGCAACAATTGCTCTCAAGTGTGCGGACACTGTAAGGACAATGAGCCGTGTCATCATGTCACTGGGTCATGTCAGAATGGATGTGCACCTGGGTACCAGCCGGCAGATATAATCTGTAAAACTGGTAAACTGATTTTAATTGACTCTCAAACCTGGTATGTTTAAGTAGCTTTTTTGTTTAAATTAATTGTGATGATGTTTTATCTTTTAATTAAGTTAAAAACTTAACATTATCAAGCTATATGTGTTAATTATTTAAACACTCTGTTCTTGTCCTGAAAGGTAAAACTATTCTCTGTCATCTACGAGGGGTGATCATTAAGTTCGTGGACACTTCCTATTATTTAGACATTTTTAATACATGTTATAGGTAAACAATTACAAAAAATATACAGTAGTTTACGAATAACCAGTATTTTCCAACAGCCATATTCACACGACCGACGCAGCTCTCAAGACGTCAACGTCATAATTTTTCAAAGTACTGCCCATCAAATTGCACGCGATGCTGAGGTCTACGTAGCCTATGTTGCAATATTTGCGCATAAAACGACTTGTGAAACTATCTTTCCACAGAATCTGTCATTTCACTTATCTACCTTGCCGAAGTCCTTTCGTAAACTTTATGATTTCCTTCACAAGAAGGACGTTTTTCGCGTTGTGTTTTGCAATCGGACGATCACATCTCCTATCATCATCATCAATCACTTCCAGGTCAACACGAAACCACTATTACCACATGTAAATCAGAGAGCGGCAAACAGTTATATTTCCTATAGCCTCTTGTATTTCGGAGTCATTCCAAGTCGGGCACATAACTTTATTACAATCCTCTGCCCAGGGCTCACGTCCTACGCAATAAAACGCTGTTTTCCGGACGACCCTTGCTCGCCTACCATCGTTATGATTCTATAACATGACTTCCGATTTTTTCTACTTTCGCCCAACGTAAGGAGAAACGGTGACGGTCACGTCCTGTCGAAATTATGTCAGTACGCGAAAAAATATGTACTGAATAATTTCAGAGTTTGTTGTTTAAATAACGATAATTAAGAGCTGCGCTGGTTTGCCCTACAATGGTTTCTATGGAGACTGTGTGTGAGCATAAAAATAACCTATTCAAAACAATATCTTTCTAGGAAGTGTACTATACGTTTACGCAATTTTAAGTCCGAGTATATTCGTTTTCAAGGTTTTTCCATGAACTTCATTTAATCTCTCGTTCTTTTATGTACTACATTACATGTATCGAAGAATAAATAAACTAAGGCTCGATATTAACGAGCAAACGAAACATAAGTTAATTTCCCTGAATTTGTCTATATAAGAAACTAAAAGTTTACAAAAGAAAGTTGTTAATAATCAAAACTACAAAAACAGCATGCGTTAATTTCTAGCACCGTTTTGTAGCTTACGTTAAAATAAAATAGTTTTACAAAGAAACGATATTTTTAAAGGAAACAAACTCAATGCTGAAATAATAAAAACAAGAAGTTCACATCCCAAATAGCTCTAGATGTTTCATTTGATTTACTACAAAACTTTAGGGATCTGATATAAAGAGTGCATGTGTGGATAGTTAAGTCTAAACCTTTGTAAGGGTCTAGTATTCGGTACCTTAACATATAATTAATATAAGTACTTTGTTTATTATTACCTTAACTTTAAATATTTGAAAGGGTTCTTAGTTGAGCTCGATACTAAAATGACGATCGTGTTGCAGCATGCTCGCCATATTATTATGGAAACAATTGCTCTCAAGTGTGCGGACACTGTAAGGACAATACTTCTTGTCATCATGTCACTGGATCATGTCAGAATGGATGTGCACCTGGGTACCAGCCGGCAGATATAACCTGTAAAACTGGTAAACTAATTTTGTTTTGATTGATAAACTTTGAATGATGGTTTATAAGAAACATCTTGCATTAAAACGTTTAAATTAGATCATGTCTGCCTTAACATCGGTTTGAGTTATTTCACCAAGACAACTTGTAATTGTTTTGTTATATGAGAACCTGTTGGGACAAGTGTGAGGTTGGTGCACCCTAGAACCTAGTTTAAACCCCCAGTGGCAATTTGATTTGCCACTGAGCGTTCCAATGGTTCTCATTTTTGTTTATTGTTTGTGGTGTCTTTTTTTAAACTGATCATTTTATTAACCATGCTCTCTCCCTTTCTCTTCTCTTTGACTGTGTGGGGAGGCTGTTTTTTCTGAATGTGGCAATTCCTGATATGCATATTTCACCTTTTTGAAGAGGTCGCTAACATTGCAAATGGCAAAAACTGGCTAAAATTTCAAAAATGAATTTTGAGGGGAATGCTTATTGCCACCTAGATTTTAGTAAAGAAATATATTTAGCTAAGCATGTAGTTAATGTTTGCAAGCTCAATTTAGTCTTATTCTTTAGTTCTAATTACCAAGCACATACTAAAACAAAAGAAAAACCGTTTGCATGAGAACTCTGAAATTCATGGACAATATACTAAAGGAACTCATACCTGAAATAAGTATATGCTGGTCTACAATGTTTAGTGCCAATTCGTCAAAATAATGTTAGGGTTTTCAAGAAATTCAAGGAAAACTTATTTCCGGGTTTCTACATTCGGTTTGAAGTCTAAACACTTTGATGTACCTTTTCAAAACTCGACATTAATTCCCACTGGCATATCAATAAAAGTGAAGATATATAGTGTCACGTGGCTGTATTTAAGTTTGGGTGCTCAAATTGTTTGGAAAAAAAGCTTTTTTTACAAAGAACAGACACACACAAAAAAGAAATACCGTTTGCACAAGAATTCTTGAATGGCTGTTCAAAATGTCTAGAAAAATGATATAGTTATCGCGTAAACACTTATTTACAATATTTCGGGATCATCTGTCAAAATAATGTTAGAATTTTTAAGCAGTACATTAAAACGTTTTGACTTCAAACCGAAAGTAGAAACCCGGAAGTAAGTTTCCTTGATTTTCTTGAAAAAAACTTAACATTATTTTGACGAATAAACACAACAGTGTAGACCAGCATATAATTATTTCAGGTATAGGTTGCTTTGGTATATTGCCAATGAGTTCTCATGCAAATGGTTTTTCTTTTGTTTTATTATGTTCATGGTAATTAGAACATGTATAAGACTAAATTGATCTTGCAAACATTAACTACATACGTAGCTAAATACATTTCTTTACTAAAATCTAGGTGGCAATAAGTTTCCTCCCAAAATCCATTATAATTGAAATTTTAGCCATTTTACGCCATTTCACACAGAAAAGTTGTAAAACATGCTGTAAAAATGCCTTTCGGCGTTTAGTTTAAAAGTCCGTAAAGAACGGACAATAATTGTATTTCCTATAAGAAATGGACGGGATTAATTCTTCAAGAAACTTCCATTATCTCAGCAGCTAACCCCTTAAGCATGTAAGTATAATGTTTACTTGTAATCAACATACATACCTGAATATAAGCACATGTTTTCTTTCGCAAAACAATAGTTTAAGGAAAACATATTTTACCATTTTTTCCAGTTTTCATGGTCTGAAACTTTGTATTAATCGTAAACCATATCAATTGTTTTTCATTTAATATTTTGAGAACAACTACCACCTGTACAAAAATCTATATTTTTAATAGAATTTTAAAACTTATTTAAAACAAATGACTGTATTTTATTTGCAGTTGAAATGGGATCACAATTGTCCGATTTTCAATGAAATATGGATGTCTTTGCATTATGAATTTCATGTGTTAAGCATTATATTTTATATAAGATAATTGATAAGATAAACATATTAAAACAGGTAATATATGGGAACAAAATGTTTTATGTATTTCTGTTAAATTGTAATAGGCAGGGTCCTAGTAGGGGGTACCGTGCACCCCCTCCCTGACTTTTTTCCACATATACCAAATTGATCCTTAGGGTTAGCAGCTTCATTTAAAACAAATTCCCCAAAAATAAACTCAATCCTTCACCACATTATTGGCATGTTTCCATGGCAACCATTATTGAAATAAAGAATTATTGGATATAAGTTATTATTGCCAATATCTTGGTAAGTATGAGATTTAGAATGGTAGAACTAGTGTCAAAATATTCATTATATATTGCATTTTTAATTTATAAAACATTATGCAAATTAACTAATTTGCATATGTATGAATATTAATGAGATTTCCTAATGTAGGAAAAAATATATCATTGATTTAAAGAGCCATTGTATTGATGATTTTGAAGCTAAAGTGAATCAAGAATAGCTTGAAGAAGCACACAACAATGCATTTGTTAAAGTCTGCATGAGGGGGACAAAAGAAATAATAGAAGATAAGAAAGTGTTAAGGTTAACGGATTTGCTTGAAACATACAGACACTTGTTGCAGTCGACAGAATTTGAAAATAGTGAATACAGAAGAGAAAAGTTGTAACTTAAGCTTGAAAAGAAGTTTTTATCAGAAATAGCATTTTGCAAACTTGAAAATGCTGGGAAATACTCATCACTGCTTGTATACAATTCCAAGATGAAATTAGAAACAGCTATTAAAAGTGTATATACTCTAGGAAGCAATGACACATTGAAAGAGTCTGCACTGTTTCTAAGAAGAACAATTACTGATGGATTTGAAAAAAGTCAACAGAGCTGAAATGGCCACCAACTGCTGAAGCAATAACAGACAGCATTGATGGTATCCCAGACGAACTCGATAATTTCCTCAAATATGTATTTTCTGGAAATGTTGATAAAGCATCAACTAAAACAGAGAGATTGGTAAATTCTATTGGCCAAGACATCTGTAGAGCAGTTACAAATGGTGAATGGAAGCAACCAAAACATATTCTGCTTGTCATGACAGTTCGACATTTGTACAGAAGCAAGCAGTTAACGACACTTTTGAATAAACTAGGACATTGTGAAAGTCATGCATTTGCTATAGAGCTCGAGACAGCAATTGCAAATGCATTAGAAGAAACTTCATCAAAGTTGACAAGACAGATAGTCAGAAAACCAACAGTTCCATCTCTATTTCATTCAGAGTTTGATAACTTTAATCAACTAATCAACACATTGCGAGGTACGGATTCCATACATACAGCTCATGGAATAATGCTACAAGAAGTACAAGTCGGAAACGGAGAGGACCATGGTGGAACACATCCTAATATGCCAGAAATCCCACGGAATCGAGAGAGAACTCTTCAGGTACCTGTTAGAGAAGAGTTGCCACCCTGCTTTGTAACCCAAAGGAAGAGTCCAGCATATAATGTGGAGCAAATTATCTATCCAGGATGTGCTGGCTCGATTGAAATGGCAAATGATAAGCATGCCATCTGGTCAATGATCAGAACAGAACAATCTCATGGCGAACAGGAGGTTCCTGGGTGGACTGGATTTTTATCTGCAACTGGTAGAAGACCAAACCAACTGACAACAATCGATTATTACCCGGTTATAAACAATCCTATTACAGAATACAAAACTGTCCAGGAGTGTTTACGCTTCGCTGAATAGGCAACCAGAGAAGTAGGCCAACAGTACACTATAACAACGTTTGATCTTGGTGTCTGCATGAAAGCATACCCAATAATTTGGAACAGAGAATTTGGTATAGAGAGCGGTATAAGAACCACATTGTTATGATCGGCACATTTCATCTAATCTGTGCATATTTGAAAATGGTGGGGAAGAAGATGTCTGGTTCAAGGCTATCACATTTATTACTTGAAGCAGGTCTCATTAGTTCCGGGTCCATCCAAGGAGTTCTTAATGGAAAACATTATGAAAGGATTATTGCCATTGTCAAGACAGAAACTGCAGGCATTGATAGAATGTCCATCAGAAGAGTATTTCAAAGATGTTTTATCAGATGAAAATATCATTGAGTATGTCAGAAAATATACAGCATTCAAACAGAGTGTTCGTGATGGTGAGCTTGGTAAGACAGCAAGATTTTGGATGTCGTTCATGGATCACATCCAGTTGGTTCTCTCGTTACTGCGTGCTGTCAAGACAAATGACTTCATGCTATACGCTGAATGCTTGTCAAAAATGGCTGACATATTCTTCAGCTTTGATAGACATAATTATGCCAGGTACATGGCTTTCTTTTCCGTCTTTATAGCCAATATTGAAGACACCCACCCAGGAGCCACAGAATTGTTGAAAAGAGGTGCATTGAGTGTGTCAAGGTCTTTGATACCGGGCAATAGGTGCGCAGTGGATAAGACCATGGAAGAGACTTTTATGAAACATGCTAAGAGTCACAGCGGTGCTGGTGGTAGTGGTACCGGTATCACAGGTCTTTCATCAAACTACAACTCCTACCAAAGATGGGTGAGGACTTTACATGAGAGGGCAAAATTTGTAGAAGCTACGTTCTCGATGGCTGATATGTTAGATGACTCAGGTACTGGACAACGCCATTCTGAGCTTCGATCGTCGGAGATTCAGAAAGGTGAAAAAAATGTATGCGAGACTCTGGATGCTATCAAAGGATTTGTCAACCCATTTGACATAGATGTTAAGGACAAGTTGTACTGTATTTCATCGGGGACAGTTGTGCCAGCTTATCATGAAGACGACATCCTTCAGGCTGAACAACGAGGGAAGATTGCGAAAGATAAATTTGTCACAGAAAGGATTAAGACACACGACAAGTTCTTTGAACCGATTAAGAAAATGATCTTGAGAACAATGGAAGACATTGGAAAGAAAGTCAAGTTAAAATCTTCCAAAAACAAAGAAATACAATATAGACAACAAGGCAATGTTGCGATGCAGCTACTAGTACAGTCTCAGAATCCAGAGATAAACATTGATTTGGCCGAAATATTGAAATACCCATTGACACCAGTTCCTTTCAGTATTGGTACAGCAGATGGTAGCCTGGCAAAAACAGACAAATCTAAGGGTTTTAAATATCTGACAGAAGGCCTTGACATAACTGCTGCTCCTGCAGTGATCATGATTGAAGATGGAAATGCTCTGTTTCATTCCATGAAAGAAATACCTAGCAATTTCAAACAGATAAGCGAAAAACTATTCAACATGATACCAAAGAAAGCCAAACTATATTCAGCACAGATATGTATCTAGAGGATTCTGTGATTAGCATGGAACGACAGAGACGCGGCAGTAGTGAAAGACTCCTGATAACAGGAGAAAACACCAAGAAACCAGCTGATTGGAAAACCTTTCTGAAGAATGACGATAATAAGAAGCAGCTCGTGCAAGTGATGCAAAAGTCTTGGAACAGTGACATTTATGCTAAAAGATTGGAAGGCAGAGAAGTAATTTTGATATGTGAAGGTGATGCGTATCTTTACACATCTTCTAACGGCACAGCAACTGAAGTAAGAGAAATGCGAGAACTTAATTCCTCACAAGAAGAGACCGATACTAGAGTTGTGTTATACATCATTTATGCCAAAAACAAGGGGTACAAACTGTACAAGTTAGAACACCAGATAGTGACATATTTTTCATTATCCTTCATTATATGGATATGTTTGAAGGTGTAACAGTCTTGTTTGACACTGGCTCAGGAAACAACAGACGAATTTTTAATATGACCGAACTTTCAAGCGATTACACACCAGAGTATCGTACAGCATTGCTTGGGCTTCATGCTTTCTGTGGATGCGATACAACTAGCGCCTTCAAAGGAAAGGGTCATGTAGGACCTCTCAAGACAATGGAAAAGAAACCAAGATATGTGGTCACATTTGCACAACTTGGCAATTCATGGGAAGTATCTGAGACGATGAAATCACTGGAAGCATTCATTTGTGCAATATGGAAACAATAGTTGTTCATCTGTTGATGAATTAAAACTGTGCAAAATGAAAGAGTCATGTGAGGACAAGCCAACAAATGCGTTGAGAAATGTAGATATGTCGACCCTACCACCATGTAAGAGATGCTTGATTCTACATATCAGAAGAGTAAACTATCAAGTAGCAATATGGCAATGAGCTCATGAGCCACATCCAACTATCCCGCCACCGAATGAAAACCACGGATGGACCGAAAAGGATGGTATGCTGGAGCCTCTGTGGATCCAGGGTGATGTTCTTCCAACAATGCTTATTGACATTTTGGAAGAGACTATTAAAACCAATGAAGCCGAAGATGACACATTTGACTTCTTAAATGAGCTGTTTGATGACTAGATGGAGAAAAATATTTAATTAAAATGGGAACCTTTAAATTGGCTTGTTTGTCATGTTCTTTAGAAATAGGGAAAAAACTTAGTTTTGATAAAACTTTCATACACACTTTTCATATACTAATGCTTTAAACTTGAGGTATTTGATCATAATTCGGTACTTAAACATTAAACATGTGCTTATTTTCATTTAGCAATTTGGCAAAATTTGACTCAAAACTTGACAGGCAAATAGGAAATTGAATTTTAAAAAATGACCATCCTATCATTTTTTTCTATATTTTAAAAAAATCTCATTAATATTCATACATATGCAAATTAGTTAATTTGCATAATGTTTTATAAATTAAAAATGCAATATATAATGAATATTTTGACACTAGTTCTACCATTCTAAATCTCATACTTACCAAGATATTGGCAATAATAACTTATATCCAATAATTCTTTATTTCAATAATGGTTGCCATGGAAACATGCCAATAATGTGGTGAAGGATTGAGTTTATTTTTGGGGAATTTGTTTTAAATGAAGCTGCTAACCCTAAGGATCAATTTGGTATATGTGGAAAAAAGTCAGGGAGGGGGTGCACGGTACCCCCTACTAGGACCCTGCCTATAATATTTGAAGAAGTGTGCGCTTCTGCCTCCGACGCTATGGTCGAAAATGGATTGTACATGTTATAGCACAAAAACGAAACGCCTTGTTTTCTTTTCCCGATTGCATTCAGCATATATTATACAAATAAATACTAATGTTGAGGTCGATATGTAGTTTTGCGGACCTGGGTAGTGTGATATCGACCGAGGACGAAGTCCGAGGTCGATATCACACTACCCAGGTCCGCAAAACTATATATCGACCTCAACATTAGTATTTACTTGTTATATCATATACCCTATGAATTTAAAGCATTCTGATGATGATGATGATGATGATGATGATGATGATGATGATGATGATGATGATAGCAAAGGTAGTAATAATTCCCGGGGTAGTTATCACTTTTTTCGGACTCGCGAGTACGGAGCTCTCGACCAATCAGAATGCTTTAAATTCATAGGGTATATGATATTTTCCAATAAAATATTTGAAAACGAAATGAATTTATAAAAAGTAAATGAAAAGTTATAAATCGCCTTAAAAATTGTAGTTTAAATATTATTTCTAAAAATGTATAACGAGTAAATCATAAGTGAAAGGTTTGAACTATGGATAAAGACTATTTGTTTTGTAATCTTAGAATATTAAATTAACTTTCACAGAAAATAACTTATAACATTATAAAAATGTAAGAATATTTTACATTTCCTTTAGAATGCATTTCACAATCGTTTGGATTTGGATGTAATCAAACATGTCATTGTATCAACGATTCTCACTGCAATCACGTCGATGGTTCATGTTCTATGAATGAATGTGCCGATGGCTGGAAAGGCGTGGCATGTAACGAGGGTTCGTTTTGTTTATGTGTACATTTTATATAAGACATTGTTTTGAATTGTAAAATATTTAAATGTTGACTTTTCTGTTTCAGATTATATAATTTCATATCATATTTTTATCGCTGCAAATATTACAAAAAATGCGATTCCCGAAAAAATTAAGGTATTATTCTACAGTTTCTTTTGTGTAAACATTATCTTTTTAAAGCCTTATTTAATCTTTTTCACGTAAAGTTGCTCTACGGTTTATTATATATATCTTATCTGAAGTGGCTGTTTAAGTACCAACATTACCTTCAATTTAAAATATTTCAATGATTATCAAGCAATGATATATGTCAAGTGCAGTTTGGAACAAAGGTTAAACTTAACATGAATTGCCTTTACATTGTATATAGACTATCACGTACGTTTATAATCTAAAGCTTTGTTCAGTGAGTACGGGATGAGAGATGATAGGGGTTGAAGAAGAGGATTGACCTCTCCACTCCCTCCCAAAAGTAGTTTTTGTTTGTTTTTTAATTCTTAAATCCAACTAATAACTAGATTCTTTAGGTGATGAATGTAATATAAGGTATAGTGTAAGCAGAGTGGATCCTTCAAATATGAAAGTGTGCAGCTTGCAAAAAATTATAACTCCAGACTACTCCTGTTTATCTCCCCCTGTTCATGTTTTATATTGCACTCATTATACAGGCATTCCTCCAACTCTGTTTAAAGAAATGCTTAAAGCGTCGAAAAGTTTCTTTTATTTAGTTTTCAGAAAACTGAATCTACGTATTTTTAAAGCAGCATGTTAAAATTCATTTTAATATGAGTTTGACAGCATTATCTAAAATACAAAAGAGGAATTACATGACTCATTCTGGTTGGGATAAAAAAAGACTGGAAAAAACAAGCCGTCGGTGTCATTACAAGTGTTATATTAAACGAAAATTGCTGAAAAGGCAAATCCAACCACTGGTGCGGTCACAAACGTCCTTTTAAAAGTCTCGACATTGCTTGTATTTTATTTGTTATTGTTGATTATATTAAGCATCAATGTCAGATGTGTCGACCGTTTTAATCAAGGAAAATAGTTTTAAACATATCTTTCTTTGGCAGATACAAATATTATAGCTTTAATCAAAGAAATTGCTTCAACAAGCATGTCTAGCGTATACAACAACACGTGGAAATCCTACCTAGCAATTGATGGAAACATTGGTCCAGACCCGGCCCTGTGCAAGTGTTGTGCTAGGACGAACAATGCGGCAATATCATGGTGGAGTATCGACCTCGGACTAAAATATCCTTTAAGATCTATTACCCTTTACGGAAGAAACGAGGGTATCTTTGATGAAACTTATAACTACTTTTTATAATATTCAATTTAACGTTAAATGACATTTTTGGCCATTTAGCATTTCTTGTTGTTTCACACTAGTCTACCACGTGTTTATCGAATATACCGTAGAAGAAACGATTATGTAACAAACACACATTAAAACATCATTACGCATATGAGTTTTAGAAATCTCTCGGACGTAGATACGGCATAAATTGATTTTGCATAGATTCCAAATCCACTTACTCTGCTGTCCATTTGGAGTTATTGTAAAAGTACCAAATACCATTACAAATAGTTAAACATGCTTTTGATTGTTTTGATTGATTGAGCATAATGTTGTTCTATTCAAGGCATTATCAGAACGAGATTATTAACCCAGAACGACAACAGTCATTTCGTATATTATATGAATGACACATATTTGTCATTGTTTGGTAATTTTTTGTTTATGTGTAGCCGAAATTGACACAAGTTACGTTTTAATAAAATAAAAAATTCAGTCAGTTGTCATTCAATAACAATCATGTTACGTTATTTATTTATTTATTTTTATTCTTTGTTTGGTTTTCTAGTGCCCGACATTGGACAACAGCTAGAAGGCTTCCAGATACTTCTCAGTAACACTAGCCTGTTTGACAAGACACCATTTTACAACGATAACTCTTCGTACGTTGAAAGCGCATATACTGTAGAAGTGAACAATCAACTGGCGAGATTTATTAAAGTTCAGAGGCCTGGCGTCCTTACGTTATGCGAAGTTTCGGTCCATGAAGGCGGTTCGAATCAAAATAATTTTATTATTTTCTTCTTTTACACGTTTTTGCAAATAAATTAAAAAGTTAATTATTCTCGATTACTTAACTTAGTCTAAATATAAACGTTTGATAGTGTTATTCTAGCAGTTCCGTATAGATAAGTAATTTGAAAATTGAGGAAGAAACCTACGGTCATGCTGGCATGGCATGGCATATATATTTTTCATGCAGATTTATATTCAAATTTCATCTTCAGAAGACCATACTTGATAATGCATCAATTTGAAGGAGACTATAAAGACTCTATACATAACATAGAGAGAGAAGCTATTATAGTTAATGCTGACCTGAAACATAGTTTTCATCCACAAACTGCCTAGTCATGAAAATCAAACAAGTTCTGAAGACTTAATGCACAGAAGTATAACATTCATGAAATTATATCAATTTTTCAAAAATGAATACGTTTTTATCTGAATATCGGTTAAAGTCATCGAATTGTTACCAGGTTCTACGTTAAATCAGATATCTCACGTTTATATTTAACGTGTACTAACCATTTACAGATATTCATAAGGAAAGATGTAATTTGTTTTTTTAAGAATGTGCAACTGGATATTTTGGAAACGAATGTTCGAGCGAATGTAAATGTTTGGACATGAAACCATGTAGCAGAAGTAACGGTGTATGTTCAACTCCTTTCTGTCAACTTGGTTGGAGAGGAAAAGCTTGCGACAGCGGTACGTGTGAAAAAAGCAAACAAAACATAAATCAAACATTCATATTTTGTTTATTTTTATGTTTTACAAAATGATCTGTTCAAAAAAGTAAATATGTTTTACCAAATATTGAACATTCTGTTGATGTTGTGATTGATAGATAGGAGCTGACTCGACTTAAGTGTACGTTACAAATATATTCTCTTTGCAAAGAAATTAACTTGCATTTTCTCATTATGAATTAAAACCTGAAATGAAAATAACCGGCTTCTAGTCGTTAATCACACTGGGCGATTGCAATATTCACGTCACAATCGTAAAGATATTTATAATCCCTGATCTTTTAATATAATTATGGTTGGTAAAAAAGTAATAACTAACATAATGAATCGTTTAATCGTTTCGATAGAATGCTTACCTGGGACGTTTGGTGAACATTGTCGGGAGCGTTGCTTTTGTTCCAACGGAGATGTATGTTCCAAAGATTATGGTATATGTCCAGGAACATGTAAACCAGGATATCAAGGGCCACAATGTAACAAAGGTAAACATATCCTTTAGTAAATTAAATTTAATCGCGACATATTACAGACATGCAAATGAAGAATTATTCGAAGAAGCTTTAAAAGTTTAATGCCCTTTCGTATTTAGGTTGTGCGTTAAAAGTAACATGTGCACATCATCAAATGACCGAATTACTAAAACATACAGAGCGCTGTAGTTAATTTTTTTTACTGAAGGAATATAATGCCTGATGGGTTACCGCCTAGTAACAGTTAGTTGGTAAACCTTTTTGTACTAGGATCTAGCGTGCATAAACCTCAAAACTGCCCCAACAGGTTCTCATATTAACAAGACCTTATCGGAAAAAACTGCATGCTCGACTATTCCAAATGTCGGTAAGTTAGCAAGCAGATTATAGCTAAATTAAAATAGGGCATCATTTCAACTTCGGTGTGAGTCAAGATGTGAGTCAAGATTGTGATCTGATTCTTTCCCATTCATACCATGAAAAAGTACATCTGTTAAGACTTAAATCATGTCAATAATACATGGTTTATCGCTGAATTCGACCTCCTACATACACTGCGTTCATCTGACGGTATGATGAACGTGATATGGAAACGTTCGTATTCTATGACTGGCTGAATTTAGCCAATTTTACGGTAATATTGATGTTTTTTATGATGAAGTATATTCCGTTAAAGTCATGACATGTTTTACATGTAAGTGATATCATACAATAGGTTGCTTAATCTGCAGTTTTGATGTTTTTATGAAGGTTTTTATTAAATTGATATTTTATATGTCAACATCGTATTAATGTCAAACGGAATAAAATTTTCTGACAAAAGATGGAATTTCTTTGTGTTCTCAATAAACAAATTGCTTTTATCAAAACAGGTAATTAGCTGTTTAATTTACACAAAAATATTTTTCCAAACTATGCAAAAAAAGGCGGATGGTCTAAATCAGAACGTGTTCAAAAAGGTAAGCAAAGCGATTAGCTTTAGAAGGGCAGTCAACAAGCAAGCATAGTGTACTAATACAATATGAAGCCTTCTTTTGACCTAATAATAATTTAGGTTTAATCAAATAGTTATATTATATCTGTCACTTTGATACATGAGTTTAAATTTCAGATTTAAATAAAAGTAATTGAATGATACAATTTTGCATTAGCGAGGAGAAAAATGTGCTTATCCTTACCTTGCAGTACTGGTGTACACGATAAATTATTACTAAACATTACAGGCGACTGCAAGGAGATGAATGTATTAAAATATATGTCGTAAATATTGATTCAGATGAAATTACTCTGCAATAAAAGGGAACATTTACGTTTTCATTTATCAAACTTCCAATGCCGTAAAATTGCATTCATAGGGAGTCCAAAATTTATTTCTCAACAAATCATGTTTAAGCAATGCATGTAAATGGCGAGATATAAACAGAACATTGAACAATTTCTAATATATTAACTTTGTAAAACGTTACCAGAAACGATTCCGCTCAAAGGTTACAATATTCCATACAAACACATCCACACGTTATAAATCAGTATATGGCATTACATGCACCGTAGCACTTGCCTTAAATTGACAATTTAATGTTTTTACGTTTTAAAATTACGTTACAAAAATTACGCTTAATATGTTTCTATATTTTAGAAATCACGCATGAACAAAGTCAGAAAATAAATACCACAGCGGCAGCCTTACAAAAGACAAAGTCGTCATTAGTTGTTGGTATATCGGTGGGAGCTTCCATTCTTGTCGTTTTAGTGGCTTGTTTGATCATTTTCGAAATTTGCAGGAGACGTATATGCAATAGGTATACAATATTTGATTAGTATAAGAAATTATTCTCATCAAGTCTGTTGTTATAATATTTATAACTTATTTTTTCTCACTGGACGGAAAAATTCATAATGATACTTGAAGAAGTTTGGTCATGGTCTTGTCCTAAACTCGAAATGTTCTGTTTTTATTTTCAGAGCTAAAGATAATAACACTTATATGAATCCAAACTTCAATATCGCAACCACTGAACTAGATTACGTTATCCTGGAAGCTCCACAAAGTTAGTACTTCCTTATGCTTAACAAGTGCCATCCGAAAATGCAGTTTTACCCTTTTTTACAAATAAAAATTGTTTATCTCTCTGTGTGAATATTCTTCCACAATGAACATGATGAAACAATAATTGGCATCATTGGTTACAATAGACTTTCGTACTAGTAAATGCATTTTTATCAGATTTAATGAATTGCCGCTCTACTTTTATTTCGTACTAGTTTATAGATTTACTCAATGTTTCCTTATTGTTCATAGTTTTATGTTTGAGTGTTAGTAGAATTTAAGGGGAATGTCGAGATGTACTTTTTTTACTTCATTTCTCTAACATTTTTAAAGTATGTACAACAAAGATACACCAATAATGCTAATTTGTGCAAAATTTAATTGTTCTGCATTTAGAGGTTAGAGAGTCTTTGTCAGGCTTTTTTTTTAAATGTTGCATTATTGTGTTAAGTTATTAAAAACGTCATGTAAAAATACAAAACAATTATATACTGTAATATTCATTCTATCCAGCAGGCCAAATTCCTCTCAAGTGATAGGCCGATTAAAAGAGTGCAACAGGATCTTAATCTTACCGAAACGATCACAAATCCGGGTCGCCTTATAAATCCTATAATTTTATATACTTGTAAAAATATAAAATGGTTTATATCACAATTCATACTTAAGACTGGAAAATATGGAATGTGTGTCTGATATGATATCTTTATTCTGTTTTTCAGATGATTATGTAAACACCAGTTCAGATGATTATGTAAACACCAATTCAGATGATTATGTAAACACCAATTCAGATGATTATGTAAACACCAGAGATGTGAATGTTCAGACTTCAACAATATGAAGCTTAAAAACAATTAATATGAATTATCTTCTTGGCTTTGAAGGAAAAAATGAAAAATAATGAATCTTATTCAGTTAGCATTTCCTTTTTATTCGGTTACAACCAGCTAACATATTTTATAGATAAGATCAAAATAAAATTGACATAAACAATATATCACGTGTTGATATTTGAAAAGGATTATGTTATAACAGAGAAGACTCGTTGAATTTAAATCACTGGAATCTAGGACAGTATTGCTTAAATTACAAAATAATCAACATATTGGCGGTTCTAAAACATTTACTAATGTAAGCCGAGCAAGAGATTGCAATGAACCTATTAATTAAAAATTTCTTTTCAGTAATATGCAATCCCATTACTGCCCATGAACAGGCTCAATCAAACCGAGCCTGCAGTATTTTCATAATTGTCGTGTTCGGTGGCCTTCAAAGTTCCCTTTTCATCTATTTCAATATCACAGAAGCGTTGTTTGTGCCGTGTGGCGGCTGTAAAATGTCTCCCCGTACATTCAATCAGTGCTGTTATCAGTTACGTCCTTTGAAGGTCGTTGACCACGATACTTATGTACTATGTTATTAGTACTTCTAAAATTACTTTTGTTTTAATATTTCGGCCAGTTTAAAGATAGGTGGTTTCAATATCCCAGCCAATAAGGTTTTGGATATTGTCCAATCACCACCAAGGATAAACTTCCTCCTTTTTAAATTTTGCCTTTGGCGTTGACTGTGATATGCAGGATTTATATTCTCAGATACCCTGTTAAAATTCTATTTTGTTTAGTTCCGCCCATTTTTTTCTCGTTTAGGGCAAACGATACGCCGCTGAACATGGAATGGTATTAATCTGAAAATACCGCATTGAAGGTTCCATGTTCATCGCCATATGCATACAATCGTTTGGGATGGATCAAAATTGTACTGTTTATTGGTGTAAATATTGAGTTGCGCTCAACCGGGGGTTAGGCGGCGTGGGCAGTAAGATGCATTTCACATACTACCCATGAACAGATTCAATCAAACCGAGCCTGCAATATTATTATATTTGTCGTGTTCGTCGGCTTTCAAAGTTCCCTTTACATCTATTCTCCCGACATGGTGAGAATATTTAGACACGGTTGTGTCAGCTATAGAAGCTAAAATATGCGTTGCCATCATATCTATGACCACATCGCTGTTAATTATTAAAACACCTGCCTTGCCACACTTCCTTTTTTCAGCGTGAATTTTATGTCAACACCTGGAATTATATTATTTTAGTTGATACATATCAAAGTAAACACTTGTTTTACGTAAACTTTAAGCGCAGAGCTAGCATACGGGATGAAAGTGGTTCGGAAGAAAACACTCCGTGGTTTCCTCTCCCTTTAACATTGTAACCTAAACCGGTAAATATAAACATTCAATTATCGTCTACAATTAATGGCCAAAACGGGACTGATTCCAATCAAAGTACCTGTACAATGCATATTCAAATTCTAACTTTTTGATGCCGTCTGTTGCTAACCTTGGCAGTTGTAACAAACACATTATTTTCTGTTATCCATTCTGCGTTCAAGCATCAACAGCTTCCGCTTATGGTACCCACCATCTACAGTTAAAACCATTATATATATATATTATTTTTATGAGATGAAAAACTTATCTACGGTATAAGGACCACATCGATTTTCTTAAACTGAATATATATATCGTCACTGTTTGACCAATCATCAGAACCTTAACTTACTTAGATTATCAGCGAAATCATTTTGACTCCAGGAAATCCAACCAATAATAAATTTTATATAAGCAGAACGACATATTTCTTAGTTATATTGCAAGTGCTGTGTAACTCCGTGTTAATTACTAATTTTAAAAATACTGAGAATTTTATTATCAGAAAAAGTTTTTACAGTTTTGTTTTTAAGAGGACCCTTTTTGTCATACACTCCTATATATTGCTTGTAATTTACGCCAGGTTTAAGTGTTTGTCCTTTTCTGTTTTGTCCAATTACATTGAACCTTGGATTCTTAATCAATGTTACCAATGAGTGTTTGTTTTCACCAATTATTGTCAATATTAATGAAGATTGTTTACCATTGGTGCTTTGGCTCTCTTTCGGAAGCAATGACCTGTCTGCGTTACTGAATACGCTACGCTACCTTTTTATAAGTCCATCTTATTCGAGTCAGGACTCACTTCCGGTAGTCCTGATGATACCTGCGCCTTTGAATGCACATCTGTTGACTTTCGGGAGCCCTGCAATATCGGCACCCTTTTTGAGTGTGCCGTTATTTCCGGATAAACTACCGTACACTCACTTCCGGGAGTACATATTAATATTCTAGCGCTACTGTATATGCAACCTTTGACTTTCGGGAGCCTTGAAATTCCTACAAACCTTTTATCTGCGTTACATTACATAGTTAAACTTCCATTTATTATAAACTCAGAACTCACTTCCAGGTGTTCATAATTATGTACCTGTTCGAGTGGGCATTTATTCACGGATAATCTACCGTACCTAATTTAATGAGCACTCATTTCCGGGAGTACAATGTACAAAAATTCTAGCGCTACTGTATACAGACGCTTACTTCCGGGAACATTGAATTTCCTTTAACCCTTTTATCTGTGTAATTATGTTAGTTAATCTACCATACACTAAGAACTAAGAGCTCACTTATTTAGTTAAAACGTGTCCAGCATTTTATATACCACATGTTAAAAAATTAAATACGAAAAATATGGAAATATTGTCATTTTATAAAACAAATATTCCAGATAAGTTATGTTACTTGGAAAATATCAATGTGATGAAAACAAATCAAATATGAACACAAAATATTATGCATACCATCGAAACTGTACTATTTAATGGTGTAAATATTGAATGGTGCTCAACCCATCTATTAGAACTGATAAATATCCATCTGTTATTAAGCACGACGTTGGATGGTTCTTTCGCACAGCATTCTTGCCTTTTCCTTATTTCGCTATGTTGTAATGCTATGTTATGTCAACTAGTTGTCAGTTGGCATTGCTTTTTTGTTATTTTGGAAAAAATGTTTAAAATATGAATGTCAGGAATGGCCGCATCAAGTAGAAACAGACCCCTTTACAGCAAAAAGGCAGAGAGAAAACGGGAGCAGCATATGTTTAAAAACAACTTTTAAAAAAGACAACATAAACATTTAGCAAAGATGAGAAAATGAGAATCCAAGGTAACACCTCCTTGGAAATGTCAGTGCCATCTTTGGGGGGGGGGGGGGGGTAAACAAGTTCTAGGGTGTGCCAACTCGCACTCGACGAAACAAAGGATCTCTTATTGAACAAACAAGTACACGTTGTCTTGGTAAGTAAGCTCCAATCTATCAAAATCAAAACAACTGTATCGCCTGTAAAAGCACACAAACGTATTAACATAAGAAGCTAATGATATCGTCAAGCAAAATAGAGGGTACTCAATGTACATAATTAGACCTAGGCACCTGTAGTCAAATCAGCAAACAACACGATGTCAGTCATAAAAAAACTGTATGGCTTTTACGTGTCTTAAGATTTTCCTAGAAACATCCATAAACTCTTAAGGCGTATTTTCATTTGTTTTTTTTTGTGTGGCGTCCGACTGTAAATGTATGTGCCAATTGGTCATTTTTGTCTTTATTCTTTTTCGACGCGAAAAGACGCGAAAAGACGCCACGCCGAACGACAAAAACGCACGAAAATACATCACTTAAATACACACACAACAACAACAACACTCGAAAAAAGCAAGATGTCGACAAGTCGCCAAGCTACATAACAAACGACACCAAGCGAAATAACGAAAAATCGAGAATTTTGCACGACAAAACAAATCTCCACCATGTGACAAAAGACGTATTATTTCCGGTCATTTCTGTCCTTTGGTTGTTTTGCATGGCATAGTTTTGTTTTGTCACGATGAATTCTTATCTTTTCATTATTTCGGTTGTTGTTTTGTTGTTGTTTCAGATTTTCGCGATACGTCTATTAGCCGTTACAAGACAAAACGGACAGGAACTATGACATAAATCAGTCACCTAACACTCGTTTTAAATTCAGCAGAAACTACACAATAATAAATTGTATCAAATGACAGACTTAATTAATGCCTGCCAGATGTTGTTTTTTTCACGGTTTGCAAGGTACGTGAATTTCTAAATATGACTTTCTACTTTCGGTTTTAAATTAACAGGTCTTTGCTCAGATACATTTTTGTAAACTATGCGTATTACTCTTATTTTTCAACTTTATTAAGAGCAGAGATCATGTACATAATCAGTTTATTGCTAAAACTGTAGAAATAGAAACCATTTCAAAACAAAAAAAATAAATATTATTTTGACAATTCATGCTAACAACAAGTCATGATTCTATAAAATATTTCAAATATATACTGAACAATGATGATTTGCATATCTTAAGATTGTATAAGAATATTTATGATTTGTTTTCAGTTAAAACTGCATGCTCACTCGAAAAAAAAATGTTAACATGAAATGATGCTGATGCTGCTGCTTCTGATGCTGCTGCTTCTGATGATGATGATGATGATGATGATGATGATGATGATGATAGTTAAATACCTTATTTTTCAAGTCGAACGAAAATATACCTATATTGGCCTTTTATATTTAAATATTTATTTAAAGCTTTGTAATCTGCGGATGTCATTGCCCCCTTGTGTTTGCTGGTACTAAGTCCCAATTATAGTGTGCTCTACTTTTTATTTTGGGCGATATTTCATTCTTTGTAAGAATTGAAATTGAAATTGATATAAATATGTATTTGGTGAGTCTTTGTAATCGTGAACGAAATCTAATACTTCATTGATAATGTTTGTTCTTAGATGATCATTTATTTAAAGCTAAGATGGCATTATTTGTAAACAGAGTTAACAAAAGAACAAATCAAATATGTTTAGAGTTTAAACGTCTGTTCTTTAGAGATGCTAACAATAGCACTTCATCCTACTTTTTTATGTACACATCTTTAGTGAATTGGGTTTTCATAAATTGAATTGCGTTTGTAAACCATTGATCATATACGCGTTATCGCTGTGAGTTCATCATGATCGCCGTGTGTTACTTTGTGTTTTTATCGGGATTGTTTGCATTTTTTCTAGTGGACACAGTAAGTCACCTTTAAAGCTAAGTTGTCATTAAAACACTACCAAACCCTCAAAATAGGCGTTTGTATCATTTAACTTTGTTAATTAGGATTATGTATACAAGAATTGACCATTGTAGGAACAAACTTTAGTGTACACAATACAATGGTGTCCGATACCAAAGAACATAACTTAATTTGTGTTCCAACACCAAAGCACGTTTATTATATGCTATGGTGTCCACTATCGTACTGAAGTAATACATTAGCCCAGAAGAGGCTAATGTTATTGCTCCAAGAAAATATCAGCCTAATACTTGATGTCAGAATAGAAAAGAAACTACAAACAAGTTTGCGTTTTTAAGCGACTCCGATGATTATGATGATACTTTTGTAATATGATGATTTGTCAAAACTATAAATATTGCCAAAAATTGATTCCATCGAAAAAATAAATATGGTTACGGTATCGATGAAAATGCAAAATACTCCCAAAGACCGTTCCGATTTGGTCCAAATAGAACATTTCCCATTTCGACAATGCAGAAGAAATACAAAGATTATAAGTATGATGATAAAAATATAAAGTTGAAAATAACGAACAGCATGTCAGAAATATTTCAACTGTCTGCAAAGTTTTGTTCACCAACTAGCGTTTTCCCAGTGACAACGTTTTTTTTGATATTTTTTCCAGGAAATATTCGGACTAAATGTTGTCTGAGAAATTAGAATAAAAATTTCCAAAATATTTCATCGGTGTATTACTTAAGATAAATTTTCATGTCGTTATAATATATTGTTGTTATACTACATATATATTATTTATAACTGTTATTAGATATACAGTTACCTTATTGCCTAGGAGACAAAATGTCCGTAGTTAGTGTGACATCCTGGAAGTTTTTCCCCTAATACTCAGTCTCTCCCGCATGGAAAATCTGCCTTTAAAGTAAATTAAACAATATTAATTTCTGTCTTTATGAAATATATTTTTTTGCATTACAATTAATTAGTGTCATACAGTTGTTTAAATATTATATAATTGAATAATAAGCTACACTATTAATTACTTGTATGCAAACTATCATCTTGCTGTACCAATGATTATTACACATTTTGTTGTAAATTCTGCTGTGCTATGGATCTTGTCAGAATGATTTATTTGCATAATTAACTATTTTTCTTCTTAAAATAAAACGCTACCAAACTAGGCATAACCAATGTTCTAAGTACAATGATCCTATAATTTAATGATTCAGTGTGGATCTGTAGCATACTTTTTAAACTTGAAACATAATACGATGCATTAGTTTTACTTTTTTAAATAACCATTTATCAAGGAAGCGGTGAAAAATGTAACCAAATTGTCAATAGTGGGTTTTCGTTAATAAAGAATTACATCTCCTATGGATTCTAATTTAAAAGTAATTTTATGATAATTGCGATTGTTTGTTAGATAGAAGCAGTTTTAGCCGGTTTCATTATATCATCTTTGCAAAAGCTAGGGTGAATTTTGTGACTTTCGCTTTCATCCCCACCTCGATTAAATGTTATACGAAAGCACGAGGAGAATTTAATGGCATTTTCAAATCAACAAATAAAAGCGATGGATCTAATTATGTTTTAGATTTAAAGAGTTTACTCCAATTTCACGCTGAAAAAAAATATTATCAGTGCAGTTAGAACATTGGTTAGTGTACGTTATTTCCACGTCATGTCTCGGACACAAAGTAAGATCTACACCATGGTAGTTCCTGCAAAGTATACATTTCAGCCGAAGGTAAAGGGACAATAAAAGTCATTTAAAACCGTGCACTTTATATAAAATAAAGATATAAAACAAGAAAAATAATAAAACGGCGATACATGAAAACTTTTTAAAGTTAAAGCTAAGTTTTAAATCCCAAAACAAGGCATCAGGTCCTGATGAAATCTCCCCTAGAGTGCTTACGGAGCTACATCATGAAATAGCACCTATCCTTTCACACATTTTTCAGTTGTCTCTCACATCTGGCACTGTCCCAAAAGACTGGAGAAAAGCAAACGTTACTCCAGTATTTAAAAAGGGGCCAAAATCTAAGACTAGTAATTATAGACCCATATCCCTTACATGCATAGCATCTAAACTTATGGAACCTATACTTGTCTCCAATCTAATGAAATTTTTTTTATAAAAATAACATCCTCAGCCCTTTCCAACACGGCTTTAGATCCAAACCCAAGAAATATTTAATAATTTGGAATTCGGCCAACAAACTGATGTCATTGTTATGTATTTTTCTAAAGCTTTTGATAAAGTGGACCATCATAAAATAATTTACAAGTTAACAAAATTAGGTGTGAACCCCCAAACTACCAAAAGGATAAAGTCCTTCTTGTCAAACAGATCACAAAAGGTGGCAGTTGAAGGACATTACTCTAATGAACTACCAGTTTTGACTGGAGTTCCCCATGGGTCAGTCCTTGGTCTTTGTCTCTTTCTGGCTTATATCAATGACCTGCCACAATCAATCAAGTGTAAAGCCATGCTGTTTGCAGATGACACAATAGTATACCTTACCATTAAATCTGCAACAGACACACAAACACTACAACAAGATCTAAATCTAAAGAACCCCACTATCTACCCGTACAAGCTCCATTATGTTGAGCTGAAAACTACATCTGCCGTAAACTATCTAGGTGTAACCATATAAAAAGATCTGAACTGGTCCCAGCATATTGAAAACATCTCCACAAAAGCGTCATCATCCCTCCGCTTCATTAAACGAAATATTAAAACAAATAATTCTAAAGTTAAAGAGGTGGCATACACCACATATGTTCGCCCACAGTTGGAGTATTGTTCAAGCGTTTGGCATCCCTGGCAGAACAACTTGACCAATAAAATCGAACGAGTACAGAGAGCTGCGGCCAGATGTGTCCTAAATAATTATGACTTCCAGAGCAGTGTAACACAAATGCTAAGCATCTTGAAATGGAACACGCTCGAACAAAGTTACAGTTCCCTAATATTTTTCTACAAGATCAGGAGCAAAGCCGTTGCTGTTGACCAGATTTACCTCATCCCTACTAGAAACCTCAACTATCTTATTCCTCAGTCTCGCGCCCAGTACCACTCTAATTCCTACTTCCCTTGAACCATCAGATACTGGAATAACCTCCTCCCCTACATCAAATCAAGTCCCAGTCTCAACATCTTCGCTGAGAGACTGGCGACGGTTACTTTCTAAATGCTGTAACCTCTGCTTTTTACTGTAACATACTGTTTCTCTTATCTTTTACTTAACAAGCTGAACAGTCTAAATACTGTTCTTTTTTCTCTAACACACTGTTCCCAGACAGCGCCTCCCACTAATAATAAGAAATTGATTGATGAGGAGAATCCTGTAGACGTAGATGTAGATGAAGTTAAAGCTAAGTACACCTTACCAATGTTCTAACTACACCAATCAAGTATTTTTAATTTTTCAGCGCGGATTAGAGGTATACACTTCAATCATGGAAAATGGAAAGTAGATCATTTCCACTTCTTGATAAGAACTACGGCACTGCCTCTTATCGAGCACTATCTTAAATAATTTCAGATTATGATTAACAATGTCATGTTGTTGGCCATATTATTATTATTATTATTATTATTATTATTATTATTATAACGCGCTATTGAATATTTATAAATCTGTGAATGATACATGTAATTTCTAATTATGTCACATTGTGAGTGATAATTCTTATATTATTGACTGAAAACTAAATTTTATTACTTAGTATTATTAGTATGTTAGCTTTATTACACTTGAATTTATAACTTGCAATGGCACAAAATTGTTCCATGCTATTCAAAAATGTATATGCATTTATATACATAAAGTTATAATCTAGACATAAAAGGTACTGTTTTTATTTACATCACATTTACTAGTACATTACATTGAGACTCAAATATGTAGCATCTAGTGTGATAACATCATCTAGATTTTGGGAGGATATTTGTGCAAACTCATTTGAAAATATATCCAGGCATGACAATGTCAGAGGAATTTTCAGTTATTTGTAACAGTGATCTTGAAGCCATAGATTACACATACAGCTGTAGATGCTGGGTGCAAAAGATTGTGATTATATACATGTTTGAGCCAAGTTAGTCATTTAAGTTGGATAATAGCTCTGTATTAGATGAAATAATCTCAAGAACTTATGATCATTGAGTACCCGCCCTTTGGCTTTGCAATGCTATTAGCTTCTTATGTTTTATATGTTTGTGTGCTTTTGCATGCAACATTGTTGATTCGTTGGGTGGGTTGGAGTTATTTCACCAAGCCAACTTGTACTTGTTTTGTGATAGAGAACCTGTTGGGGCAAGTGTGAGGTTGGTGCACCCTACAACCTGGTTTGAACCCCCAGTGGCAATTTTTTTTGCCACTGACCGTTCCAAGGCGGTATCCCCAAAGGTTCTCTTTTTCGTTAATTGTTCTGGCGTCCTATTTGAATTGACATACTTTTAACAAACATGCTCTGTCTCCCCCTCTCTTCTTTTTCGCTGCGTGAGGTGGCTTTGTTTTGTGAGTGTGGCGATTCCTGAAATTACTTTTTTTAAACATAAACATGTAGACTGCTTATCCATCTGTAACACTCTTTTCAAGTGTTAGTAACTGATTTGAAAAGAAAGCTCCTTTATATTAATTTTCATTACTAGTATCAAATGAATTGCTGTTGCCAATCAAATTATGCATCAAAATGATGTTGGTCCAATTTTGAAAGTGTATAATAACAAACTGAATGTTAAAAGAACTCAGATTATTGTAGAAAACTTGTAAACCTGGGAACACATTAATTGGAAATGAATGATTGCATATAAAAATGCCATTGTCCGTAACCACTTTTGGATCTCAGTCTGCTGAGTATTTTATACATAAAATATGAATTTTCAAATTTTTAAGCTTGTTCCAGTTGGTATTTCATGGATTTTATATTTTCAATTGCAGAAGTGTAAGCAGAACTACTGTAAAATAGGTAAATTTCTTTTTAAAATGTATCGTTTATAAAAAAATGTCAAATTCTCTACTGTTATAATTGGTGAAACATAAACATACAAAAGAAAAGTCATTGTATTTAGTATTAGTGCAACTTCCAGTTTTAAGGGTAAAAGTCCAGCTTAACAGAAGCAGATCCAAGTATTTTCAGATGTATTTAAAGAGGCAAAAACCCACTGGTTTTCTTCCTCTACACATAAATCTACATTTTTTTTCAGCAATTTCAATGATTATTAAAGCTTTGATTTTTTTATTTTCTAAAACACAACTTTTTGATGCAAAACAAATTTAGTGATAAAATGCATATTAACAAAGTGCAAAAAATACAACAAACACAGACACCTTGTAAAGTGTATGTGATTATACCTTATATACCTCACATACATACTTTGATTATTAAATCATGTTGAATTGTGCACATGACAGAAATATAGTAATAATAGAACACTTCAAATTCCCCAAAAAATGAACAGTAACTGTTATTAAAATGTTATATGAAATATGAAAAGATAGCTAGGATGCTATTCATGGTAAACATGTAGTCTGTGCTTTTTGGTCCCAACTGGTAACATTATGTGGACTTAACCCTTTCCTCCATCTACACAGTTTTGGAAACAAGAAACAGTCACAAGGGGCCTAGTCTGGTGAATACAGAGGATGCGGAAGGACAGTAACTTTTTCTGAGGCCAAAATCTCGGTCACAAGCATAGCCTAATGAGCGGGGGCATTTGTAGCAGGACTTGAAGAACAACATTTTTTTAGAACTTTGTTGTTACCATTCTGCCTTTTGGTACCGGAACTCGCATTACTGGTACCTTATTATCTAAGAAAATCTCATACAAAACTGTCTTAACAGTGCATTGGCGCTTGGCAATACTTGGACGTTTTGCATTTTTAGTGGCAAAATTCTATTTGAACATTTCCTCTTTGGCTCAAAATAGTAAACCCATGTCCCATCACCAGTAACGAAGTTGCGGAAAGCCTTTTGGTTATATTTGGGATACATTTTAAGAATCCTTTTTGCATTTGCAACACGGGTTCTCTTTTGTTCGTCTGTTAGCGAATTGAGTATCCATCTTGCATTTATTTTCCGAAGTTGAAGATGTTTCTTTAAAATACCATGAACTCGTGCTAAAGACAAGTTCGCGAACCGTGCTAAATTTCTCACAGTGCATCTTCGTTCGGCATATTCCTGATTTTTTCTATGTTGCTTTTCGTCGTTGTTGTTGCAGGACGATCTGGAAGAGCAGCATCTTTGACTTGCTGCTGACCGGTTTTTAATTTAGCAACCCACCTACAAATAGATCTGTGAGACATTCCAGCCTCCCTATAAATGTCGCACACCTCACGGCTAATATCTACAGGCTTTATGCCGAGTAATGTCCGACCTTTAATGTAAGCCCTAATTTCAAGCACATCTTTAACTCTTCTGTCAGTCATTTCATGTACAGTGTAATGAATACGCTATAAAGTAATGTACACTGTTAAAATGTCAGTAATTGTGAACAAGATTTTCAAATGTGTAATGCTTAAGTGATTATTCTATCGGTCCGACGTAGTTTTTAGTACATATCACACGATATTCATTAGAAAATCCACACATGACATTATTTTTGGAACACCCCTCGTATATGGAGTAAAGGGTAAATTTATATTTAATTGAAAATCTCATATTAATATGTATTTAAATTAATACGGAATCGACCCTACCAGTTCGACGCGCGAAGCGCGTCGAAATCGTGTCGATTCCGATTACGGTATTGCGCATGAGCAAAAAGGAGTACCTTGAAACTTTGAAACCATGTCGCAAAATAAGGCTTCTGATTGGACAATATGACTTTCATCCGGGTGCAATAGTCCAGATGGCTTGCTTCCGGATTTTAAAACTGAAAAGCCGCCATTTTGTTTCTCGATTCACATTTTCAGATGTTCTTGTTCCATATGTTAAATAACAATTAAGATTAAACTCGCCAAAAAAAAGGTAAATAAGTTTCTAAATTGACTAAAACTTAATATTGTCACAGAGTTAGGGTCTAACAGTAGACTCCACCGTAGCGATGTGTATTACGGTAGTTGTTCGAATTTTGGTTAATTAATTAAAATACAGAGTGACAAAGTGACAATTACACCGGTTTCCCCAACATTCTAAAGATTGGAAATTTACGACTTTTTTTTTTTTTTTACTGCAATCATCAACAAGAACAGTAAGTTTAACATTGCAATTTAGATAGTAATATCGATTGCTTTCGTTTTAATTTGGTGTGGGAATGCGATTAGGTATTGCGTTGAATTAACTCTGGATATTGTAGACTGGACATTGTGTTTACACCGGTCTATTTTGGTATATGGTAGACTGGACAGAACTGGTCAAAATTTTATGAAATCTGACCAGCTAATGGCATTGAAGATGTGTAGTCATGATCAGGACTCGAACCCAAGGTTCTCAGATATAGCATACAGCTACTCTGCTAATATAAGTTGAAATTATAAGGCATGGTAAAGCTGTGTTTACAAAATGCTATCTGAATAATGCTTCATTTACAACAAATAAAAATTATTAGAGCTACATTTCATAAAAAAATGAGGCATAGTGTAGAATGATTCAAATAGGAAGCACGGCGAAGCCGTGTTTACCACTAATTATTTATTTAAGATTTTAGGAATAATTGCTCTGTCAAACAAGTAACTGTTACAAGTTCAAATGTGTTGCATGGTGAAGCCGTGTTGACCATTAATTAATTTGGAATAAATTTGAAAATTTATTTATTTTATTTAGTTTTCACAGTCCAATAGTTTGTGTCGAGCTTTTGTATACATGCCTGGGTCCAGATGTTTGAGTGTAATGATCGCTACAGACTTCCCGAAAGTTGTAAAAAAGTGTCAGACATTTGGTCAGACAAGATGTGAAAATCTGTCTGACAGAAATCAAATTCTGTCTGACTGAAACATTTAACACATTAAATAGGCAAAACACAGTATTAAGGGTGTTTTTTTTTTCAGTGGTACGAATTGTCATTATGACGAATACGTAAAATATTTCATTCGGATATCCTCACTCATTTCCCTCGGAACAGTCTTGAATCAAAACAGCGAGTAAAATTGTAATTTAGCGAGTAAAATTGGAATATGCAGATCAAATTTTTGCCGGACACTCGGTCCTACAACATTGGAAATCACATCAGACCAGTCCAAATTTTACCGGACACGTCCGACGGTCCGGCGACTTTCAGGAAGTCTGTGACACTAAGAAAATAAATTAAGTCATCGGAAGGTATATGCATGCATTGGACAAATAATATAGTTTATAAAATTTGTTTTTTTGTAATTTGTATTTCAGTTTGAAGTATACATATGAAAGATGCGTGACAAATATGGTTCAAAGAGCATGAAACTGGAATAGAGAAAATTAGACTACTGGAGAGGTAATTTTTTTTTTAATTTACCCTTAATAAACAGTACAAACACTCAAACAGCACAGAATTTGCCCTTCCTTTACATGACTATGAAGGGCTGGACAAAATCACTAGCCCGACGCCCTGGACAAGCTGAAAATTGTATCGGACAATCACAAAATATCTGATTGCTTGTCCGTGGGCTATCTCAATTTTTTTAGTGCAGACTAGTTTAAATGTTAATTTGATATGCGCCATTCTCTTTTAGCACCATATGCATATCATATTACAAAAGCAATAAGTTTATTACAAAATAACATGTTTTGAGATCTGTTTTAACATTATCAAGCCCCCATGTAATGCTTCCTCTTGAATTTCCTGTTTCTTTCTTTACTGTTAATACTGACCAATCAGAATTTGCCTATTTGCGCAAAAGTGGGACTAGCTGGAATGTTTACCCAGCTAGTCCTGGACTAGTTACAAAAAAACCGAAATTTGTCCAGGCTTGCTGTGGTGTACCATAATCTATGGCATGTTCACACAACATCACCTGAACGTGCCAAATTTTTGGAAGACACAGAATCAAAACGCCACAAAGTTTCTCTGTGGACCATGTTGTACATACATGATGGGTCCCTGTGGTCACTTACTAAATCCTTTATTTAGTGGGTAAATCTCATAATCTTGTTCACTTTTTTTAGGAAAAAAAACAATGCTGTTTCAGTTTTCACAGTTAATAACTTAACCTACTTTATGGACACACCTTTTTACCACATGGTCAGCCCAAGTAAATCTAGATCAAATGGCATAGATGTAGATTCAGATCAGCTGGCACATCTCTTTGTGGTCTTTCAATGTGATAACACTCTGGTTTTATCCTAATATTGTGCATGAATTAAAGATGGCATGAAATTTTTCATCATTACCATCTTCCTTTTATGTGATTTTAATAAAAAAAAAGACCCTACATGTAATAAATAAATTATGGCAACAGTATGAATTGTTCACTGTTAACTGCAACAGCAATTTATGTACATCTTCATAAGCCACAAAAGTTACTGTATAGCTGACTTACTAGTTATCAGAGAAGATTTAAAATAAAACATTTATTTTCAGAGATGTGTATCA
>JAZAYU010000370.1:311520-456271 GCA_038501625.1 Corbicula japonica | reverse complement strand
GAAAAGTAATTTATTTTGTTATTGATATATTTGACTTAATAATGTTTATATATATATAGTTACGTAATTTCCGGGAATGACACAAAACTTTCAGAAGACAGATTTTAGTTTGATGTGACTTATATTTTAATTGCTATAAAGTAACGCGGTATTTGTGTATCAGATCACTGGTGCGAAAATTGCATCCTCGTTCCAGTCAACCAGGTGGTCAGGACCATTGTTTGCGAATTATAATTATAATCTATAACTAACATGATTGTCTTCTAATTAGCGCTGTCAATTATCGTCAATGAAGTTTACCAAAGTCCCGTATCGCTGTCAAGTTCATTGTATTTTTTTTTTCAAATAGAATATTTGATGTCATTTTGAATATTTGATTGGGACCTACAGATGAAATCGTCGAAAGAAGAATATTGAATAAATTACGAAAGATTACGCATTTGCTGTTACATAATGAAATACATGAATAGTCTCTGGAACGTACTTGATAAATCTCAATGTCACAGCTAAACCACAATCACAGTTAGTTTAAACTTATTTATTTTACATCGATTGTGAAACAAGTTATTCCAACTTATATTAATCACGTTCGATGACTGCTTCCTGGGTTACCAACCAGTACTCGCGCCGAATGTGGATTGAGGAAACTGCAGACGAACCTCATCCCTGGTGGGACTCGAACCCGCTGTCACCGGATCTGGAGTCCGACGCTCTATCAACAACAGTTAACTCACTTTTTCAACGTGCATAACTACCGCGTGAACATATTGCAAGTAGCAAAAATGAAATCCAGAAGACCACCGATTAGTCGTTACAAAGCACTCATTATTTAGAGGGGTGTGAAGTTAGCGGCCTGGCGGCCGAGCGGCCTGGCGGCGTGAAGTTAGCGGCCTGGCGGCGTAAAGTTAGCGGCCTGGCGGCCTAGCGGCCTAAACTTAATATTTATCATAATTTATGTTTATCTTTAAAACGGCTTGAAATCGATTTTTACAGCATGCAATGTACATTTCAGGGATGATTAAGTGAAATATCAACAAAAACTAGCTTTGATTTTTTTTTAAGTTTTCGAAGCCGGGCGGCCTAGCGGCCTAAACTTAAAATTTATCATAATTTATGTTCATCTGAAAAATGTCTTGAAATCGATTTTTACAGCATGCAATGTACATTTCTGGGATGATAAAGTGAAATATCAACAAAATCTAGCTTTGATTTTTTTAAAGTTTTCGAAGCCTGGCGGCTTAGCGGCCTGGCGGCCTGGCGGCCTAAATTTAAAATTTATCATAATTTATGTTTATCTTAAAAATGTCTTGAAATCGATTTTTACAGCATGCAATGTACATTTCAGGGATGATTAAGTGAAATATCAACAAAATCTAGCTTTGATTTTTTTAAGTTTTCGAAGCCTGGCGGCCTAGCGGCCTAAACTTAAAATTTATCATAATTTATGTTTATCTTAAAAATGTCTTGAAATCGATTTTTACAGCATGCAATGTACATTTCAGGGGTGATTAAGTAAAATATCAACAAAATCTAGCTTTGATTTTTTTTAAGTTTTCGAAGCCTGGCGGCCTGGCGGTCTGGCGGCCTAAACTTAAAATTTCTCATAATTTATGTTTATCTTAAAAATGTCTTGAAATCGATTTTTACAGCATGCAATGTACATTTCAGGGATGATTAAATGAAATATCAACAAGAACTAGCTTTGATTTTTTTTTTAAGTTTTCGAAGCCTCGCGGAATGGCGGCCTAACGGCCTGGCGGCCTAGCGGCCTGAACTTAATATTTATCATAATTTATGTTTATCTTAAAAACGTCATAAATTCGATTTTTACAGCATGTCATTTACATTTCAGGGATGATTTAGTAAAATATCAACAAAAACTAGCTTTGATTTTTTTTAAGTTTTCGAAGCCTGGCGGAAGGACACTAATTTTAATTACAGATATCAGGATATCAAATCAAAACAATGGAGCATAAAACATAGAGATTTTGGTAAGTTGACGCACATTTTTAAAACACCCATAAAGTAGTTAGACCACACATTTACACTTTCGAAAAATTGTCATCTTTATTTTTTCGCAGGTCTGGACTTACATGCTCCTGTAGGTACATGTAATCCACGAGAACAGTATTGATGCTTTTCTTAAGTTTGCTTTTATAAATAAATATTTCACAAAAACATAACACAATGAATCAAGAGGAAAGACTTACTAATCAGTCTATGAATGAACATAGTTGAAGTTTAAAAGCTGGACCGGTTTCCGTTGAACAGCCCGAAAAGTTGCGTGTGCTCCCATTCCCTTTAAAAGATGAGCTACGCCCTGTGTGCCATTTTTATAAAGAAATGAATTCATTATCAATTTCTCCGTAACTTCAATAAAGTAATATATTGAAATATACTCAACAACAAATGAAAATCGGCAGTTTTTTACTTCCCAGAACTATTTGATACATAAACAAAATCTTTTTATTTGAACCCACATAAAATTAACAGCAAAACATTGGTTTCACGTACCAGAAAAATTGAAAAGCACGCACATGTTTTAAACAAGTTCTTTTTTTTTCAATCAAAAATGCACAAGTCTTCAAGCTTATTCCCGAAAAAAACTGCTTTCTTACTCTTGTTTGACATACGTTTAACTTAATACAAAATACAAAAAGTATTTTCCATTATTAAAGAATTTTACTTTTGATTTCTTTATTTCTAATTGTTCGCCTATAGAAATCAACACGCTAAATTTCAGTACTCTCGCTAGCAACAATGTTTGTTTCGCTGATCTCAAAGTGTGGTCTAAATATTTATTGCGGTCACTGTCCGAAAGGTTAGCATTACAAGAGTTTTTTTTCTGTATAAAACCACCAAATTTTCCAACATAATGCGAGAAAAAGAAGCGTTAGAAAAAAAGGAAAGAACCAGCATATACGAAATAGCTGAAACCTAGTCATTTCATTAAGACTGATCAAACGCGTCAACAAAGTATTTTTAATTCCGTAAGCTGCTCTTTTTTTCTTTGTGTCGCTTATATACTAAACTTTCAACGCAACACTTAATTTTCCTGATTTTTTTATTTCGCACCATAACAAAGTTCATATAATATTCTGCGCTGTTGTGTAAGATGTTTGGTTCGTTATATTATGTCCTCTTTCCTCAGATACAAGAGAAATAGCATTTCATTTATTCTTGTTTCTGTCTATTTGTTAAAACAAGTTTTTCAACAACGGTGCAATATAAGGTTTTGAATTATGTTCGCCTAGTTTACTGCGCCATACTGCCGGCATGAGAATAACATTCCATGTAAAACAAGTGTCTATCACTGTAAGACAGTACTTATTTTAAAACTGTAAGTGAAAGGAAGTGCACGACTATGCGCGCTTATTGAGAGGGCGAGACATAAATTAAAGTTGCAGCGCTTAACCCCCACCCCCTCCTTCCTGAACATTTTTATCCCTATATACATAAAACACCGGTACGAGTTTTATCGCGTGTGCGACCAGTGTAGCACCAGTAAGCTGGGAAATTCTTGTCGTCTTATAAAGATCTATACTGGTTGCATTCTACTGAACCTAAAAGCGAACAGTGTAGATCCTGATCAGACGGCCGCGTACGGATGTGCCAGCTGATCTGGTTCAACATTGTCCGCCCATGGAATTACAGCTATATCTCATTGAGTAAAGGGTTAACTGCAGGGGGCGTGTTGTTTTAATTGCTGTACTTAAGTCAAAAACTTGCATTCCGTTTTTAAAAGAAAAACGGTATTTGCACCTTTAATTATTATAACAATGGACAAAACCATGTAAAATACAAGTTTTTAAGTCGTGTTTGAACCTTCATAACAAACCTTGATTGAAGCAGAATCGGTAATTTCAATCATATATGTATGTGTTTTTTTTTTCTTTCCAAATAAAAACAGTTATCATATTGTGCTGGAATATATTAATCAAATTAAATACTGTCAGAATAAATATTATTTGTTTGCCGCCAAATTCCTTTTATGATGCCTTTTACGCCAACGTTTGCATAAGGGATACGGGAAAAGGTGTACGTAATAACGTAAAAACAAAGTCGGTGACCCCCCTTTTTTATTTGTCAAATATTTTCAAAATAAAATATACAAACGAATTATGCAAAAAATCAACTTGAAAATGTTATTGATCAGATTTTTTGCAATTCCGAAACAAGCGACGAAAATTAGTAAAACTCCACGTCATTTTTCAGGTCGAAACGGCTTTTTTAGCGACGTCACGCGTAAATCTTGGGTGAAAACTCATGAAAGTTAAATCAGAGGAAAGAGAATTTGATTCTGTACAATATTATCCATACAGAAAACGGAACATTTAAAATACATTAAAGTTACAGCAGAAAACATTCAGTTACGGTTCTTTTGACGTCATGTCCAAAAACTACAGTCAGTGGCCATCTTTGAAGACCTGTATCTTTGAGACAAAATAAAATATTTTTACAAAATATTATGTTCAATATCGGAAAAATGATCTAATAACTGCATGCAAATTTTCATTAAAATACGCGCGCGCGCGCGCGAGAGAGAGAGAGAGAGAGAGAGAGAGAAAGAGAGAGAGAGCTTAATCTTTATTACAAAATGGTTTAGGACGAACTAATTTATGTTAAATTAATAACGATGTTTATGAACAAAAGATATTTTGAGTTTCACTCTTTTCCTAAATATAGAGGTTTTTACAGACATTTTTACAAGATAAACATAGTCGCCAGGCCGCTAACTTCACGCCGCCAGGCCGCCAGGCCGCTAACTTCACACATCTTCATTATTTGCTGTGACACTTGGAAAAATTTCTCCCGGTTATTCGTAAAAACCATCTGTAAAATTTAAAAAGAAAGGTTACCAACATGATATTTTACAGCGCTCTGCAGGCCTGGTGATTAACCCATCTACAGTTGATCATTATGCTTACCTCTTTGGTTGCACGACGGTGGCAGGGGTTTAAGAGTTTATGAAAGTTTTTTGGGGAAATCTTTTCTAAAAAGAACCTAGAAGCTCGATTTGTTTCTTTTATCCCTGTCATCGTGTTCTTGCTGATTTTACTCCAGGTGCTCTGGTCTCTGTAAGATCATTGAGTACCCGCCCTTTGGCTTTGCAATGCTATTAAATTCTTATGTTTATATGTTTGTATGCTTTTGCATGCAACATTGTTGAGCTGATGGGTGGGTTGGAGTTATTTCACCAAGACAATTTGTACTTGTTTTGTGATACGAGAACCTGTTGGGGCAAGTGTGAGGTTGGTGCACCCTAGAACCTGGTTTAAACCCCCAGTGGCAATTTGTTTTGCCACTGACCGTTCCAAGGCGGTAACCCCTCCGGTTCTCACTTCCGTTATTTGTTTGTGGCGTCCAGTTTGAAACTGATTTTTGTAATACCATGCTCTCTTTTCCTCTCTACGTTTTGGCTGTGTGGGGAGGCTGTGTATGCTGGATGTGGCCATTCCTGATATGCATATTTCTTTTTTTTTTCGATGGGTTGTCTTTGATCCGAAGTACCATTGTATCCATGTTGAAAAAATGCGGGAATATTGACGTCATCACGAAACTAAGTCGTCGATCTATACGGTTATCCGGATAGTATTCGGATAGTAAATACGGATATCCGGATACCGAAAATGGTATCCGATGACATCCCTACTAAAAACATAGATCAAGTCAGTCTTCTCTGTGCCGGGATCACAAATTAACGTCAACTTTAACTTCAACTGGTATACGAATTGTTTTGCCACTGACCGTTCTAAGGCGTTAACCCCCGGGTTTTCAGTTTCATTAATTGTTTGTGGCGTCTTTTTGGAAAGTGATTATTTTATACATGTAACCATGCTCTTTTCACCTCTACTTTTTGCCTGTGTAGGGAGGCTCTGTCTGCTGGATGTGGCCATTCGTGATATGCATATTTCACTTTTTTAAAAACATAATGCATAACACTGTATTACACGTTCTGATATCATTCTAAACTTGAAGTACTGTTTCAAAGCAGTTGTGTGAAACGTAACTGCGTTTGTCCCTTGCTAAAATCCTTATTGTTACGTAATTTTAATGGTGTATTGACCTAGATATTCTTAAACACAGGCCAGTGCAAATCTGATGACTGTGAAACCCTGTATATTAATTTTCATCAATAGGTGATGTTATGAGGTTGGATCATCTGGTTAAACTCCAGTGGACATATTCTTTGCTATTGACTGTTACAAGGCAATGCCCTCTTTGGTTTTCATTATTTATTGAGGTGAGTCACTGGAATAGGTACCTTCGAACAATTGACCTCAATCCTTGAAATGACCTCATTAAGTTCGGCAGACGACATTAATTATTATGGCATTTCGAATTCAAAATACAATTTTTCTTGTCAAATTGTGTAAGGAAATGAGTTTTTATTTATGGGAAAACAATAAGTTTAAGTGTTTGTTTCCAAACTATATACTAACAAGAAAATGTAACCAAAAATGACTAAAGGTACATTTTCCCGCGGCGTGCCCCAATTGTTATGATGTTCTTCTTGTCTATGAAGTATAAAGCAGTTTATACCTGTTCTGTGACATACACCAAGCATTTTAGGCGAATCCCGAGACAAAGTTTAAAACCGACAGTTGAATAAGAATCCCTTTATGACTTTCCAACAGAATTCCAATGTACTACTTCATATTACAATTTAATAATAAAAAAATTGTTAAACGTATCAAATTATTTCAAAGAAGTGCAACCTGTTGATATTATCAATCAAACATTAGTAGCGACTCTTAACACTTTATGTTACTTTTAAATACGAATACTTATTTTTTGAAAATATTTTCTCAAAATTATGCTGCAAGTTATAATTTAGTTATATAAAAAGGCAATAAAACGTCATCCGAGCTTTAGCTATTTTGATCACAATCGCATATGTCACATTTCTGTAAACCTTTGCGTGTAATATATATCGTTTAAACTGAATTTTCCTTCTTCTTCACGATTGCGCTTGAATTCGAATATTTTGATACAGTGAACTTTGTCATTGCCTTTATTTCATCCATTATTTCCATCCATTCTTTCGGGGAATCTAAGCACATTGTATTAATCTCCACTGCTACAGACTGGCATAGATTGCCAATACAGGTAAACAATTCTCTCCATGCATTTGGGGTCATTTTCACATCAGAACACCTAACTATTTCTAGTCTCTTCATTTCTGGTGCAATGCTCATTTTATTTGCTTTCATATCGATGTGCGAAAATTCGAGTTCCTTCAGTTGTGTAAATGTAGAGATGGTTTGGAATACCTTCGCGTACGAGAACTGAGAATTAAATCGCAGTCTTAATGAAGTTAAAAGCGGCGCTCCGTGTATTGCAAGTAATGTTTTAACGAAATCGTCTGTGAGGTAATATTCCAGACTTGCAGTGTTTACTTGTAGGTCTGAAAAAGGTGCAAGTAGGATAGTCAACGTCTTCAACTTGTCTAGATGACACAGATCTAATGCAAAACATCGTGGTTTAAGCCCAGAAGTATAAAGGCCATATATATGGCTTATATCCCCCAGAAAACCTTTAATATGGTCAGAGCATATTAAACAGTTTAATTCCAGATTCCACAATGGTCGTTGATTGCAAATGTAACTAGATAGACGTTCAAGATTACGATGGCTAGTCGTAACTGCGTTCAAAGACAAAGATTGCAAATTGTTTAATCTTGAAATTGGTTCGATTACCATATCACATGTACAATCATCCACTGGCAGACACCTAATTTCGAGATACTTCAGTGTACCCTTTTGTTTAGTGATGAGTTTTTGTATGAACGCTGATTGGCCGCACCACATAACTCTTAATGTTTGTAAAGTATTAAACACACCCGTTTTAACACAAGGTGCTGCATTTGTACATATGTGTAAACTTCTGATATTGTTATTATTCCGATTTATTACTAGTAATTCATCTTCCTTCGATTTAAAACCAATATGAAGTATATCTTGAAGAGGTATTGAAGTACATACATTTTTATTTCTTTTACTTTCTGCAACACACGAAACATGCATTTCCTGATATAAATACAATGTATGAAAAACCGATTGTCGATTATTTATCTCTCTAAAAGAAACTGTATTATTATCTCGCGCGACGACATTTTGAAGTTCATGGAAAATAGATGAATACACTTCCGAGTTCATACCGGAGATAAACACGAAGATTTCAGACATTTCCAAAATATTTTCTAGTGACGAACATACTTTCAGTACGGTTGTTTGCACCTTTTGTGATTTCCAATGTGATGTTATATAAATCGCTGCAAAAAATTCTTGAATTGATTTATGCTGGAAAAGAACATAGTAGCATCGTTTTGAAATAAAACCCATGTTTTTTGCTTGACTTAATAATCCAACGTTTAGACAAAAGTTAATTTCATTATCTGTTAGGTGAGACGACACTTGATCTCTGTCAATAAGTAATCTTGATTCTTTAATCACATCAAACAAGTTAAAGAAAGCTAACTCCCCAAGTTTTAAAAGTAAGTGCATATGTTTGGTACACAACTGATTAATTGTTATACATCGAGGTATTTTTAAATTCTGTTTTGAATGGAGTTGCAATTCACAGACACTTTTCTTTTTGAGTCCACGTTTTATAGTCATTTCAGTTATATTGCTGTAAATTTCACATTTGGACTTGCCCATTTGCAGTCGGTCAAACCACAAGCAAAGTAGCTGGAGCAGAATGTACGGAATCAAAACTATATTCTTAAGGTCAACCGATTTTAATTTCATGTTGAAATCATCTTTGTACCTTTGTATAACTTTTGGATCTTTTTCTTTGTACAAGAGTTGTATTGCATTTGCTTTAAGTTTGTCAGATGTCTCTTCATTGAGCTCAGAAATTTCCATGAGATTGTCTACTTGGTTTGTAGGAAGTCCAACAGTTGCTAGCTTCCACGACCGTGTTGTTGTTAAAGTTGTACAACTAATTGGATGATTGTTATGAGGTACAGCCGGTTCTCTTGAACAACACACGGGATGTGACCATTCATCAAGACCGTCACACAGGATTAAACATTTTTTCTGATGCAACACCTTTTGTAAAAAATCTTTAGAGTACTGACAACTTCGCGACATTTTCTTGGACACCATGTCAAACAGTATGTCATCAAGATTGCACATGTTAACCCCCTGATAATCACGCAAATGTAAGAGGAACATAACCTCGAAACGCCCCATTGTAGTCAGATCAGTTGCTGTAAACTGATCAGAAAATAATTTGACAGGCTTTTGCGCTTTACACCAAGTAAGGGCTACCATTTGAGAAAAAGATGTTTTGCCCATCCCTGCATCTGCTGTGATATATATCTTTCTAAACGCAGTGTTGTCCTCCTTAAAAAACAACTCCTTGTATGATGATATTTTCTTTTTGTCAGTATCTTTATTTCCTGGAAGATTGAAATGAGTATATTTGTTCATTCCTTGACCTAGGATAGGTGAAGTAGCCAATGAAGGCTGAACGTACAATTCCAACAGTGGCACGACATGCTCGTCTACTATCGGAGATGCCGAGATCATATATTCATTTTCGATGTAGTAATCTATCAGGTCTTCTTTAAGATCTGCAGTAAACAAAATCAGTTTGAACTTAAATTATGGCAAACAAACTTATTATGTAATGTATTTAGTCTTTTTATAAATAAAATAATTTTAGATTTTATCTTCCTATCATACATGTGTTAGTACGTATCTTACACGTAAATAAAAGTAATTGTAACATATTGTTCGTTAATTGTTGAGCTACCTTATAACATATTGCACTAAAACGATTGAACAAAAATAAAACGTATGATAAAAGGCAAATATTAAAAATCGAAAGAAGCGGGAAGATGAAGACATATGGAAAATCGTTTTTAAAGCAAACTGGAAGCATGCATATCCTCGCGGTATTTCATACTTAGTCTAATACCAACCTCCAGATTTAAACTACATTATTCTTAGATCATTAAAATAAAGTTAAATTGTTCTGCTGAAATTTATTCCAGATTCGGTATCTTATTTTATAAGAAAAATATTAACTTAATATATTAATGAGCTGGTACACTTAGCTTGTTAAGACACCAAATGTTATTTCAATTCTACCTTTGCCGTCTATTATCTTCATTCGTGACGCAATTTTAAAACTGATGAAAAGTCTAAAAGTGACTTATTTAAGACCGTAAGTCATTTGTACCTTTTCAGATTGTTCTTGTTAGGAAGAGAAAAATGTCAATGTACCTCAATATTTGCTACCAAATATAAACAATAATAGGCAAACGTTTAAAATTTGAACATTAAATAATCATAAATACCAATAATCGGCTATTAAACAGACAACACTTTATTCATAATAGAAGCCCAGCAAACTTACAAAGATGTTAAGTATACAAAGAGCTAAAATCTGTTATCTATCTTCTTGAATTTTGTTATCAGTTCGCCATGTATTATTCTTTACAGCCTAAAGGGTTTTGAAAAAATCTGTATTTGTGTCCCGATTTTTCGATGTGTCTGTCTGGACCACGTTTCCATCTGCTCACAAATATTGACTTGTTTGCTACAAATATCTTTTTTTCTTACCTTAGGATTATTTTTTAAACAAGCTTTTACAACAATCATTATAGACTTGCGTAAAGAGCAACAACAAAAACAACGGAAAAAAACCAACAGCAAACCACAACTTTCTTACCATTCACGAGGTTGTCAAACCAACAGCAAACCACAACTTTCTTACCATTCACGAGGTTGTCAAATGGGTCAATCTGGCTCTGTCTTGTGTAAATAAGAGTAGTTAATTCTCGTTTTTGTTCGTCTGATTTCTTTTCTATTTCTTCCAGAATTTTCAGTTTGGTAGTAGAAGCGACCGCTTCCAGAGTAGCTATTGTTTCCTTCTGTATCCGCGATAAATACTCCTGGATACCCAGTAAGGCATCTTTTTGCTGCTTGTCGACAGACTCTTTGATGCTTTCGTTTACCACATTTGTTATGTCTCCAACATTTATCGTCAGGGTATTATTATGCAGCTGTTAATAACAATAATTTAATAAATAAAATTATATATGATATTGTGTAATCATTTTTAGGGGTTGAGCAGCCTTTTTTCCTACTTCCAGAAAATCGTGAAATAATGCCAAGCGATAAACGTTCTTTTTAGTAAAACAAAAACACTAATTTGAAATCGTTTTTTTTTCTATTTGGATCTGAGGACAGTTTGTTTTGTAATCATGATTGTCACTGACACGACATTTGGCTATATTTCTTTTATGAGACAAGTATAGCATACGTAAGGTTTAAATAGATTTCAGGCACTTGCTTTTGAACGGACAGGTGAGTAAAATCGATAAAGTTACCTTTTGCAACGCTTCAACAGCATTCTTTGCATCCACGTCATGCAACAAACATTTCTTGTCTTGAAGTACAGCAATCATCCGATCTATATATACTTTTACTTCATCGTTTGTGACATCGAAGATTTTTCTATGCATTATCTCGTTGCGTGTTCGTCGTGCCTGGAAGAGACAGAAAGTAAGCTTATATCAATTATCATCAATTTCCGAAGGTAAGAAATACTTGAAATACCATTGTAAATCGGAATGTGCTTGAAATTCTTTAGTTAATTGTTCCAATTATATTGATTTAAAATGTTAAGTGTTTGCCCGACTTTTCGGAAAATAAACATTACAATTGTATTCACTCTGTCTGTGAGAAGTCATGTGTCGTTGTCACTCTGTACACTAACTAGAATTTTTAAATAGAACAAATGTGTTGCCTTAAATTTCATTCGAAATGACAAAACTCGAAAATAGTGAAACAGGAGTAATCGTTCTTGTTTTCATTAATGTTTTTGTTATGCAGATAGATGATATATACTTTGAGAACTTTAAAACAATATAAACCTCTTTAAAGGAAGCAAGATTGTCTACGGCATTATGAATAAACAAGTCGTTGATGACAATCGACAACAGGCCTGTGGCATCGGTTGTGGACGCTTGTGAGTGTTCGTAACCAGTTGTTCCCAAGTAGCACTTCGCTAACTCCCAGTGATCTGAATACCATCTCGTCGGGTCAGTATTCTCCCATAATGGATTACCCTCCGCATGCGAGAAAACTATTTTGTCATAAAATCTGCTGCAAAAGTTATTGGGGCATTTTCTCCGTGTCTTCCATGTGTTGCAGAAACATCGTGATCTGCTTTTTTGAATACAATTCCGCAGTGGATGTTGCGGTAGTAGATTGTCGGAACTGCATGTTGAACACATTGATGCTGGATATCCCGTGTCCCTGATATAGCTTTGAAGTAAATCCTCATGATGAAGCTTTGCCTGTCTTTCAACAAAACCTGCAAGCCCTTCTTGCAAAAACTTAAGACCATACGCAGCTCTGACCCAGTTGATGTTTGATTCGTTGTTCAAATCAAGGTCTTCTGCCATGTTCTGAAAATTAGTAGCAAGAAATTTGTCATGCAATGATCGTTACGTATATCAGGGCTATCCGATCAACTTTTCTTGGGGTTTTCCCGGTTAGCTCATTTGGTTGCGTCGCAGGAATTGCAGGGCTAGGCGCTGTCGCCGTGACGGTGCGGGTTTGCTCCCAGCTAGAGGCACTATCATTTAAAATTCACAGTAGCGCTATTTGTGCAGTGTGGTGGCCGTAAAAAGTCTCCCCGTACATATAGTCAGTACTGTTATCAGTAAAATAACCCGTTATCGATGTCATGCAATGATCGTTACGTATATCAGGGCTATCCGATCAACCTTGTTTGGGGTTGTCCCGGTTAGCTCAGTTGGTTGCGTCGCGGGAATTACAGGGCTAGGCGCTGTCGCCGTGACGGTGCGGGTTTGCTCCCAGCTAGAGGCACTATCATTTGAAATTCACAGTAGCGCTATTTGTGCAGTGTGGTGGCCGTAAAAAGTCTCCCCGTACATATAGTCAGTACTGTTATCAGTAAAATAACCCGTTATCGATGTCATGCAATGATCGTTACGTATATCAGGGCTATCCGATCAACCTTGTTTGGGGTTGTCCCGGTTAGCTCAGTTGGTTGCGTCGCGGGAATTGCAGGGCTAGGCGCTATCGCCGTGACGGTACGGGTTTACTCCCAGCTAGAGGCACTATCATTTGAAATTCACAGTAGCGCTATTTGTGCAGTGTGGTGGCCGTAAAAAGTCTCCCCGTACATATAGTCAGTACTGTTATCAGTAAAATAACCCGTTATCGATGTCATGAAATGATCGTTACATATATCAAGTCTATCCGATCAACCTTGTTTGGGGTTGTCCCGGTTAGCTCAGTTGGTTGCGTCGCGGGAATTGCAGGGCTAGGTGCTGTCGCCGTGACAGTGCGGGTTCGCTCTCAGCTAGAGGCACTATCATTTAACATAATTGGTTTTCACCGGATTTAAACTTTATTATAGCTAGAATGTTGTGTTCCGCGGAACACATGTGTCGCCTGCTGGCAAAAAGTTGAAATGTGGGCCTATGTTTAATCATATATAATAAAATGTTTTTATTCAAGTTGATTTCAATACTACATCACAGAACACATGAGTCACCTTAATTGCATGGAAGAGGAATAACTAAAAATTGTGAAACCTGAGTTATCATTATTTACCATTTGGTATGTGCATGCAGATGAAATATTCATAGAATTATGTGAACTGAGCAAGTACTCTCAATTTTACAGGCAACATTATGTTTCATGTTAAAGTTGCATTTGAAAGGGGCATAACTAAAAGAATATTCAAACAGGAGTTTTCATTCTTTTTGTTACCAATGTTGTTGTTCATGCAGATGATATATTCCAAGTATTAAGTGAATAGGACAAATACTATCAAAGTTATATGCAACATTAGGTTGCATTTGAAAGGGACATAACTTCAAAATAGTTAAACAGGAGTAATGTTGTTGTGTCCGATGGTGTTCATGAAGATGAACTATTTCAAGTATTTTGTAAATAGCACAAGTACTTTAAAAAATATAGGCAACATAAAGTTTCATGTTAAATGTTCTTGTGAAATGAACGTAAGTAATAAAAAGTCAGGCAGGTGTTATCATTCTTCTTGTTAGTGATGAAGATATTAATGAAGATAATATATTCTGAATATTAACTGAACAGGACAAGTACTTTAAAAGTTAATACCATCATTAAGTTCTGTGTTAAAGTTGCATTTGAAAAGGCATTACTCAAAAAATATTCATACAGAAGTAACTGTTATGGTCCTTATTGTAACCAATGTTGTTGTTCCGGAAGATGATATATTCCAAGTTTCAAGTGAAAAGGACAAGTACTTTCAAAGTTATAAGCAACATTAAATTTCATGTTAAAAGGTTTATTTAAAAAGGGCACAACTAAAAATATTGAAACTGAAGTTAACTGAAGGCGACACAAAAACACTGGAGCTAGATAAACCACGGAATTTCTTTACAAATTGTTCGGGACTAAAGTTAGCTATTGTTTTGTTTTAAACTAATTTTAAATACTTAATAAAAACTAAACAACAACACTTCTCCGAACGTTGTATATAACATAGAGAAGTTAAATTTATTAATTGTTCTATTAATTTTCTTTTGACACTAACGTGGAAGTTAAATAACTGGTAGTTTTCAAAGATCAGTCTTACATATTTCCTTTTAAAAGTCAAAATCTCGACTGGTAGATGTGACAGATCATTGACGTCACACTATCATAAACAAGAAATATCTTTAAAAAAGATAAACGGCGTTGATGGAAAAAATTTATATATACATGTATATAAGAAAGAAAGAAATACAGAGAGGCGAAGCAGACACAGTTTAGTTAGTTTAATTTACTTGTTATAGCTGTTGACGAACCCTCCCTGCCTTCTTAGTATGACCTAGAGATTAAGCGACCAAATCATGACAACTTATAAATTCATTGAAATTGTCTTTCAAAAAAAATGTTGAAGCTGTTGCAACAATTTCATACAGTGATACCATTAAAGAAGCAAATTGAATGTATTACATTAAGTCTTGATCTACATTTATTCAGTTTCAATAAAATACCTCTTGTAGAGTTAGAACTCAAGATGAATAAATGTCCTTGAAATTTAATATAAATAAATAAAAATATCCTGTTACAAGAGCGAAATCTACCAACTTTTACGTAAATTAACTTAAAAAAGTGTCAGTACTGAGTATTGAACCCGGGGCCTCCGCCCCTTCGAGGCGAGAGTGTTAGCCACTACACTACAATGAACTTCTATTTTGTACTTGAAATTAACAATCAGTATCAAAGAAACTAGAAAGGAACCAGTAAGAACTAGAAATATCTACACTTCCTTTTCGTTTTACACTGTGTACTGTACGCAAGTTTTTACCTGACACCCAAGAATATATCATATAAAATTGTATTTAAGCCCTCAATATTGACTTAACTGGTTATTTAAATCGTAAATACATGTATGTTTTTTTCTCCAATACAACACCCACTAACAACCAATCAAAATAATCTATTTGATTTTTTCCGCTGCATAATAATAAAAGTCCCACTAGATACCTCTCCATTCTGCTGGATGCCTCTCTGGTGTAAATAGCTACCAATCGAAATAGTTTATTTCATGTTCCCTCTGCATAATAATACAATACGAGTATTATTTACAACATTTCATTGGTCGAAAAACTAGGTCAAAAGTGAGCTTAGACAGCTAACGCCGAAAAAGTGAAATATGCATATCAAGAATTAAAAGCCGAATTCACGTCTTTTCGATAATTTTAGGACATGAGCAAACTGTTCATTTGAATGGGGCGACGTGTCGCTTTCCATGCCCTGACCACGCCTAAATTGCTAGTCATTCTTGAAATGCATGTATTCAAAACTTCTGTCTTCAATTCCTTACTCAAAGGTCAAAGTTATAAATGCATCCTCCACGAATAACGGACAAAGGCTTTTATAATCCAGTCGTTCCTTCTATACAGGAGATTGTTTTCGAGTACATGTACGGATAAAAGCCCGAGTACTCGAGCATCATTTTCGCCATTCGTTTCCAACATACCCTTTTTATGTAAAACAAATTTGTCGCTTTGGAGTACTAGAGGAATGCTCAACCAAAATAAGCATTTCTTTTTTAATTCAATCACGAAGTACAATTATATTGATTTGAGATATCGATTTATCCGTTAACTGGTATAAGAGTATTTTATGTTAAATGTTTAAACTGTCATTCTATTCATGTGCATTGACTTGTGTCGGAAGAATGCTATTCAAATTGAAGAAAATGTTATTATCAGTATATAAAGATCAGTATGAAAAATAAGTTTAAGTTCTGAAAACAAGCCAATCTTTGTAGACGGTTGGTTTCTACGTTCATTCATTTAATGTTGTAGGTTAGATTATGTGAACAATCAATCAGTAAATTTGTTTATATTTCGACCCTTAGTGTCCATGCTTAATTCAGTATTTCAACCAACATGATATGCCAGCTAAATATAAAATGTGCATTGACGAAATTAAAAAAAAACAACAAAAAAACAAATATAATGCTCATATGCTTCTAACATCTCTCAGTTAGAAATGAGTCAGCGTAAGCCATGTGCATAAGGGTATACTCAGAAGGCGCTGAGGGACAGCTCAGCCACGATATTTTTTCTTACTGACGACCAGACCAATCGTTTTATAAAAGATAAACAAATCGCCGAGAGCCCATTGAAAGACTGAACTTCTTTAAAACGATCTGAAATATCTAAAAATAAACTTGCTTTCCGATTGAGAAGAACAATTCATCGAGAAGAAATTTTCTATCATTTAAGGACATGAAAGTGATTGTAAAAAAAGTAAATAATAACAAAAAAGGTACTTACAAGGTTTCATTATCCACAGAAACGCTTATGTCTGTTGACTAACATTATATTTTGTGAGAACATTTTTATATTTGAACAATTCCTTTACGTTAACAGTTGTGTCCCAATAACAGTTGTCAATTATTGTCTTTGTCAGGTTGAACCGTCTCTGCGCATGAACGGAAATATAACGTCAATAAAACGAAGTTTATTTGGCTTCCGACCAAAACAAGTATGTCGATATTGGAAAGCGAAGAATGTAGTGGAAGGTTTATTGGATGATAATAATAATAACGGCATCATGTTTTAAACAATTTTCATCCGTATTTTCAACAATGATAACGTATATCAGGGCTATCCGATCAACCTTTTCTGGGGTTGTCCCGAATAGCTCAAATGGTTGCGCAGTCGGAATTGTAGGGCTAAGCGCTGTCGCCGTGACGGTGCATCTGCGCTCGGAGGTAGAGGCAATATCATTTCAACTATAACTAATTAAATGGGGGATTAATCTTAAAGATTGTCGTTTACAGACATGATGTGTAAGTTGATGTTAGTTGACAGTAAACTTGTTTTGCACTTTCAGGTACGGATATGTGTCTGTATTGAATCAATTTGTAGGCACTGTAACCAAACCTTGTTCACGGTAACAAATTTACGTTTCATTTAAGCACCAATTTCGTGCACTATCTTATTGCTTATATATTTAAAGCAAATATTCATCAACATAACAGAAGTGTCATACATTATATGTCTTACAGTGTTATATAATAAATTGTTTTGCAAATGACCGTTCCAAAGAGGTAACGCTTTCTGTTCTCTTATTTGGTATTGTTCGTAATGTCTACTTTGAATTGATGATTTAATAAGTCATGTTCTTTTTTTTTCTCCACTTGTTGGCTGTGTGCGGAGGCTGGGTTTTCTGAACCTGTCCATCTATGATAATTCATATTTCATTTGTTTTATGGCTGCGCTGAAATATTAGGCTCTACTATCTGACAATATGCTGATTTTACACAATAGGTTTACTCACTAATATTTCAGTTTATGAACTCAGAAAGAGAACTATTGTAGTACGGTTAACCTGAAACAATACGAGCTCTTCAAGGAAAATGAATAAGCAGAAAAAAATATTTTTTTAATAGACTGTAGAATAACTTTCATCAATGAAGGAGATAATTATGATTCCTGATGAGGATTTTTAATACCACGTTATCTCCCTTTATTAATAAACGTTGAAGTTATTTTACTGTGTTGGTTTAGAATGAACGAGGATTTATTCTGACTTTTTTCATGTTTATAAAGCAAGAGAGCTTCTTCCGGCTGTTTGATACCCACTGTTACCAGTTTGTTGGTTATATGCAGATTCTGATTGTAGAGCCAAGAAAAGATATCCGCATACTAAAATGATCCAACAGTCTGTGAGATTAAACACTTAAATAACACAAAATCTACGTAAATTAACGACATAACATTGAAATATTTTTATAGGTCTTGGAAAGTATGATGTACATTATGATGCTAGAAATGAATTTCAAGCTTGAGGCTTAGGCCTAAAGTCTTTATTAATTTTGTGCTAACTCATAAACTTTCTTACGCGAATAATTTGTGGAAAATGGGCATACATGTAATTTTAAAATGATATCGTAGAAGAGACATGGGTCTTGCTGGTTATAGTATAAATTAAGGTTCAATTGATATTTAAAGCAGCTTTAAATTTATGGAGCTAGTGCATATTTATGTAAATACAAAAGTGAAAAGGCGTCATTGCTTGAAAAATATTTACAGTGGAGTTATGAAACATGTTGGTGATAATAAAGAATTGATGTTGAACAATTTCATAATTTCAGATTATAAACTGATATCTCAGGATTTTTCAAAAGTATGAACCAAGGGCACATTTTGTTTTTACGCAAAACGCCGAAACCGAGGTAAGTAGGATGGTTCCCTTACTCTTTAAGAAGTCAAGCTCAAGGCGATCAAAATATTTACAGTGGGTGAGAAAGGCCTTGTTAATTGTCAAATGCCATCATGCGCTCCCTAAATATTTGAATAGTTTGTGTAAAACATGCCTGGCCGACAAATCCCTTGCCCGGTTCCCGCGGACAACCATTCCGCGATCTGGCTAAAGAGTACTTTTAGCATTAGTCCAAAGAACCTTCAAAATGATGCATGATTAATTGCCAGGTAGTAATACTTTTATCAACATACCTAAAAGAACACGTAACAAAACACACAATAACCTTATGACACTACATCTGACATCTCGGCAGATTCATTGAGCTAAATTCTCATAACTGTATGGCAGAACAGCTGTATAAAATATCGTGTAAGAAAACCAAAGAAAGTAGTTTTAATAAATTTATTGTATCATTACATTTTAGTTTTAAAATAATAAAAAAGCTTTCATAAACATTTTAAACTTAGCTGTTGAAAAATACAAATTGATAGAAACAAATGTTTGATCCGTACAATAGCAGACATAATCATCAACATTTAAACTGTACAGAAATTGTAGCATAACAACAACGTCAATAGCAACAACAATATAAATGGGAATCTAACAAAATCGCACACCATATTTCTGCCTTTCTCAATAAAGCGGTGCAAATTCTGATATTTTTTGTAAATTGGGAAAGTGTCTAGAAAATACCACTGAATGTCAATAAACGAAGCATTCGCACATTGTAAGTTGTGAAAAAATAAACTTTACAATTCTACATTAATATCTTTATAAAACCAATTCTAAACATTTCACCTTACGTAAAATGACAATGGGGTCATTTCTTGATAAACTTATTCCATGAATTTCAGCTTATTAATGACTCACAGATTTTTAAAAGTCAGGTACGTTATATTTTTTATACATCACCTTAATTTCAATGATATTCATTTGAATCCAACAATTAATACGTTTTTTAATGTACCAATGTATGACCAAGATACTATGGACAGTATCTTTCTATTGGGAAGTGTTTACTAAAATATTTTAAGGTATACATGTAAAATAAAACCCATACGTAATCAAAACAAAAAAATAAATACCCGAACTTTGCAAAATCAGTTGAAATAAAAACAAAGCCAATTTTATATGACATTTCCTTGTAATTTATACACTTCAGTCCTTATTCATAGGAAAGGAAATAGTTTTTGCGAACACACTGCATTATTTTAGTTTTAAAATGTACCTTAAAAATGTGCATATTTTAACGTACCTGGCAAACAATTACAACTATTCAAAACTTGAACTGTTTCAAATAATTTAAAAGTAACAAAGTCGTATATACAATTGGTTTGTAATAAACATAATATATTTCTAGCTATGTTATTGAAAGTAATGAATTTAACCTCGAAACAGTTAACGTACCTGACATGATACTAATCTGTTGTGTTTGTGCTCAAATATTTCTGTTGTAAACCATGTATAAGGGCAAAATATGTGTGCATAGGTTAGATAGTGCCATAAAAATGAAAAAAATAGGGGAAATAACTTTTTTATTTAAAGAATCGTGTTTCATGTACACGTACCTGACTTTAACGTACTTGACAGTCATTTTTTAATTTTCTGCTATGCAATCAATATATATAAACTGCCACAAATGCATGTTTTACTTCAATAAAAGATAAGACTGCATGGAAAACGAAGAACAATGATACGGAAATATAATTTCAAAACTGCGGACGAGCAAGTAAGTATACTATTTAACGTACCTGACAAATTCTAACGTCCCACCTGTAATTTTATTATCTCTCAATTAACCTTAGATTTGATTATTCGACGATTGCATTTTAGTTTGTTTCATTCCACATAATTATATTTTAAGACTTTGTAAGCCAAAGTTTAATGTTTGTTGATGACGTCTACGTTTGTTAAAGTAAGTTTAAAAGCATTTAACGTTCTTGACCAGTATATTTGCGACAATCATTTCATAAATCTAGGTTAGTCAGTTTATCGGAGAATTGTATAATTTTAAGTTACTTCGAATAAACTAAACCATACCCATTAAAACATAGCCTAACATCTGTGTTTTGTTTCCTATTAAGCTTAAGGTTTACGTTAATATTCATATAGACCCCTTTGCGACTGACTATTTCTAGAAATTTTCGGCTATTCCGATGTAAATTATGACGATATGAATAATTATAATTCAATTCTAGTGATCGTATGATGTTTGCTATGGATCAAAATACGAGTTGAACCAACATTTCTTGCTAATGTCACCTAGGGAAATGACTGCGACATGAAAAAATTGAAAATGCCACTTTATCTGAAATTCAATGATACATTCTTTTGCTTTTTTCGTAAAGATTAATCATATATGTTAAGTAATCGTAAAGGATTTCAACATCATAGTATTGTTACATAAAATAATTATAATAGTTGAAATGGACTACCGTAACTCACTTAGAAAGGTTCGTTACAAGCTCATACTATAATATTAATGCACATAAGTGTGTGTACATGTTGTACTGATGTTTTTAATGTTTTGTCTATTGTATTAAAATCTGTAGCAAAGATAAAAATCATAAGATACATATGCATACTTTATAAGGCTATGACTTAAATTCCAGTACAGAAATAAGAATTTTGGCGATTTCGCCAATATATACTTATTAAATGTATACTGTTTTCTTAATCTAATACAAGGGCAACAGTAGCCATCATTTAACATCGACTAATATTTTAAATAATTGACATGAATATGTTCCATTGCTGAATTGCGTGTTTTGCAAATTATAGAATGTATATACATGATATAGTTCGATCCTGGCATTGCTGCCCTTTAGGTAACGAACCTTTCTCTTTTAGATAAACTGCTTTATTTAAATTTTATCTAATTTATTACACAAATTAAGTAAACAATTTGTCAGCCTAATTTTATTTGTAGGCTAAAATCATAAAAATCTACAAACAGTAACACAGCTGACAACAAAGAATACAGAAACACAAATTTAAATTCGACAAAAAAAGAAATTGGTTTCATCTAACATTAACAAACATGAACCTGATGGTTTCACATGATCAACTATGTTTTCCAGTCCAAAATGGCAAATGAACGTAATCTAAATAACATATACAGTTCGTAACGGCAAAGTTGGTCATTACATGCGCACATGTATGCTTGTTTGTTTATTTTTATCTCGCAAAAGGTTCGTTACTATCTATTGCTCTTAAAGGGAAACACTTAAACTCAGGCATCTTATTAAATCTTCTTAGTTTTTATTTTACTTATGAAATGACAAATATTAAGCATAAAATACCTAGTAACTTTGTATCGGTTAGTACTAAAAAGGGTGAAATATGCATAACAGGGACGTTTAAAGCTAACATATAGAAATATGTTCCTTTATATAACAAGATTGTCGTTGGTTATCCAGCTGCTTTTTAAAACAATACGTTAACCATTTGCTTAACTAATATATTACTAACATAGATGGAAAGGGAACTTTGAAAGCCATCGATCATGTCGATCACTACAAATATGAAAATATTCAGGCTCTGTTTTATTGAGTCTGTAATAGAAATGCATATTACTGTCCATGCCGCCTAGCCCAAGGTTAAGCGCAACTCAATATTTACACCATGTGTGTATAAGGCAGTGAACATGGAACCTTCAATGCGGTATTTCAGATTAATACGAATCCATGTTCAGCGGAGTATGGTCCCCAGATAAAATGGGGTCGCCTTAACGAGAAAAAATGGGAGAAAAAAACAGAATAGAATTTTGATAGGGATCTTAGAATATCACAGACAACGTCAAAGGCAAAATTTTAAAAAGCATGAAGTATATCCTTGGGGGTGACTGAACAATATCCGAATTAATATTGGCTGGGAAATTGAAACCATCCATCTCAAAACTGGCTGAACTATTAAAAAAAAGGTAAATTTAGAAGAACTATTAACAAACTACATAAAAATCGTGCCCATCGACCTTCAAAGGACATAATTGATAACAGCACTGATTGAATGTACGGTGAGACTTTTTACAGCCGCCACACGGTATTTTTCTGCTGCTTTGATATTGAAATAGATGAAAAGGGAACTTTGAAAGCCATCGATCACTTCAAATATGAAAATATTCAGGCTTGGTTTGATTGAGTCTGTTCATGGACAGTAATGGAAATGCCCATGCTGCCTAGCCCCTGGTTGAGCACAACTCAATATTTACACCAATAAACAGTACAATTTCGACCATTCCAATGAATGGTGTGCATATGGCGGTGAACATGGAACCTTCAATGTGGTAAAAGTATTACTTACTACCGTAAAATCAATACAATTGTTATTTTTATTTTTTAATCGCTAAAAAGTAAAAAACTAAACCAAAAAGATTGGAAAGGTTCGTTACATTCGATTGCGAACCTTTCATAAACTTTAGGCTTGATGCACATCTTAAATGCCGATCACATTCTAGTTTCATGAATATACAACAAACACCAAACTTTTACTATGAAAACACAATATATATATAAACAAAACCAAAACACATTTTTTAGAAAAAGATTAGTAACGAAAATGCCCGATCGTAACTTTAAAACTCCTCCTTATATACTGTCCTTAAAATGTCTTTCAGGCAGCTGTATGGTCCAAGAATGACAGTCTTTGTTGACAATCGTGACGTCAGCAGATAAAAATTACATAAATAATTGTTTCTTAATGAATTTTTAATTGTTAGCATGTGCTTAATAAGTAGACCTGATTATTAGGCGCACTTCATTGGTGTCCCGAATCAGTCCTAGGTATACCGCGGGACACCGATCTACGCTCGTTTCAGTATGGCTACTTGTATTTCCGGTAAAGTCGGGACATACCGCATGGCCCGGTCAAAACAGCTCGGCGCATTTATTTCCAAGATTGCGACGAAACAAAATGTTTAAGTTGAAATATTGAGAAATTGCCTATTTAAGGACTCATATTTGTTTTCCATTCACATAGTATTTTGGTGGCCATTTTCGGTATCCCGAACTGCACTCTATTCATCTGTACCGGATCGGTGTACCTATCACGTGATCGGAGTACTCGGCATATACCTATCGGGACATTACGGCGTATACAAACAAGTGCGCCTATTGCATATAACGAACCTTTCATGGCGAACCTTTCTTTTAAGGAATAGGGACCGTTTAAATGTACAAAATCTTATCTGATTAATAATTCTCGAGTTCAGAGTAAATAATACTACAAGACTAAGTAATTTAATTCGATTATGTGTAGGAAAATCATTAAGATTCGCATTTATAACTGTAACAAACCTTTCATTCTTAACTTTTATCACAATTAACTGAACACTTATACTGTGTTGCTGTTAGATATAAATCTCAATCTGATGTCTGATTTTGCATTATATTTAATAGATTTTAATAGATTTTAAGGTGATGTCTTTCATTAGAAATTATTTTCCTTGTACTTTTGGGTGGGTAACAAACCTTTCAATGAATTAAGCGACAAAATATTTTATGCTTTATTTTCAAAAGGGTCTGCAAATTAAGGTACTGCAGTTATTATGAAATGCACGTCAGACGTGTTGCTTCAGTTCTAGAAGTACTACATAGCAGTATGCTTTTCTTTCTTTTATGCAACCTCCTTGTAATTTAAAAAATAAAAAAAGCGACAGTCACGAACCTTTCAAAGTTAGGATTCACGGAAGCAGCTTAGGCGGGTTAACTTGAGATAAAAGTCATTTTGTGTTGTGGTATGATGACATGTGTATATCGTGTTTTAAAACGCTACTTCGTGATGCATTGTGTGTCGTCTGTTTTGATGCAATCCTATGACGACAGCCGGAAATAGTAAATGAACCGCTTTATTGAGAAATGTCGTTTTATGGTAAATCGGCCATCCTTCATCTCTCTCTCTATAAACAATAATACATTTGTGTTTGTCCTAAAAGGAAACGAAAATATTTACATTATAATAAATTGCACAATAAATTATGTTTGGTTCGGTTTTTACTTAAAAATATTTAGCAAGTTTTCTTGAGATACATATACAGCATTTTGACAGTACTGTATACAATGTAATTCTTGTAATTGTTACAACTATTCCCAAAACAGTAAATCAATCACCATATGAACAAGACCTATAATATTTTTCTGCATCATTTCTTTCACAACATGAGTGATAGTTATAAATTAGTGGCTTTAACTGTGTAAAGTTTTCATTAAAATCTTAATTCAGATTTTTTTAGGAACTTACGCTTTTTATTTTTATTTCTTATTAGATTTAAAATACTATATTCTCGAGTTATGTTTTTTTTTACGTCCCTTTATCCAAAATTTGTTACTGGCAACTAGTACATGAAATAAGTGAATGAGAATAAGAGGCCAGAGTATGATAGCATTAACAAACCTATAATATCATGGCAAAATTGACAACGATCTGAAACCCTTTAAGAAACCCTTTAAGAAACCACGATAGAATTTACGAGGCTATTGACCAACAGAATTTACCAAACTATGGTACAATTATTCAACAAATTTTAAAGTAGTTTACAATGTTTTTTATAAAAGTTTAATATATAGAGGATACAGCTTGAGTGATCATTTTATACTGACATTATTATTAAACGAGTCATCTAAATCGATATAAAACGAGGCTTTTGCCGAGTTTTATATCGATTTAGATGACGAGTTGTCCTTTTCTATCGCCTAGTAGAGCGAAATCAAAACGTGTGTAATTCGGTCGTATCGGGTGATACATAAGCTAGTCCCCAAAGATTTTATCCTATCGTTTACCCATTTGCCAAAAAAAGTAAAAATAAAAAAATAAAATTTAACTGCGCTAGAGTCTAGATATTAAAGGATCTACCAGTTAAAGGCTTCTGAAGTTGTGTTTTATTTAATAAATCGATCTACTGAATGACGTCATTTGTGTAAACGTTCGAATCGGCATATGACAACATTGAAATTTACTGGATATAAACTCATAATTTGGATTGGAAATGTGGTTCTTGTGTTTTTATTTTGTTTCGGGGATGTTGTAAGATCACATTGACGATGTTTTGAAAACGATGTCAGCGTCTGGGTCATTTTGTTTTCGATTTAAACGAAATGAAAATGGCTTTGTTGCTGTTGTTGAATTTCATCATGGACTTTCCTATTGCTATCATACGGAGTAAACAAGATGTCAGAAAGTTATATTTTCGGTGGATATTATCAATATCAGGGATGCTAAGAAATGGATTGCTTGCCTAAAGTGGTCAGATGGCAAAGTAAGTAATTTTCTTAAATTTGTTTTGATCGCTGATAACGCGGATGAATAGTGATTTGGCTGCGATATATAGGGGGCCTACATGTAACTAGTTATATATCGAAAATATATAACGGGTGTTATTACACTCCCACACCGGAAGGTATGTGATAAAGTAGTGTAACCTGTATAAATCAATGGATAAATTTGCAGTTTAGACAAATCCTTGAAATCATGGCAGAAGAGACCAAATTATTAAAAACCATGGCCGAATTGATCAATCTATTTAAAATATAGCTTAATATAAACCTTTGAAACCATAGTGAAATTTACGAACAACTAAAACCACGATGAAAACAACAAACCTATGAAATCAAGGTAGAATAGACATTAGAGAGAACAAAAAATATTATAAAACAGCATTACATTGCTATTCATAATAGGTTACGAAGTGTTAGAGATTAAACATTTTTAAACAATTGTACCATGTCTTAAAGCGTGTAATGAAGTATCATTCATCATTTCCTCATTGCACTGTCATAGATAAAAAGAAGAGAAAAAATCTCGATAACAGAAAAAAATCACTTCAATAAAATTTTCACAAAGGTTATTAATGTATATTTTTGAAGATTATAAAAACAGTAACGAAAAATTGTTTGACCTATAAATACTCTTAAAGTCTATTTACATCTGAACACAAAATCTAAGCGACACAAGACAACAATGTAAACGCCCACATGAGTAATATGACAAATACTGAAAAAATATTTAAGGTCCTTTATAAAAACTTTCAAGTATTAAGAGTAAAACATTTTTTTTGTTTTTGTCATTCATTTTCGTGACCAGGAAATTGAAGGCCAAACACACTTTTACAAATATCGTATAGTGTATACATTTATTAAACAAAATGACCTTCCAAATTGTTGTCAGTAATATATTACTCATGAAGGCGTACTATTTTTGTTATTGTGTTTTTATCGATGACAGAGCAGTGTTGACTGCCATGTAGCACCTTAAAACACAGCTTCAATTGTAAAATAAAATAATAAGTTACAGTTATTATGTACATTTTAAAGAACTATGACATGAACATTGAAAATGTCTGAAAGTATGTATCTTAATGCTAACATATAAAATTAAAGTTAAACACATTATATATATGTGTGCAAATATGATAAAAGAAAACCCTAGAACTAGGACTAAATAATGTGATATTTTATGGGCATATACTTTCGTGATGTTCGGCTATGTATGGATATGGCTTATATATCGTGGATATCCAGTGTAGGTCCAGATCAGCGTGAAATCAAGCGACTCAGTTCTATTTTCATCACATTTAAAATTCATAAACTACCGAGTCAAATTCCTATTTCTAATTGCATCACATTAACACTTTATTGACTGTCAGGTCGAATTCCCTGTTCTAATTGCATCATATTTACAATTTATTGTCTGTCTGGTCAAATTTTCAGTTCATGATGCAACACATTTACACTTCATTGACTGCCGATTCAAATTCGCAGTAAATATAGCATGTAATTTCACACGAAAATACAACATATATAAGTGTGCTTGTAGGTTTATAAACCAGCACTAGTTACTTTTCTAATATTTCTCAATAATATAAATGGATTTTTATGCGTGCGCATTAACTTTCGTGTCGTTCGGCTATGCTATGAATTTGGCTAATACGGGTATTTTTTTTATTCCAGTGAACATCCAGACCAGCCTGCACTCATGAGATTCAATTTAAACTGCGTCACATTTATACTTTATTGAAAAAAAAATAAATCACGAACACACATAATTGACTGTCGAGTCAAATTTTCAGTTAAAATTGTATCATATTTACATTACATCGACTGCCAAGTCAAATTCTCAAATTTAATTGCATCACATTTACACTTCATTGAATGCCTAGTCATCATCTTAGTTCTATTTGCATTATTATACTATTAGACAAAACAATTTTGTCTGCGAGCAAATCAACGAGTTAAATGATTGTTTTAATTCAGGGTTATCGGTATCACAAATTAAGAAAAAACTTTTGCAAGTTTTATCGCCGATACCCAGATCTTATTCATAAATACAGGTGCAGTTTAAAATCAATATTGCAACAAGATATTTCACAGCCGGTTTTTAATGGAGATTTAATTTACAAACTTAAGAAGACAAAAGGCAATGCAAATTTCTCCCAGTTATTCGTTAAAGTCATCTGTAAATGTTAATTTAAAAAGAAAGGTTACCAACATTTTACAGCGCTCTGCAGGCCTGTTGATTTACATCTTCAGTTGATCATTATGCCTAACTCTGGTTGCACGATGAGAATTTATGAAGGTTTATGGGGGAAATGTTTTCTTAAAAGAACATCGAAGCTCAATTCGTTTCTTTTATCCCTGTCATTGTGTTGTTGCTGATTTTACTCCAGGTTCTCTGGTCTCAGTAAGATCGTTGAGTACCTATCCTTTGGCTTAACAATGCTTTTAGCTTCTTATTTTTATATGTTTGTGTGCATGCAACATTGTTGAGCCGATGGGTGGTTTGGAGTTATTTTACCAAGACAACTTGCACTTGTTTTGGAATACGAGAACCTGTTGGGGCAAGTGTGAGGTTGGTGCACCTTAGGACCTGGTTTAAACCCCCAGTGGCAAATTATTTTGCCACTGACCGTTCCAAGGCGTAATTACCTCTGATTCTCACTTCCGTTAATTGTTTGTGGCGTCTTTTTTGAAACTGATTATTGTAAAACCATGCTCTATTTTCCTCTCTACCCTTTGGCTGTGTGGGGAGGCTGTGTCTGCTGAGTGTGGCTATTCCTTTATATTACACTTTTTTGCATGTCAAATACAATTTATTTCATACAAAAATATAATTATTTTCGTAAACAAAACAAATAGTACAAGGGTCCGGCAACAAGTTCTGGCAAGATAGAATCATTCGTTATAAAACGATTTAAATAAGAATGGAAATGAATGATTGTAATACACGAATAACACTAATCCCCAGAGATAACATCCGTTTTAAGATCAAGAAGGAAATCAACTTAGTCTAGTACAATCAAATTCACTACACCTTCTGATCACCAAGTCTAGCAATTTTGTTTTATTGCATCACAATGAACACACTTTCTGATCGCTAAGTCATATTACTTAGTTGTAACTGCATTGCACGGATAACACTGCATGACTACAGAGTCAACTTCCCAATATTATTTCTAATAATTATTGACTCATCTTGTTTGATTTGCAGTGGAAATCAACTCAGTCTTATTCAGTCAGATTTACTTCGAATCACCATCTAAACACCAAATCAAACAAATCTGTTTTATTGCACAATAAACACACTTTCTTCACTAAGTCATACTACTCAGTTTTAACTACATTATATGACTATATTGTATAATTGCAGAGTCATTTCCCCCATTATAATTGACTAAACATGTTTGATTGTGGAGAAAATCAACTCACTGACTTTCCCTACACCTTCTGACCATCAAGTTAAGCAACTCAGATTTTACTAAATCAAAATTGATACACTTTGCGATCACTTAGTCATGGAACACAGTTCTAACCGCTTCACACTGATAGACAGCTTCAAATAGTCATATGAACGTCATGTTTTATTTTATTGATTTAGTACCTTTAATTCACTAGATGAATTAGAGTTGAGTATCCGATTCTAACATACATTTAAAAATAAGCACTTTATTTCAGTTTGAATAACAAAGATAGACATACTGCATGAATAAGTTTTGAAGAAACAGTTCCATCAGAAATCACTTTATAATCAATACGTGAAAGTGAAGGTGACACGGGATATTGCCAACGCAAGTAAGGTAATAATGTGGTAATATTTATTTTCATACTGTGGAATTATTTATTTTCGCACTGACAAATATTCACGCAGATGATGCAAGTAACATTTTTGGGTGGGCATAAATTTGCATATCATAATTACTCTCAAAGGGTAAGCTATTATCAAGTTACATTTTGCTGAGATTAAATTTCTCGATTAAATCATAACCCGAGTAGCCAATGGTGCATGGTTTTCATGTATTATCTTGTTTATCCCGTGTTTTTTTTTTACAAAATGTGTGCATAATCGTTTTTCTTAATTATAAGCAAGTATCGAAAAATATCACCCTGTTATGTGTTACCTTTTGCTAGGAAATAAAGTAAATCACCTATTTAATGATGACTGGTTAGTAATACACAAGTTGCATTAAAATGTGACACTGCTATTTTACTTGATCGTTTTAAACCTGAAAATTGTTTCATTTCCTTCGTTCATTCCGTCAAAGATCGCGGTAAAGCTGCAAGAATGTCTGATCGTCTCCTTCACTGTCTGATACTCTACATCTGGTGTCACTGTACAGTCTACCAGATCTATAGTTACAGACTGTGACAGAAGTCTTATCGTATCAACAAGAGCTCGGAAGGATGAGCTTGTCATAGATACTTTTTTCAGCTCAATATACTTGAAGTTTGTCATGTCGGTGTTTAGATCAAGTTTATTGTCACTTATATCTGTATTAAAGATGTAAAGTTCCTCCAGCTTTAATAGTGCTGGAAGGGTGGTTATGAGAGTGGCTATGTCACTATCAGTAAGGTGTGTACAAACAAGTGTATGTAAATTGTGTGCAGCTGGTAGATTTTTGAGACAGAATGTGATCAATTTGGGAGGTAATCCCCCTATCCAACACTCTTCCAGATGTTGTATGTTCATCTGTAGATGGGATACAGGCACCTTGCACAGACCAAGCAGCTGGAGGTTATCGTGTCCTAACAGGTAGAATTGAACACGAGGGCAAGATTGATCATGATCCCTGCATGTGATATTGAACATGTTGATCTGGATCATTGTGACACGTGATGTGAGGAAGAAGGTCAGGTTCTCCAGCTGGTTGTGTGTTACTTTGAGATTGATGAGACTGAGACTATTCAGTGATGACATTCTGATAACGGTGTCTGAACTTACATGAGAGAATACATTCATTTTATTTAAGTATTTACCCTGTTTGAAATTAGCATTATTTATATTGAAACATTGTATTGTATTCACTGACTGTAGCAGAAGTCTCTCTATATCGCGTTTCCTAGCAACAACTCTTAAGTCAAGTTTTTCAAGGGAGTGAAAATATTGGAGATCAAGGCTTTTGAGGATGTCTGTGATTTCCTCTCTGTTCTCGCATTCTCCTATATATAGGGATTTTATACCACCACTATTTCCTTGTATCAGTTTTTGTATGTAAGATATGTATTCTGCTTGTTTTGATTGTTCATTTATTATAATATCCTCTAGAGGTAGGGGGTGAAAGTGCTGTCTGTTTAGCTCCATTTCCTCTATACAATTAACCAGCAGTGTCTGATACTTGAACATTACCTTTTCAGCACTAAAAAAATAAACTGAAAAACGTGATCTGAAAAGCTTTGTGTTGTCATCTTCATTCACAGTATTTATTAATTGCCATGAAATGTCTCTGTATGCTACAGAGCTAAAACCACTCAGAAAAATGAAAACCTCAGACATTTCTAAAATACGAGATAATGTAGAGCAAGTTCGAACACAAAGTTGGTGAATGTTTTCCCTGTCAGAGCTTGAATCTAGTATCGTTGACTGCATATAGAAGGCTGCTAGATACTCTTGAATGGTCTTATGTTGAAAAGAGATGTTACTGATTCGTCTGGAAACCAAACCATAGAATTTGTTTTGTGATAGAAGTCCGTGTTTTAAACAATAGTTTAGTTCATCTAGTTTGAGATATTTTTTCGCAAACTTGTAATCCACTACTAACATCTGTCTATTTTCACTGCCAAAGAGGGCGTAAAAAGCCAACTCGCCCATTTTTAACAGCAGAGACTGATGCTGGACACAGTACTCATTGCCTTTCATGCACTTGGGGATTGTGGCTCTTCTTTCTTGTTGCGCGGGAGCTGAAATGGACTGTGACTGCAGTTTCTGAGTTCCACGGCCAAGTGTAAGGTCTAAAATATTAGAGTAAATTTCACATTTGGAAGTTTCAATGTTTCTTCCATCGAACCATAGGCACAAACAATGAAGATGAAGGTATGGAATTTTTCGTATTTCTCCAAGAGTGAATTGTGAGGTCGTCCTGTAAAATTCTTCGACAGTCTTTCCAGATTTAAACTTCATGTTAAGAACATTAATTGCATTTTGGTCAAGTTCACTTGATGATTTTTCATCCAATTCATTCAACTCAATGTGACTGTCAATTTGATTTAAGGGCAAGTGTAAAACATCAAATTTCCAAGATCGAGTTGTGGTCAGAATTGTCCAGTTTTTCCTAAACTTTCTATGAGGAATATCATGTTCATTTTTGCGTCTGTCACATTTGTCTGGATGGATCCATTCGTCCAATCCATCCACTACGATCAAACAAGGTTTGTCATTGAAAATCTGATGCAGTGGATGATGTGACCCTTTTGCCAAGTTTTCTTCGACAAAAGAACCAATAAGGTCATCTAAATGACACTGTGACCTGTGGACATCCCGCAAAGTAATATAAAATAAGAATTTAAAGCTTAGCATGACTTGAATATCTTCAGGCTTAAATTTGTCATTCATTGTCTTAACTGGATTATGTGCTTGGCACCAAGTCATACAGATGTGTTTGCAGAATGAGGTTTTACCCATTCCTGCGCTGCTTGTGACATAAATATTTTTATATACCTTTTCCTTTCCTTGATAAAACAACTGTTCATAGCCTTTTACTGGTGTCTTGGTAGGATTACCAAATGGATGTTGAAGATCTACAGCTACCAATTGTGGCTTTACATAGAAGTCAACGAGTTGTACCTCATGTTCTTCTACCAGCGGAGATACTGATGTCATACTGTGCTCTTTGCGGTAAAACTCTATGAGGACGTTTTGGAAACCTGAGAAAAGTAAAACACGTTTTGTATTGTTTGGTAGTTTTTCAAAAGCAATTACAAACGTTACTATGTAGACCGAGGCAGACTGCAATATCTGTCATGTACAAAGTCAAAAGTAATTTGCAATTTCGTTAATAAAGATTGCAATATTGTAGTGTGTTTGTCGATCATATTTGATCTTTCAAAAATATAAAGGCGTCAGATAAAATGAATGTACATTGTCCAAAACTTATTATCCTCATTAACACCCATAACTCGTTTAGTATCATTATTTAAATTACGCTTAGTTTTCACGTAGGTTTTGCATTTCACGCACGTGTTTGTTAGTTTGGTCCATAGCTTTGAAACTACTTAATATGCCAACTGCAAACTGATACTTTCGCAGTCACAATTTTCTTTATTTGCAGAACCCAAACATTAACAATAAATACGTGTATACTTGATTTACTAAATAAGCACTTATTTTAGCAGAGTTTAATTTTGGCTATAATGGCGGTCAGGTTAAGTTGCGCCAATTTAAAACACCGCAAAATTAAATCCCTGTCGATTCATCACACTGCCATTTTAATATCTAGACGGCAGACTACTATGATACACAAGTACATATGTCGCAGTTTTCTCAGTTTAATACAAAAATAATATAAATTGAACATGTCGTAGTCAGACAAAGCAATCTATTATTGGGTAGCCGTGCTAATATTTTCACACTGGTATTATAATTAAATATTGAATGTAAATATTTAACGCTGAGACAAGAAAAAACGTACGCAATGTCCGCATCTTTACGATAAATAAGTGTTATGAAATCAGTTTTACTTAGCAAAATTAGGACAATAAAAGCGATCAGTCAACTTCCGGGCAACAATATAATGCGAAAGTAAGAATATTTGTTTATCTTGAATTTTTCTACAAGATTTTTTTGACAGTCTGACTTAATGCCAATTTTATACCCGCAATTTTTATCAAGCGTTTTATTTTGGCGTTCTGGTTTGTTTGCATCTATTTATCACCCTGTTAATTTAAAACACTTCAAAATAAGCCTTAATTTGATCCCGCTAATATTAAGTGTATACAGTATATGCAACTTAAAATAGATTTTCAAAAAATGAAACTCACTCTTTCTAATAGATGAAAGGGGAATTTTGAAAGCATTCGAACACGACAAATATGAAAATATTGCAGGCTCGGTTTGATTGAGCCTGTTCATGGACAGTAATGGAAATGCATATTACTGCCCAGGCCCCCTAGCACCGGGTTGAGCGCAACTCAAAATTAACACCAACAAATAGTACAATTTTGACTATCCCAAACGATGGTATGCATATAGCGGTGGACATGGAAGGTCCAATGCGGTATTTTCAAATTAATACCATTCCCTGTTCGGCGGCGTATGATCCCCAGATATAAGAATGGGTTTGCATATTTTATATTAATTCTCCTATCTCAAATTGTTAAAATGGTTGACATCGCACCTAAAATAAATGTCATGCGTCATAACCTACTTCATTTTAATATTATAAAGAACCCATTACATCCATAATATCATTTCAGTGTCCCTTTTTCATTTTTCTCTCTGAAATCTGGTCACATTCTAATCATTACGCTCATGATCAATATCAATACCTAACTTCATGAAAAATGGATATAACCATAAACATTAAATTTGCAAGCCTCTGCATGTATTTAGTTATATATTCTCTTTATTTCCACATTTCTGTGATTATAACAATAAACAATTAACATATATATACATGTATCCACATGTGCAGATGAAATATAAATATAAAATAAAAATATAAGATATATGATATTTGATATAAGGAGGTGAAACATGAAAAATGAGGGTGAGATACAACATGGTAGATGGTAGTTAACAGCACAAATATATACAGGCAGCTGGACATATATTGAAATATGCATGATAGATGACTTTTGTTATACTTATAAAATGAATGTTTCGACATTATTTAACATACATAAATCAATAGACAGGCCAATCTGTGCTATATGCATGAACCACTTACAAATGAAAACTACCTCTAAATAAAGGCCGGTTCTTTTCCACTGGCAACTTGAAAAAATACTAAAACGTAGGCTTGAACAAATTTACCTTTGAGCAAAGACTACCTGCTTTCAACGACCTCTTTAGTTTGTATGAAAGTGGTCTTTGAAGAAAGGTTTGACTTTAATTAGTGTTCAATCTCAACTGCAAATTGAATGCATTGTAAAACAAACTTAAGGGCTATTCTAAGAAAGTGTTTGTTGATGTTCTTATCAATTGTGAATTTAAATCGTCTACCAATCATTGCTTGAAATTTAGTTTCGCTAGATTCTGAGTTTAATTCATAGATAACGCTGGTACCAAACTTTTGTTCAATTTTATGATAAAATAATTGCCTTTCCTCTTCTAGTTTAGTGCATTCCTTGGTACAATGTTTAAGAATTTCATTTCCAATAAAGTCGCACAATTTGCATTCTGAACCTTTTTATTTGTGTTTACCCAAATTTTACTTATTATAAAAGCATCTGAAAGATAATACCTGAGTAGTCTTCTTCCTGTATTTGACAACTTTGCTTTCTTCCAGAATTAGATATATTAATAACCTCTTTCTTCCTTTGGTATAAATATTTATCAAGATGTTGTTTCTTTTGTTCTATGTGTGAGTCGATATCTTGTTTCTTTCGGTCCGTGTGTACATCAATATCTTGCTTCTTTCGATCTGCATGTGTGTCAATAGTTTTCTTGTTTGCATCGATGTGTTTATCAATATCTTGCTTCTTTCGATCTGCATGTGTGTCAATAGCTTTCTTGTTTGCATCGATGTGTTTATCAATATCTTGCTTCTTTCGATCTGCATGTGTGTCAATAGCTTTCTTGTTTGCATCCATGTGTTTATCAATATCTTGCTTCTTTCGATCTGCATGTGTGTCAATAGCTTTCTTGTTTGCATCCATGTGTTTATCAATATCTTGCTTTTTTCGATCTGCATGTATGTCAATAGTTTCCTTGTTTGCATCGATGTGTTTATCAAAATCTTGCTTCTTTCGATCTGCATGTGTGTCAATAGCTTTCTTGTTTGCATCGATGTGTTTATCAATATCTTGCTTCTTTCGATCTGCGTGTGTGTCAATAGCTTTCTTGTTTGCATCCATGTGTTTATCAATATCTTGCTTCTTTCGATCTGCGTGTGTGTCAATAGCTTTCTTGTTTGCATCCATGTGTTTATCAATATCTTGCTTCTTTCGATCTGCGTGTGTGTCAATAGCTTTCTTGTTTGCATCCATGTGTTTATCAATATCTTGCTTCTTTCGATCTGCATGTGTGTCAATAGTTTTCTTGTTTGCATCCATGTGTTTATCAATATCTTGCTTCTTTCTATCTGAATGTATGTCGATAACTTGCTTGTTTGCATCAATGTGTTCATCAAATTCTTTCTGCTTTTGATCCATGTGCACTTTCATTTCAAGGACCATTTGCTTTGATTTCATTTGTATTTCGTTCAGTGCGGTTAATGTTTTGGCTTTAATTATTTTATCAATTGCATTAATTGAAGCTGTTTTGACATCATTCAAATGACTGGTTATATCTTGTAACACTGCTTGGTGTTGTCTACTTATGGATCGTCCTATATTATCATGGATAATCTGTGTAATGTCGTTTGCGTGAATCGTCAGTGTATTTGTCTGCAGCTGTAAAGAATTACAGTCATAAAGTTTAAAAGTGATGCACATTCTATGCGACATATGCAAACTCAGATGTTGTTTCAAAAAAATATAATAAGTTGACACGTTTTCTTTCTAAATTTAGTCATGCAGGTTTGAATGTAACGGTTACCGTATCAAATGTTAAAGGAAAACATGCCCTAAAAGGTTTCCAATGATATAGCCCTTTGTAAACAATAGATACATTCATGACAAAAAGACCATCTCCAATGATTATTTTTAACAGTTTTACGTCTGTTTCGTGGCATTGGTTTGTATGTAATATAAATAAAGTCGGCCAGTTTATGACGACCTATTTACCTGATTAAGTTTGTTAACCGCTGCTTGAGCTATGGGATCGGAAGCAAAGAATTTCGGATCGCTCAATAGGATTATCAGGTCTGTGAGGTATTGTGCTAGATCAGCATCGGTCATTAACAGGTCAGGTGAATGCCGTATTGCTCTACCTATCTCTCTAGCCTAAAATGGAAATGATGCAAAAAGGATACAGTTAAACTGAATTAAGCCTAAACGTGAAATGACACTGTAAATTTGAACCCAGCCGAAAGCGTAAACGATAATACATTGTATTTAATAATGGGCATGTAACCCTCTACTCATTTATTATGCCTTAGACTTAAAAAATACAATACGTGTTGCACTGAAAAATGTACATATGCTCTATCAATCTCTTAAGAGTAACATGGAAACAACACAATAAATGATAACTTTTAGGACGTATATGTTCTGTTCTAATAATTTCTTAAACATAATGTCATATAAATACACGTAAATAATGAATAAAATGACTCACACTTATGTTACTTAATTTCTAAGTAGACTGTCAGTGATATGTAAATAGTTATATACAGTATAGTTGATATTGCGGTAATCAAAAAGTACCGTAAATTGTGATATTTTGCGTCGTCAAATTTTGGCCATTTTGCCCCAAAGTGCCTGTGTTTTATTTTGGCCAGTTTAATTTTGGCCATTTATCATTGTGTGGCGAAAAATAAACACAAATACGTAATTTTGTCATGTCATGTACGCTAATTTGTCAGATTGGTCAGCAATTATCTTAGACATATTTATAAACGATAAATATAGGAGAAAGCAACTAAAGACAGCACAATTATTCATATTATTATTATTAAATACAAAAATAAAACTTCACATGCAGAAATATAAATTTAGAATGCATACAAATTACAAATGTATATAAGTGCAATGCTTATAACGATATGATGTTTAAAACACTAAAACCAATCTCACATTCTCACAACATTTATTGCAACAAACAATAATCCAACAAACTTAAAAACACTAATTGAAATTTATAATAATGAGATTTATCGAGTTGTTTTTATTAGCGCTAAATTGTGATCAAAGTCGGCGAAGTGCGAAAAATAATCTGTACTGTTGTGTTTGCACTACCTGGGCTTTATTTTTACCTGTGGCATATTTTGGTGTGTTTAATTTTCGCCTTTTCATTAGGGCGGCCAATTAGGCCAATTATTAACCAAGGCCAAAATATCCCAATTTACGGTATATGTTTGGATTTTAAATGATTCCGAATTGATGATCATGATAAAATGATAGCCATCTTGTTCTTGTGATTTTCTAGTTAACTTTTACCAGTTATATACTACTCAAAATTTGATAGGGATCGCTGTCCGTTTTATTCCGAAAAACTGCCGCTACCAAGTTTCAACCGCTGCTCCAGTTCAACAGTTTGACGGCTCATTCCCTTTTTGGCACAAAGCTGTTGTGTAAAACGAACACATTTTCAAAATCACTGCAAATATTTTATCGTTTCAACTTTATGTAAGGAAATAACACAATCTTTTATGTGATCCTTATCAAATTTTGAGTAGTATATGTGCAGCAAATCTGTCTACCTATTGCTCGTACCTTATACCAAGTAGTTGTTTTTCAATATAAGTTGGGTTGAATAATGTCCTGCTGTGATTTATAATCACTTAACCTTCAAATGGAAGTAGGCAAAACGTCTATAAATGCTATTATCTACTTTCCTAGGTAGAAAAACGGAATTTCAGAGTGGTTTATAGATCACGAAATCATTTTGCCGAAGACAACCAGATGTAAAAGAAATGCCTAAATAAAATAAAGATGTACATCATAAAATGACCTATATTAAGAAAGTAACATACAGTTTATACCTTTTTGCATATTGCCAATGGTGGTGATGCCATGAATTTTCTCTGAAACCGCTTATTGTTAATGATCACAGACAGTGTTCCATTTAAGTCGGTGTCTTCAAACGTTCTTGTTGCCGAATATCCATCACGTGGCATAAAGCATTTTGAAAGTTCAAATGCATCTGTACACCAGCCTCTGGCATCAGTGTTTTTCCATGAAGGGTTATTAAACCGATGTTCTTTGCGTAATGCTTTCATCAAAGCATCACATATCCCATTTGGACATGGCTGACCTTTTTGTAGATTGGCGGTCGTGCAAATATTGCATTTTGTACCAGCTGGTATTCCAGTTGACGTCCAGATAAATTGCAGCAAGTCTGTCTGGAATTGCGTTATTTCAGTTCTAACAAAATCAGTTAGGCCTTCTTTAGCAATAAGGACACCAAGGGTGCCTTTCAACCAATTTTGGAAAGATCCTTGAGTGAGTAGTGGTACTAAGCTAGCCATTAAGACACCATACACAAAGTTTGTCGACTAACAATAAATGTCTGAAAAAAAGATAAATATGGTTTTTGGATCATTATTCTATTTATATTTTTAAAAGCAATAACAAAATGAAAAATAGTCACAGAATTTACAGACCCAAACCAGGAAATAGAATAAGAATTGGCACGGCAACAAATTTATTGAAAATGCTACTTAAAATAATTGTATTTAGAGCACGCTAACTCACTGCTAAACCGCCAAATTACCAACAAAGTATGCTTAAGTAATGCTGATGAACTTCATCATCTATATGTGACGCAGGTGACTTAATAGTAAGGATAACTTAACTGAATTCGCGGAGACGGTGTGGCTACCAATCTGCACAAATGGTGTTATAATTGTAATACCATTGCTCAATAGGATACCAGAAATAACTAACTGCGCCACCACTAGTGTTTCGCTAATGATATTGTTCTGTGCTGGAACTGGTAAAAAAAGTTTGCCATCTTGTCAGTGAATTCATCTCCTGTAATCCTGCACGTCTCCTCGTTATCCCTTCCCTGTTATTGGATAAAAGAACAACAACATGCTATTACAACTTGTAGAATAACAATAATGTTTGACCTCCTTTTTATATTAATTAACTCCTTTTATACCATTTTGATCTTTGTCAGCATTTTGAATTATATATTTGACATTATTTTTTATGTTTGGAAATAATAATAGACAGCTTTATTATCTCTTGCTGTGCTGATATTTGGAAACAAATAATGTTCAGGAACTTAATGATATTGATAAATGGTAAACAAATCTAATCGCTCTATGGAAAAGCACCCACAGAGAAATATTGGACTTCCGTTAGCTTGCAAAAACTCTGCCTTTTAAAATGACAATAACCTTTACCAACCAGCTTTTTAAACTAGTTATTTATTAATGCCATTTTAATTTTTATTTTTCTTTTGTTAAATAATAAGACTCAGGAATCATAATCTTGCCAAATGTCACTTCAAGAGCCCTGATTTTAAATTGATTAGCACCAGCCATGCTCTGCAACATTTGTTTCTCAATTTAACATTAAAAAAAAATTAAATATAAATTTGTTTCCTTGTTTTAAATGTTGACTTATTCGATGTTTTCGACGTAAACTCTCTTTTAATGGTACTATTTCAGTGGATAAAACACAAATTATCTCAACATTTTATTAACTTTGTCTTATTTTGAAACACAATTATCGCCAGAAGTTTATATGCGCATGACTGATTTCAATAAAGTTTTAAAGATATCGAAGATCTTCCTTTTTATATTTGAGCATTCATACTTTAGTTCTATAAACGTTTTAAAAAGGGTATATTGATTCAATATATGTATCGTACAATATTTATTTCTTTAAAAATGATTAAGTTTCGGTTAACAGGTATGCATACCCACTAGTTGATTTACTTTATAATTGTAAAGGTGTCGTAAAAACTTTAAATACTTAAACTGTTTCATAATACGCTAGATACCAAAGAAGAAATCTAAAATATCACAGGCCTTTAAAGGTATTGGAAACGGGTAACAATGTTATATATTAAGTAATTAGTACTTATTACATTGTCAATTGTCTCTGTTCATTTGAAAGAATTCCATTTGATTATTAAGTTAACATTGTTTTATAGCCGTCTATACACAGTTCATGATGGAATACTTCATGTCTCGTGTTTGGTTAATATAAATCGTTCCACTTTATAATACCTAAAATTACTGAAAAGGAGCGAATTACGTAAACATTTTTTACTAATCTCCACATTTTATTATCTTTTGTAGTGAATGTTACTATGTAAGTAACGCTATTACAACTTTGGTTTGAACTTGTGTACGTTAAAGTTTCGTTTGCAATTGTTTGAAACAAATACGTTCTAGATAAAGTGTGTTTTAACCATTTAATGTTAAAATGTCCAGACGTAGCGTGTTTCAGCTTTGAAAAGAAAATATCAAGAAGTTACTAAGAGGTTATCAGGTTACATGAATACAAATTTTCTTGTATGTTTTCTTCAAATAATATTAATAAAGTTATAATCAATCCCTACTATCTTCTGAAGCGGGAAATATATCCGAAATATTTTGGAGATCATAAAGGAAATACATATCAATCGATATTCGCATATTAACATTGCAAATGAAGAAATAATTTTTGCCAACGTTTCTATAAAAAATGATAGTGCCTGTAGCTGGGAGCGAACCTGCACCGTCATGGCGACAGCCCTGCAATTCCTGCGACGCAACCAACTAAGCTAGCCGGGACAATGCCCTAAAATTTAGCATGTTGTGTCGAACTAGAATGACACTACCATAAAAAAGTTTTAAGGCTTTAAAAGGTCACATTTTGTTAAAAATAACAACAACAACAACAACAACATATTTGTGCAAATTAAAATTATAACTGTACACACCTTCATCTGACATGTTTACGATTTAAGTAACCAGTTAAGTCAATATTGATGGCTTAAATACAATATTATATGGAATATTCTTGGGTGTCAGGTAAACACTTGCATACAATACACAGTGTAAAACGAAAGAGAAGTGTAGATATTCCTAGTTCTTACTGGTTCCTTTCTAGTTCCTTTGATACTAATTGTTAATTTCAAGTACAAATACAAGTTTATTGTAGTGTAGTGGCTAACACTCTCGCCTCTCAAGTGGAGGCCCTGGGTTCAATACTCAGGACGGACACTTTTTTAAAGTTAATATACGTAAAAGTTGGTAGATTTCGCTCTTGTAACAGGCTGTTATTATTTATATTTATTAAATTTCAAGGACATTTATTCATCTTGAATTCTCACTCCACACGAGGTATTTTATTGAAACTGAATATTTTGCTTCAGTATCTTTAATCGACTTATTATCACTGTATGAAATTGTTGCAACAGCTTCAACATTTTTTTTGAAAGACACTTTCAATAAATTTATGAGTTGTCATGATTCGGTCGCTTAATCTCTAAGTCATACTAAGAAGGCCGTGAGGGTTCGTCGACAGCTATAACAAATAAAATAACTAAACTGTGTCTGCTTTGCCTCTCTGTATTTCTTTCTTTCTTATACACATGTATATATAAATCTTTTCCATCAACGCCGTTTATCTTTTTAAAGATATTTCTTGTTTGTCATTGAGGACAAACCCATTCTTTTATCTGGCGACCAAACGCCGCTGGAGATGGAATGGTATTAATCTGACAAAACCGCATTGAAGATAAAATATTCACCGCAATATGCACACCATCTTTTGGGATAAAACATAAAAAGCTAATAGAATTGCAAAGCCAAATTGAATTGGTGTGTACTCGAAAAGACCTTACATGTAACGCCGTTCCATATTGCAATAATCACTAAAATATTTGTCATTCAACAAATTAGGGTGTAAGAAAATTTGTTCTATTGATCTTTTAAGTGAGAAACTAAATGTATAACATAATCGACAGTTAATCTATCCATGTGATCTTTGTTTGCACACAGTTTACGCCCCCGACTTGTGTTCTGAATGTTGCACAGACACTATTACCCGATTTATCTGACATAACATAGAAGAGCTTACATGTACTTGTCCTCATGAGTAACAGTCGATCCCATCATTCTGTAATAGATGAAAAGGGAACTTTGAAAGCCGCAGAACACGACAAATATGAAAATACTACAGGCTCGGTTTGATTGAGCCTGTTCATGGGCAGAAATGGGAATGCATATTTACTGCCCACGCCGCCTAGCCCCGGGTTGAAGCTAAATAGTCGTTAGTTCAATCCGCAGATTTTAGATTATTGAACAAAATTACAGATTTTGCAAAAATCTCGGTGTGCACGTTCTTCTGAGAAGAGTTATGCTTTACGGATTTGGCTAATAGTTATGTTATGTTATGTGTACCCTAGAACCTGGTATAAACCCAAAGCGGCATATTGTTTTGCCGATGACCGGTTCAAGATGTGATCCCTCAGATTCTCTTTTTCGGTTTTTGTTTGTTGTGTATTATTAAATATTAATTTATAAACATAGGCTCTCTTTTCCTCTGCTTTTTTTGTGCGGGAAGAATGTGTTTTCTGAGTGAAGCTATTCCTGATATGCATGTTTCACTTTTTAAAGTACATTGTTGTTTTATCTTTTGTTTTAATTCGCCTGGTTATCAATCATTTTCTTATCAGACTTCCTGTGATATGCCATGGTGTTATCAGTCATCTTGTATTCAGCCAAACTCGGAACTTCAGTTGACATTATTGTTACCTCTGTATAAATTCTTCATGAATATGGGGGATTATCCCATGAAACGTTAAAATAAATGTGTGTTATTGGATACTGTTGTGATGATTTGTTCCTAGAGAGACTTAAGTTTCATATCGTTGAAAATATTAATATACAGTTTACTCTGTTTCTGATAGTTGCATTTCAAATTTTTGATAATTTGGCCTCGTCAAGGCCAAAGTTTCTTCGAACCGCTGACGTCAAACCTTGAGATGACATCGCATTTCATGAATTGCGCACCAGTAACTTTTTTTTCATAATAACAACTGAAAAAATATCAGTGATGGCTTTTTCCGTGACGTGATATGATTTACACTTTCTTTAAACTTGAAGGACCCAAGTTATCAGAAATGTGCCATATATCATGAGCATTCAATTTTGAGGTTAAATCACACTTTCGAGGGTTCTTGGTTTTTGGTTTTGAATTTTCTTCAACACGTTCATATTCAATTCTGAATTCCGTGGCGGTTGATATTTTTGGATCGATTTCTCCATGAAATCTATGAAAATAAGTAATCGATGAAAATTAGGATTCAATGTTATGTTTAAAAAAACTGCATTTCTGGTTTTTAATTAAAAGTTAAACACTTATTACATGTGTATGGATTACTTTTGGAATAACAAAATATAAGAAATTCCCAAACGATTGATTCAGTTTTAATACATTTGAATAATCATTGCAGGTGTATATTAAATCTTTCTTGAACTACAAGATGAACACCCCCACCCTCAAAAAAAGATTCAGTTTAATAAATAAATTTAGTTTACATCTTCATAATATTTTCACTTAAAACATTTACACATAAATACTGTAACAATGTTACTGTTAACAAATTCACATTTATCTCATCAATATCATTTGAACAGTACAATAGAAGACATAATAATCAACATCATTCAAACATTAAGAAATAGTTGCATAACAACAAATTATGATTGCTTCATTTTTAATTCTAATATCGTTTGTAATATTTTTATCGAAACAAAGTTAGTTCTTCAAGTGAAAACTATGCGGTCAGGATTGTGACGATAGTCCTTGAAATAATGTTACAGCTGTAGACGTTATTCAAAATGTTATGTGAACAGTGAATCAATGTATCTATTGCATACCGGATTATAAGTAACTTGCATCAATGTGAGGAGAAGATGGAAACATTTGTCATCAGAAGAGTCACAACCTTAAACATTACTCAGGTTTTGGTAAACAGGGTGTAGATTATGAAGTTTGCAATTTATTCGAAGCTTAAGGTTGATGTCTCTATTACTTTCAAATTTATGTGCTAACGCATAAATTTTATACTCGAATTATAAGCAAAAAATATACATAATTTTAAAATTGTACATTTTGTATTGTAGTTGAGATATGTGTCTTGTTGGTTCTGACATAAACTAATTTTCAAGTCGATATCTCCATCAGTTTCAAAGTTATAGAGCAAGTGCATATTGTGGTTTATACAAAACATTACTGAAAAAGCGCCATCGCTTGAATAATATTTACATAGGAGTTATTGAACTTGTTGGTAATAATGTAGAATTTGACGATAAATATAATTATATTCCAAGTTTCAAGTTGATACCCAAAGAAGTTTTCAAGATATAAACCAAGAGCACATTTTGTTTTTACGCCAAACGCCGACAACAGAGTAAGTTAGATTATAGCTCCCTTACTTTTTAAGTAATCTAGCTTAAGGCTAACAAAATGTTTAAATTGGTTCAGAAAGATATTGTTTAATGTAAAATGCTGTTCCTGCGTTCGCTTACTCGTTGCATTGTATTTGTTAAACATGCATGGTCCATCAAAGTCTTTGCGAGGTGCTCGCGGACAACCAATACTCGTCTGGACTAGAGAGCACGTTTAGCATTAGCACGAAGAACCTTCAAAAATGGTGCATGATTGATTGCCAGGTAATAATACTTTATCAACAAACCTAAAAGAACACGTAACGAAACACACACTAACCGTATGACACTTCAGCTGACGTCTCGGCAGATTTAATGAACTAAATTCTCATAAATGTATGACAGAGCAGCTGTTTTAAATATGGTGTAAGAAAACAAAAGACGGTAATTTTAATAAATTTATTTTACCATTACGTTTTAGTTTTGATAAAAAATAAGACACATTTTAAACTTAGCTGGTGAAAAATACAAACTGATAGAAACACACTTGTTTGATCCGTACAATAGCAAACATTATAATCAAATTTAAACAGTACAGAAATTTTAGCATCACAACAACAGTAACAGCAACAACAAAATAAAATCACCCACCATATTAATGGTAAATCGGTCATCGGAACTAAAAATGTATACATTATGCAAAATTGCACCATACAATTATGTGTGGTTCATTTTTTTACTGAAAAAATAGCAAGTTTTCTTGACATACATAAACAACATTTTGGAAAGTGAAAACTGTGACGTTCTTCGTGGAACTGACGTAAAAAGCATCGCTGTAAGCGTTTGGCAAACTAAAATGGTAACTGTAAACAATATTTATATAGAACCAGAATTGTTTGATCCTTACAAAATCAGATATTACATCAACATTTAAATTGTATCATAACAACAACAGCAACAGCAACAATAATATAAACGGTAATCTAACAAAATCTCATAAAATATGGTAAATCGGTCATCTTTTTACGTCATTCTCAAGTTATCTATAAACAAAAATAGGTTTGTGTTTGGTACAAAATTAATTATTGATATGATTATAATATATTATGTTGTATGTTACCTTTATTACTTTTTTATTGTCAATTTCACATAACTAGCTCAAATTCAATGTAAAGGCTGGATTCGAATTTTAAAATTGCTGCTTTACCTATGATGCTTTATCTATGTATTAGTTACAACATCTGAACAATTAATTCAGGTAAAAAGTGCATCTTGTACGTAAGTGATGACTGTAAACTACATAAAAGCATTTATTATCTAATAATAAAATGGTTCTAGAAAGGAGTAAATCTTGATTTAAGGAGTTAATGTATGTTACACTCAAAACTTTTCTCTTCATGAACTTTATGAACTAGATTGAATTTGTGTCCTCGGCTGAGAAACTGAATTCATTTAATAAACCTTTATTTCTTGTTAATTTTGTACATTTACACATGCGTAATAGATAGCTTTTAACCTATATAAATTATCACTTTATTATAAAAAAACCAGTTAATTTTCATAAACTGGTTCAAAAACATAAAAACACAACTCTTATTGGAAACGTGTTAATTTAAAATTTAGTTGATGATGTTATTTTCAGGTAACAACAATGAAGCAAATGGTCATTTCATTGTTTACAATTAAATTCTTGTGATTAAATTATTTCTGAAACAGTACATTAATCACCATATGAACATGACCTTTAACATTTTTCAGCAACATTTCTTTCATAACACGAGTGGCATTTATTAGTGGGATAAAAGTTTTTTTATTAAAATCTAAATTCAGATTTGTTTAGGAAATATAGCTTCTTATTTTTAGTGGTATTATGACATTAACAAACCTATAATATAATGGCAAAATTGGCAAACATTTGAAACCATTCTAGAAACCACGGTAGAATTGTTTGAAGCTATAAAACAAGAATTGACCAAACCAAAGGTTACAGCGTTTTTCATAGAAGTTTAATATATTAGTGTAACCTCTATATATCTATGGATAAAATGGCAGTTCTGAAATCATGGCAGAAGGAACAAAATTATGAAACCATGGCAGAATTGATAAATCTGAAAAAAAGATAGCTTATAAACCCTTGAAACTATAGTACAATTTACGAACAAATTAAATCACGATGAAAACTACAAACCTATGAAATCATGGTAATATTGACACATTCATGAAACCATGGCACACCGTTAAATTATAAAGGAGGGAACACAGAAATATAATCATACAACATGATAACAGTGCTTTTCATAAAAGGTTACGAAGTGTTAGAGATTAAACATTTTTAAACAATTATACCATGTCTTAAAGCGTGTAACTGAGTATCTTTTCGTCATTGCACTGTCATAAAAATAATCTCTTTAAGGGAAAAATGCACTTAAAATTGTCACAAATGTTATTATGTTAAGAACTGTAAAGAAAAATTGTTAGATCTAAAAATTCTCTTAAAGTCTTTTTACATCTAAACACAAAATTTAAGCAACACAAAACAACAATGAAATGCCCACATGAGTAATATGACACATACTGACAAAATATTTAAGGTCCTTTATAAGAACTTTCAAGTTTTAAGAGTAAAACATTTTATTATTATTTGTCATCCGTTTTCGTGACTAGGAAATTAAAGGTCAAGCACATTTTTACAAATATCATATATTGTATACATTTGTTAAACAAAAGGACATTACATACTGTTGTCAGTAACATATTACTCATGAAGGCATTATATTTTTGTAATTGACTTTTTTATCGATGACAGTGCAATGACGACCACCATGTAGCACCTTCGTTGCACCTTCACATGGCTTCAATTGGAAAACAAATTAATAAGTTACAGTTACTCACTTTAACGTGAGTAAATTAATTATTTCCTTATCTCATAATACGTAAAAACACAAACAAAAACTAGGAATAGGTCGTTGTATTCAGCGGTAATATACATTAAAATTTTCAAATGTCTGTAAAGTCCAAGTTCAAGTTGCTCAAAAACTGTCCAAAGAGGTAGAAATCAGTGGGCCTGTAGTGTGCGAACCGTCCGAATGAAAAGCTGACATCCGAAGTTCTGGCTATTTAGCAGTCCAGAGGACGAACGGAAAACTTTCAACACATCTGGAAAAAGCTTCGTCTAATAGTACCACTCGAACCTGAAACTAGTGAATGGCCTTAAAATATCCATATTTCTTACATGATAAATAAATATATTGTTTATGACTAAGAGAAAACAGCAAAACTCCAAACACCTGAAACAAAAATAAACACTTTATTTACACCCATTTTTCAATTTATTCTCTGAAAGTTCTGTTAAACCTCGACAACCATCCAAAAATAATATTAACAACCTATAGGGCGGGTGGGCGGGTGCCGACATGTTTACCGCTGAATAGAAACGCCTCGAATGGTGTACACAGATAAAACCAACACTTAAATAGCCTAATCGCACGAGATACACGCACCTTTTCCCTCCACACTGACAATTACCGTCAAGTTCGTATTATTCGAAACGGAAATAATTTCATTTACTCACTTTAACGTGAGTAAATTAATTATTTCCTTATCTCATAATACGTAAAAAACACAAACAAAAACTAGGAATAGGTCGTTGTATTCAGCGGTAATATCGAATCAAACAAAGAGAGACAACTGATGAGAACTTCAGTTGAAAGGCATTTACATTTATAAAAATCTTAAATTGTCACACCTTTTGTAACTTGCATGCGTCGTTTCAACCTTTGAAAAGATTGTACTTCATACTATCAACAAAATGAAAACAAATTTACTCATTTATTATTTCACCAAATAATCTGGAACCATCACGGACACCTCAGCCACTGTCAAAAAACAATGTTAAGCACTTGTTTTTTTTAACAACTGGTCTACAACAAAGTAGGTCTCAGGATCGTGTCATCAATCTTCAAAGAAACTGAATATTCAAAAACCACATTAACTACAAATGTACTTATTTGATAAACAACGGCACCAGAGAACGTGTATCAAACACAAATAAAACACAGAAACCACAACATTGAGTTCAGGGAACATATCAAACACATATTACACAATTAACACAAGACTTAATCACAAACCAACGGCATCTGTGTGCGTAAAAACCAGACACGTTAACATATACAAGACGACAACAAGAACTGGCTAAAATTTTACTCAACAAACAAGAAAACTGCCCAGGCTACATAACTGACACTGCAAACAAACAGCAACAGTTCGTATACAAGACGACAACAAGAACTGGCTACAATTTATCTCAACAAACAAGAAAACTACACAGACTACATAACTGACACTGCAAACAAACAGCAACAGTTAGTATACAACACGACATCAAGAACTGGCTACAATTTTACTCAACAAGCAAGAAAACTGCACAGACTACATAACTGACACTGCAAACAAACAGCAACAGTTCGTACATAACTGACACTGCAAACAAACAGCAACAGTTCGTATACAACATACTTGGCACCGGGGGCCACACAACAACGGCACCGGGGCCGTGTTCTCAAACACATAAAACACAAAATACTTGGCATCGGGGGCCACACAACAACGGCACCGGGGGCCGTGTTCTCACACATAAAACACAAAATACTTGGCACCGGGGGCCACACAACAACGGCACCGGGGGCCGTATTCTCAAACACATAAAACACAAAATACTTGGCACCGGGGGCCACACAACAACGGCACCGGGGGCCGTGTTCTCAAACACATAAAACACAAAATACTTAGCACCGGGGGCCACACAACAACGGCACCGGGAGCCGTGTTCTCAAACACATAAAACACAAAATACTTGGCACCGTGGGCCACACAACAACGGCACCGGGGGCCGTGTTCTCAAACACATAAAACACAAAATACTTGGCACCGGGGGCCACACAACAACGGCACCGGGGGCCGTGTTCTCAAACACATAAAACACAAAATACTTGGCCCCGGGGGCCACACAACAACGGCACCGGGGGCCGTGTTCTCAAACACATAAAACACAAAATACTTGGCACCGGGGGCCACGCAACAACGGCACCGGGGGCCGTGTTCTTAAACACAAACAACATAAACTTTGGCACCGGGGGCCACACAACAACGGCACCGGGGGCCGTGTTCTCAAACACATAAAACACAAAATACTTGGCACCGGGGGCCACACAACAACGGCACCGGGGGCCGTGTTCTCAAACACATAAAACACATAATACTTGGCACCGGGGGCCACACAACAACGGCACCGGGGGCCGTGTTCTTAAACACATACAACATAAACTTTGGCACCGAGGGCCGTGTGTAAAATACAACACATATAAGCACTGTATCACACACCAATAGCACTCGGTGTGATCTTGAAATAAAGCATCTCTAGAAAAACATTAATATTTAATAATCGTTACTATTTAACAATGTAACTTCCCAAAATATTCTATTCATTAAAATAATAATTTCTAAATCGTTGACATTAAAATTGGCAGCATTTTCTCAGCGATGCATAATTCAAACGATAATATTTACTACATTTCACATCCAGACTCAACGATACTAAAAGTCTGCCTGCAAAGTGTCTTTCACATTTGCCATGTCACTGAGAGTATCTCACTAGTTTCATCATTTGCACTAATCGTAAACTTTTCCGGACCACAATTATATCCAAAGTTATTCTTATCATTACACCGAAATTGTCAGTTTTGGCTTCAAAAAAACCCATTAAAGATTGAATACGATGCTGTTAATGCAAAATAAGATGCAAATAAACGTCAACAGCTCATACACAACACAGCTGGCACCGGGGGCCACACACCATCGGCACCGTGTTCTCATACATACAACACAAAACTGGGCACCGGGGGCCACACAACAGCGGCACCTTGGGCCATGTGTCAAACAAAAAACAACACATATAGGCACTGTATCCGACAACAATAGCACTAAGTGTTATATTGAAATAAAATAACTCTAGAATAACATTTACACTTAGCGATCGTTACTTTTAACTATGTAACTTCCAATAATATTCAATTCAGTAACATAATACTTTCTAAGTCGATGATATTAAAATTGATAGCATTTTCTCAATAATGCTTAAATTAAAAGACAATATTTCAACATTACAAATCCAAACTCAGCGATACTAAAAGTCTGCGTACAAACTGTCTTTCGCATTTACCACTGAGTGTCTCTCACTAGTCTTATTATATGCACTCACCTTAGCTTCTCCGGACCAAAAACAAATGTAATCCAAAGTTATTCTTAGCAGCATTTTAATTTTCCTTTTACAAAGTGGTCAACAACAGTCACACTATTTTCAAACCAAATAAGATACCCGGTTTTCTAATTTAACAAAAGCCGATGCAACAAAAAGGTACTTATCACAAAAATCTCTTAGTTTCTGGCTCCCATCGCTTCGGTTCCTGTTAAATCAGCAGCGGCGCAACCACTGGCGAAGTGCCCTACTTATCTGACTTGCAACCAATGACTTTCTATTGGAGAAAACTCCCTGTTGCCACATGTCCTTGTTGACTGTCACGTCATCTTTTAATGCGTCGAGAAGGCTTTATTCTGACACTCTGTGCTGCCTATTCTGTCTCAAACTTCAAACCTTCAGTTCACTGAATCAAGTTTTAAAAAAGCGTTGGCAACTCTCCGAGTAATCTGCTACATAAATGTGTTCTTCTCCTTGCCGACATGTTTACCGCTGAATAGAAACGCCTCGAATGGTGTACACAGATAAAACCAACACTTAAATAGCCTAATCGCACGAGATACACGCACCTTTTCCCGTCCACACTGACAATTACCGTCATGTTCGTATTATTCGAAACGGAAATAATTTCATTTATTATGTACATTTAAAAGAACTATAACATGAACAATACAAAGTTATTATGTATGCATGTATTATAATGCTTACATGTAATTTTAAAGTAAAACACGTCATATATAAGTGTGCAAATATGATACAAAAAACATCATTAGGACTAATATTCTAAACAATTTAAATGAATTTATATTAATGGGCATAAACTTTCGTGTCGTACAGCCAGTGTAGGTCCAGATCAGCCTGAACTCGTGCGACTCAGTTCTATTTACTTTTTTTATTCAATTTTCTTTTCCAATCATTTCTACAAGTACATAAAAAAGTACAATAAACAATTGAGTAACATCTGACATCAATAACAAATATATTATCTGCATATTCTTTTAGAATTAATTTAATTTTATTCACTCATTCAATCACCTTACTTATCACTCATTCCCGCATTCACTCTTCCTCTCAAACTAGCACACTGACACTCACTCAGTTCTATTTACATCGCATTTACATTTCATTAGATTTCTACTTTCAGTTTGAACCAGGAAGTTATTTTCCTTTAATTTCCTGAAAACCCTAACATTATTTTTAAGAACTGGCACTAAACATTGTATACCAGCATATAATTATTTCAGGTATGAGTTGCTTTGGTATATTGTCCATGAATTTCAGAGTTCTCATGCAAACGGGTTTTCTTTTGTTTTAGTATGCTTGGTAATTAGAACATGAATTAGACTAAATTGAGCTTGCAAACATTTATTACATCCATAGCTAAATACATTTCTTTACTAAAATCTAGGTGGCAATAAGTATTTCCCCCAAAATTCATTTTTGAAATTTTAGCTACTTTTCGCGATTTGCAATGTTTGCGACCCCTTAAAGTGTTTACCGCATTGCATTTATTATGAAATGACTTTGAGTTAAACACGTGGTTAAAAAAGATGAAAAGGGAAAGAGATTTAGAGATTTTCTTGCTTCAACCAGCTCAAAGCATAAAAACTAAACGACTATGTTTTCTTGTACACAAATTATAAACCACGCATCTTTCTTTATGCTTTGAAGTCAGTAGTTTGTCTTCCAGATCTTCTCATTTTTATTGTTGTGTAATGTAACACGGTAACTACTAGACAGTGCTTGACTGTATCAGATGATTTTCTGTGTTTTTTTTAATAACTATGTCAGATGATGGGTTGTGTATGTTCAGATGATTATAATTTGTCAGGACACCTCCTTTGTCAGGTATTGGGCTGTTTAGGTGAGGCAGTCACCCAGTGTCACAGGTGTCATTCAGATTACATAATGAATGTGTCTTCGAGAGACGATTTGTGTTCGAAGTCGGCTTGTGTCAGACTATGCCAGGTCAGATGATAGAATGAGTCATCGATCAGGCAGTGTAAGACTGCCGACTGTGCCAAATGTCAGACTGTGTCAGTTGTTATGCTGTGTCGGGTCAGATGGAAGAATAAATGAGGCACATTGACTGACTTCAAATATTCAAGCCCATTGGCTGACTATCAGCTTCATATAGTCAGGCACATAGGCTGACTATGAGCTTCATATAGTCAGGCACATTTGCTGACTAACAGCTTCATATAGCCAGGACCATTAGCTGACTATCAGCTTCCTATAGCCAGGCCCATTGGCTGACTATCATCTTCATATAGCCAGGCACATTGGCTGACTACCAGCGTCATTTAGCCAGGCCCGTTGATTGACTATCAGCTTCATATAGTCAGGCACATTGTCTGACTATCAGCTTCATATAGTCAGGCCAATTGGCTGACTACCAGCTTCATTTAGCCGGGCCCAATGCCCGACTATTATCTTCCTATAGTCAGGTCCATTGGCTGACTATCAGCTTCATATAGCAAGGCCTATTGGCTGACCATCAGCGTCCTATAGCCGGGCCCATTGGCTGACTATCAGTTTCATATAACCAAGCCCAATGGCTGACTTTCAGCGTCATATAGGCAGGCTCATTGGCTGACTACCAGCGTCATATAACCGGGCCCATTGGCTGACTATCAGCTTCATATAACCATGCCCTTTCACTGCCTATCAGCTTCATATAGCCAGGCCGATTTGCTGACTATCAGCTTCATATAGCCAGGCCTATTGGCTGACTATCAGCATCATACAGCCAGGCTCATTTATTTCCATTGGCTGATTATCAACTTCATATAGCTATGCCCTTTCACTGCCTTTTAGCATCATATAACCGGGCCCATCAGTTTCATATAGCCATGTCCTTTCACTACCTATCAGCTTGATATCGCCAGGCCCATTGGCTGACTATCAGCATCATATAGCCAGGCCCATTGGCTGCCTATCAGCGTTATATAGCTAGGCCCATTGGCCGATTATCAGCGTCATTTAGCCAGGCCCATTGGCTGACTATCAACTTCACATATTCAAGCCCATTTGCTGGCAATTAGCTTCATATAGTCCGTCACATTAGCTGACAGTCAGCTTTAGATAGTTGACTGACTGTAAGCTGCATAATTTATATTTAGGTTCTCTCACTGACTATCAGCTTGAGATAGTCAGGAATATAAATTGAAATTCTGCTTCAGTAGTTGGGTTTTACCGATTTACCATAAGCTTCGAATAGTCAGAAATATTGTTTGACTACCAGCTTCAGAAAATCAAGCTTATTTGATTACTATCAGAAAAATTTAGGCACATCAGTTGACTATAAGCTCCGGATTTCAGGTTACATCTAATTGGATGGCTATCATATTGAAAATTTAATCACACCTGTTGACTATCAGTTCCGTATGTCGTGTCCATTGGTTGACTGTCAGCTCCAGACGTCATGCTCATTGGTTGACTGTCAGCTTCTGATAATCAAGCTCGTGGTTGACTGTCAGCCTCATATAGTCATGCTTCATTGGTTAACGATCAGCTACAGGCGTCATGCTCATTGGATGACTATCGGCTTCAGATAATCAAGTTCGTTGTTGACTGTCAGCCTCATATAGTTATGCTTAATTGGTTAACGATCAGCTCCAGGCGTCATGCTCATTGGATGACTATCGGCTTCTGATAATCAAGTTCGTTGTTGACTGTCAGCCTCATATAGTCATGCTTCATTGGTTAACGATCAGCTCCAGGCGTCATGCTCATTGGATGACTATCGGCTTCTGATAATCAAGTTCGTTGTTGACTTTCAGCCTCATATACTGTCATGCTCCATTGGTTAACCTTCAGATCCAGGCGTCATGCTCATTGGATGACTATCGGCTTCTGATAATCAAGTTCGTTGTTGACTGTCAGTTTCATATGGTCATGCTTCATTGGTTGACGGACAGCTTCTAATAGTCATATGAACGTCATGTTTTGATTTTGTTGATTTAGTTCACTAGCTGACTGCCAGTTTAGTATCTGATTCTAAAATAGAGTTAAAAAGCGCTTTAAACCGGTTTGAATAATAGACATGCTGCATGAAAATGTTCTTAAGGTTGCTTTGTTTAACATGTAACAAGTCCATCATTTATCACTTTATCATCAATACATGATAGCGAGTGTGACACGTGTATACTACAAACGCAAATAATGTACATGAAATACTGTGGCATTATTATTTCGCGCTGACGAATTTCACGCAGATGCAGAAAATAGCATTTGTGCCTGGGGATACATTTGCGCATTGTATTATTCTCATAGGACAAGCTTTAATAATTTAAAAGTAACACTTCGCTGGGTTTTATTTCGCGCTCAAATCCTAGAGTGATGCACGAAATTAAACTCACATGAAATATAAAGAGTTCAAAGTAGCTACTGGTGCATGATTTTTAGACAATATCCCGTTCTGCCAGTGTTTATACCAAAATGTGAGCATTTTTATTTTCAAAATTAGAAGCATGAATTGAAAAATATCACCCTGGTATGTTTTAACGTTTACTGGAAATAACGAAACCGCTACTATTTAATAATGAATGGTTGAAAAATGTGCATTAAAATGTCAACTACTTTTTTACTTGATCGTTTTAAACCTGAAAATTGGTTGATTGCTTCTGTTCATTCCGTCAAAGAACACGGTAAAGGTGCCTGAATGTCTGATCTCCTCCTTCATGATCTGATACTTTACATCTGGTGTCACTGTACAGTCACCCAGATGTATGGTAACAGACTGTGACAGATTACTTATTGTATCAACAAGAGCTCGGAAGGATGAGCTTGTCATCGTTACCTTATTCAGTTCAATGTACTTGAGGTTTGTAATGTCAGTGTTAAGATCACGTTTATTGTCAGTTAAATCTGTATCCGTGATATAAAATTCTTCCAGCTGTAATAAAGCTGGAAGAGTGGTTATGAGAGTGGTTATGTCAGGATCAGTAAGGTAACCACAACCAAGTGTATGTAAGTTGTGTCCAGCTGAAAGAGATGTGAGACAGGAAGTGATCACTCTGGTGGGTAATCTTCCTATCCAAAACTCTTCCAAATGTTTTGTGTTCACCTGTAGCTGGGATACAGGCACATTGCCCAGACCAAGCAGCTTGAGGTTATCATGTCCTGACAGGTGGAACTGAACACCAGGACAGGACTGATCATGATCACTGCAGGTGATATTGAAAATGGTAATCTGGATCATTGTAACACGTGATGTGAGGAATGTTGTCACGTTCTTCAGCTGGTTGTGTGTTACTATGAGATTGATGAGACAGAGACTATTTAGTGATGACATGCTGAGAACGGTGTCAGAACTGACCTGAGAGAATACAGTCATTTTTTTATAGTATTTGCCCTGTTTGAAATTAGCATTTTTTATATTCAAACACAGTAAAGTATTCGCTGACTGTAGCAGAAGTCCCTCTATATCAGGTTGCCTAGCAACAGCTCTTAATTCAAGTTATTCCAGGGAGTGAAAATACTGGAGATTTAGCCTATTAAGGATGTCTGTGACTTCCTCTGTACTTTCACATTCTCTTATATATAAGGATTTTATACGACCACTATTTCCTTGTATCAGTTTCTGGATGTGAGATATGTATTCTGCATGTTTTGATTGTTCATTTATTAAAATATCCTGTAGAGGGAGAGGGTGAAAGTCCTGTCTGTTCAGCTTCATTTCCTCTACACAATCAACTAGCAGTGTCTGATATTTTAACATGACCTTGTATTCAGCATCACGATTTTTTACGGAAAAAAGTGATCTGTATCTTCGTGTGTTTTCATCATCATTCACAGTATTCATTAACTTCCATGAAATGTCTCTGTAAGATTCAGAGCTTAAACCACTAAGAAATATGAAAACCTCAGACATTTCCAAAATACGAGATAATGTAGAGCAGGTGCGAACAGCAAATTGGTGTATGTTTTGACTGGCAGAACTTGGATTCAGTATAGCTGACTGCATATAGAAGGCTGCCAGGTACTCTTGTACATGTATGGTCTTGTGTTGAAAAGAAATGTTACTGATTCGCCTCGAGACCAAACCATATACTTTGTTTTGAGATAGAAGTCCAAGATTTAAACAATAGTAAAGTTCATCTGGTTTGAGATAGTTTTTTGCAAACTTGTAGTCCACTACTAACATCTGTCTGTTTTCACTGCTAAAAAGGGCGTAAAAAGCTAACTGACCGACTTTCAACAGCAGAGGCTGATGCTTGACACAGAATTCATTGTCTTCCATGCACTTCGGTATTGTAACACTTTTTTCTTGTTGCATATAAGCTGAAAAGGGCTGTGGCTGCAGTTTCTGGGTTCCACGTTCAAGTGTAAGGTCTAAAATATTAGAGTAAATTTCACCTTTGGAATTTCCAATGTTTCGTCCGTCGTACCATAGGCACAAGCAGTGAAGATGAATGTATGGAATTTTACGTGTTTCTCCAAGATTGAGTTGTGCGGTTGTTCTATAAAATTCTTCAAATGTCTTTCCTGATTTAAACTTTATGTTAAGAACATTAATAGCATTTTGGATAAGTTTGCTCGAGGATTTTTCATCCAATTCATTCAGCTCAATATGACTATCAATATCCGTTGAGCTTAAGTGTAAAATATCAAATTTCCAAGATCGAGTTGTAGTCAGTATTATCCAGTTTTTCATAAACTTTCTATGAGGTATGTCATGCTCGTTTATGCGTCTTTCACATTTGTCAGGATGGATCCATTCGTCCAATCCATCCACTACGATCAAACAGGGTTCGTCATTGAGAATGTGATGTAGTGGATGATCTGACCCTTTTGGCAGGTTTTCTTCGACAAAAGACCTAATAATATCATCTAAATGACACTGTGACTTGTGGACATCCCTCAAGGTAATATAAAACAAGAATTTAAAGTCCCGCATGGCTTGAATGTCTTCAGGCTTAAATTTGTCATACATTTTCCAAACAGGATTATGTGATTGGCACCAAGTCATACAGATGTGTTTACAGAATGAGGTTTTGCCCATTCCAGCGCTGCTGGTGACATAAATATTTTTATATACATTTTCCGTCCCTTGGCAAAACAATTGTTCATAGCTTAATACGGGTGTCTTGGTAAAGTTACCAAAATCTTGTTGAGGATCAACAGCTACCAACTGTGGCTTTACATAGAACTCTACCAGTGGTACCTCATGTTCTTCTACCAGCGGAGATACAGATGTCATACTGTGCTCTTGTCGGTAAAACTCTATGAGGTCTTTTTGGAAGCCTGAAAATAGTAAAATAGATTTGGTATTGTATAATTGTTTTCCAAATGTTTTAGCTAGTTCGCTGAAAACAGACTATAACTGCAATTTCTGTCAAGTTTAATTTTTTAAACTATTTACAATTTTGTAAATCACGACTTAATAAAGAAGAGTAGTGGTGTATCAGTTCATATTTGACCTAGCAAAAATTAAAGCAGCATCCCTTAACCATTCATACCCCATTCCCCGATGGCATCAGTTCATGTTAATGCACATTTATCAAAATCTTAAAACTTGGAAACCATTATCATTTGCATCCAAAGCCAAAACGATACTTAAAATATTATTGAAAGTTTGCCCATTTTTTTTATTTCAAATTTGCGTCAATGTGTTTGTGCATTTGGTCTATAAATTTGGAACTAGTAAACATGCAGGCATCGAAATCTTACTTTCGTAATCATGATCTACTAAATTTGGAAACATACCAATAAATTGTCAACAAATTCATTTCATGGATGCCCCTTTACGTTCAATATTAACCAAGCGATTGATAAGAAACTTGAAATCGATTTTTAATATCAAGAATAAAACGTGAAATTTCTCTTTAATATATGTTCATAGTAAGTTTTTTCTTTTTCATATTGCTCAAGTGATTGACATGGAACTCAAAGAGCATGCATCATGATCTACTTCATTTTTAACAGGACAAATAGCTGCCAAAAGTTTTTTCACAGAAATGTCGTATTTTTATTTTTGCTCTTTTTCATAGTTTTGGCCTAATTAAACATCTCTAAACAATACTATAAAATAAATGTTCATGACCTATTTCATTTATAAGAAACCCCAAAATTATTATCAGAATTCCAACAGAGGCAGGACATGCTCGTCTACTATCGGAAATGCTGAGATCATATATTCATTATCGATGTAGTAATTTATGAGATCTTCTTTAAGATCTACAGTAATAATCAGTTTCAATTAACAATTTGGCAAGCAAACTCATAATAACATGTATTTAATCTTATGTTTTAAATGAAATAGGTTTTGTTCCTATAATACAAGTGTAAGCACGTATTTTACTTAAAGGAAAGTTATTGTAACTAATTGTTTATTTTTGTAATATTGTATAATATACCGCACTAAAACGATTGAAATAAAATAAACAGAATATGACAAAAAGACAAAAATAAACAATCAAAAGAAGGAGTAAGAGGAAGACATATGGAAAATCGTTTTTAAATCATACCGGAAGCAAATCATATCCTCGAGGTTTTTACAGACTAATATGACCTCCAGATTTGAAAAAAAATCATTCCCCCCAAAAATGTAATATGCATATCAAGAATGGCCACATTCAGCATACACAGCCTCCCCACACAGCCAAAAAGTAGAGAGGAAAAGAGAGCATGGTATTACAATAATCAGTTTCAAAATGGACGCCACAAACAAATAACGAAAGTGAGAACCAGAGGGGTTACCACCTTGGAACGGTCAGTGGCAAAACAAAATGCCACTGGGGGTTTAAACCAGGTTCTAGGGTGCACCAACCTCACACTTGCCCCAACAGGTTCTCGTATTACAAAACAAGTACAAATTGTCTTGGTGAAATAACTCCAACCCATCCATCAGCTCAACAATGTTGCATGCAAAAGCATACAAACATATAAACATAAGAATTTAATAGCATTGCAAAGCCAAAGGGTGGGTACTCAATGATCTTACCGAGACCAGAGCACCTGGAGTAAAATCAGCAAGAACACGATGACAGGGATAAAAGAAACAAATCGAGCTTCTAGGTTCTTTTAAGAAAAGACTTCCCCATAAACCTTCATAAACTCTTAAACCCCTGCCACCGTCGTGCAACCAAAGAGGTAAGCAAAATGATCAATTGTAGATCATTTAAATCAAGTTTAATAAAGTTACAATCTAAACTGTTCTACTGAAATTTATTTCAGATTCGGTTTCTAATTTTGTAAGTAATAAATTAACTTAACGGGCTTACACCCAACTTTTATTCCAATGCTAACTTTGCCGTCTATCTTCTTTCGTGATGACTCAATTTAAAATGACCGTAGTTCATTTCTATTCTTTCAGATTGTAGTTTTTAGGAAGTAACATGTCAATAAACCTCGGTATTTGATACCGATATTAACAATAATAGGCAAAAGTTTAAAGTTGGAATAAGTAATCATACATGTATATACCAGTAATCGGCTATTATATAGCTATCACTTTAGTCATTATGGCAGTTCAGCAAATTTACAAAGATGTAAAGTCTACGAAGAGCTTTAATTGCCAGTTAGCCAAAACGAATAATATCTGGCTTCTTGACGTCTATGAATTAGCCTTTAGGAATATATTAAAATTGTGACACCAACTCATCTCCTGCTTTTTGTATTTTGGAAATGACCTAGCCTGGACCACTTTACAATATACTCACAATTGATAGGGACTTGTTTACTACAAATAGCAATAGCATTTTTCTTACCAAACCATAATTTTAAACAAGTTTTTACAACAGTCATTACAGACCTACGTAAACAACAACAAAACAACAACGAAAACAAGAACAAAAACTAGCGTTCTTACTTTTCACGAGGTTGTCAAATGAGTCAATCTGGATCTGTCTTGAGTAAATGAGGGTAGTTAATTCTCGTTTTTGTTCGTCTGATTTCTTTTCTATTTCTTCCAGAACTTTCAGTTTGGTAGTAGTAGCGACCTCTTCCAGGGTAGCTATTGTTTCCTGCTGTATCCGCGATAAATACTGCTGGATACCCAGTAAGGCATCTTTTGCTGCTTGTCGACAGACTCTTTGATGCTTTCGTTCACCACTTTTGTCATGTCTCCAACACTTATCGTCAAGGTATTATTCTGCAACTGTTAATAACAATATAATTTAATAAGATATGAAAAATAAGGCTTTCATTGTTGAACCATTATTAGGGGTTGAACAGGTTTATTCCTACTTGAAAAAGAAAATGAAATAAGGCCAAAGTTCATTCCATCAAAATATCAATTTGAAATCGTATTTTCTATTTTACTGACTCGCTATTTTGTTAGATATCTTTTATGGGACAATATATCATACGTCAGCTTTGATACGCTTTCAAGTACTGGCTTATGAATGAAAAAATGAGTATTATCAGTAAAGTTACCTTTTGCAAAGCTTCAACGGCATTCTTTGCATCCACGTCATGCAACAAACACTTCTTATCTTGAAGTACAGCGATGATTGTAATCGAAGTTATCTTGAAATTCGTTAGAAAATTGTTTCGTTAATTTTGAATTAAATTATTCATTGTATTCTCTACTTTTCGGAAAATAAGCAGTACAATGGCATTCACTCTGTAGGCGAGAATTCATGTGTCGATGTCACCCTATACTCGAAATAGAAAACTAGAATTTGGTGTTCCACGGAACTTATATGTCGCCTAAATTTTCATTTTAAAGGGGTTGAAATCAAAAATAGTGAAACAGGAGTTATAGTTCATGTTTTCATTAGTGGGTTTATTCATGCAGATAGATGATATATCCTTTGAAAACTTAAAACAATATAAACCTCTTTGAAGAGAACAAGATCGTCTACGGCATCATGAATGAACAAGTCGTTGATGACAATCGACAACAGGCCTGTGGCATCGGTTGAAGACGTATGTTCGTATCCAGTGGTTCCCAAGTAGCACTTCGCTAGCTCCCAGTGATCGGAATACCATCCCGTCGGGTCAGTATTCTCCCATATTGGATTACCCTCCGCATGCGAGAAAACTATTTTGTCATAAAATCTGCTGCAAAAGTTATTTGGGCATTTTTTCCGTGTCTTCCATGTGTTGCAGAAACATCTTGATCTGCTTTTTTGAATACAATTCCGCAGTGGATGTTGCGGTAGTAAATTGTCGGAACTGCATGTTGAACACATTGATGCTGGATATCCCGTGTCCATGATATAGCTTTTAAGTAAATCATCATGATGAAGCTTGGCATGTCTTTCAACAAAACCTGCCAGCCCTTCTTGCAAAAACTTAAGACCACACGCAGCTCTGACCCAGTTGATGTTTGATTCATTGTTTAAATCAAGGTCTTCTGCCATGTTCTGAAAATTAGTAGCAAGAAAGTTGTAAACATAATTGACTTTTTACCGGATTTAAACTTTATTATAAAAGCACTGGAGCTGGATAAACCACGGAATTTCTTTACAAACTGTTCGGGACTAAAGTTAGCTATTGGTTTTGTTTTAAATTTTAAATACTTTTTCATTTAAAATACTTCGTAAAAACTCAACAACAACACTTCTCCCAGCGTTGTATATAACATAGAGAAGTTAAATTTTTAATTGTTTTATTCAATCTTCTTTTGACTCTAACGTGGAAGTTAATAACTGGTAGTTTTTAAAGGTCAGTCTTACCCATTTCCTTAAAAGTCAAAATTGCGTCTCGACTGGTAGATGTGACAAATCATTGTCACATTATCTTAAAAAAGTGAGATATGCATATCAAGAATTAAAAGTCGAAATCACGTCTTTTCGACAATTTTAGGACATGAACAAAATGTTAATTTGAATGGGGCGACGTGTCGCATTCAATGCCCTGACCATGCCTAAATTGCTCGTCATTCTTGAAAAGCATGTATTCAAAACTTTTGTCTTAAATCCCATACTTAAAGGTCAAAGTTATAAATACATCCTTCATTAATAACAGACAAAGGCTTTGTTCATCCAGTCGTTCCTTCTATACAGGAGATTGTTTTCGAGTACATGCACTCGATTGGTAAAAGCTCGAGTACTCGAGCATCATTTTTGCCATTCTGTTCTAACATATCCTTCTTTTGAAAATCAAATTTGTCGCTATAAAGTACTAGAGGAATGCACAACCAAAATTAGCATTTCTTTTTCTTATTTAATCACGAAGTACAAATTAAATTTGAGATATCGATTTATCCGTTAATTGGTTTAAGAGTATTTAACGTTAAATGTTCGAACTGTCATATTCTTTTCATGTGCAGACGAATGTGTGTCAGAAGAATGCTTTTCAAATTAGAGAAAAGGTTATTATCAGTATAAAAAGATCAGTATGAAAAATAAGTTAAGGTTCTGAAAACAAGTCAAGATTTGTAAACGGTTGCTTCCTATTTTCATTCACTTTGTGTTGTAGGTACTGCGGGGATGTATAGTGGTATTAAAACAAATGCGCCTCCAGGTTCGACCTTTTACTCATATCATTCAATCATAATAATAACATAACGTCGGATGTGATGTTTAACGTAAAGGCGCGGTACGTCACATGAGACGTCGCGCTATAAAAGGTATGTTAGAGATTCCCGACATATTAGGGGGAGCAAAAAGTAATCTGAAAATTACTCCATTACTAATAATTATAGTTATCTCTCTTAAAGTAAAAGTAAAGATGTCAAATTAATTATGTTATCTTATTTAAACAAATTCTATACTTCACGAATCATTTTTTTTTTAATTTGTAAAGTTAATATACTTCTATTAGGTAAAGTTTCATAATTGCACGATTTGTAAGTCCATTTTGAGTTCGAAGTTTTGCACTTTGAATAAGACCATCATTTCCTTAAACGAGTTCTTCAACAACGGCAAGTTTTCACAGTAAACGGGTAACATCGTCGTGGACTAACACAACGTTTCCGACGGATATCTTCTGGCCATTCTTGCCTGTCGTCTGATGATGTTCTCGTAATATTAATGCGGTCAAGTACTCGTGACGCCATCTATCCCGGAAGTGGTTTATCAACGTCGTTTGCATCGTAAAACGTTTGATAATTGACGAGCGATCAGTTGTTGTGGGGTCTGTTGGGTTGTTTTCTTTAAATGGAAGCTTGCTGATCCGTCTACCGTAAAGTAAGTGTGACGGTGTGAGTACTTCCGGTTTATCTGGAGAATCAGAAGTGACATACGTCAACGGCCTGTCGTTAAACATAACCTCGATTTATGTGATTATTGTCTGTAATGTTTCGTAGGTGACATAGGAACGTCCCAGCACTTTCTTTATGGTAGTTTTTGTTAGACCTATAAGTCGTTCCCACATTCCACCAAACCAGGGGGCGCACTTCGGTATCATCTTCCACTCAATTCCTCTATTGTTGAGTTCTTCTCTAACTGTCACAGTGGTAGACTTGGCCAAATCTTGAAGCTGTTTTGATGCGGATATAGGTGTTAGCGTTGTCTGAATCATCAAGTTAGGAACGGAGTTCCGGCTGCAAAAACGTCGAAATCTTGTAGGAATGACTCTGCTGATAGATTTGGAACAAGTTTTAGATGAATTGCTCTTGTGGTAGCGCATGTGAACAAGCATAAGTAGGCTTTCATTTCCCTCCTGTTGCTATCTCGGACCAGTAATGCTCCTGAGAAGTCTAATCATGTGTAAGTAAAGTTGGACGTCGGAAACTCTGATCTTTGGTAACGGAGGCGGATCAGGTGCTGAGTAGGGTCTACCAATAACCTTCATACAACGGGTACATTTACGAAGTATTGTTTTCACAGTTTGACGGATAGAAGGGATCCAATACTTCTGTCTTAAGTATGTGATAGTTGAACTAGCGCCAACATGTAACAATCTATAGTGTGCGTCATTCACAACTAAGTTGGTAAATGGATGCTTAGCCGTTAGTAGGTACGGGAACTTGGTCAGTTCGTCCAGTGGAGCATTGTGAATACGTCCACGGCATTTTAATATTCCATTTTCCATAAATAATTTAAGCTGTCTACATAACGGGAGTTTGTTTTTCTCGGTGCTTATATCTATCATTTCTGGATATTTGGACATCTGGCAGCTGCGTATACATAACTCCTCTGCCCTGCGTTGTTCTTCTAAAGACAACGGTTCATTTTGTCTTCTGCCACGGCAGTTGTTTATGAAACGCAGTACGTAAGCTGTAACTCTCAGCAACTTAGTCAACGAACTAAATCTTGACATGTCTATAAAACTTATGTTGTTCTGTGGCAAGGTTGTCGTATCATCTTGTCTAATGCCGGTGTTCTGTTGTAGGTGTTTGCATAATCGGGAGCAAATCACTGCTGCAAGCAGCTAGGTAATGTTAACCTTTTTAAGGAGCAACACGAGTTTTAGCCATCATCAGTGTAGATTGGTTTTCTCTGCAGTTGTATGCCGTAGCACCATACGATACCAAGCTAGCATCGCAGAATAGGTGAATGCACGTGTTGCTAGGGTCACGTGATGTACTTTCGAAGTAGTGTCTAGGGAACGTAGTAACTGTCACTAAACAACGCCATTTTTCTTGCATATTTTCAGGTAAAGGTACCTCCCATTCAAACTTCTGTTGCCATAATTCCTGTAGTAGAATCTTTTTTCTGATAGAAACAGGACTGAGTAGACCCAATTAAAGGATCGTAGATTCGAGACGTATTCTGCAATATTTCTCTTTTTGTTACAGTCTTGGTAGATATTATGTTACTGACCGGAAACAGTAAAATGTCTCTGTCTGGGTCCCATTTCATACCGAGTACCTTCGGAGATTTTGCTTTATCTAAAACTAAATCGTTGCTAGCCTGTATACGACGTTTTTTCACTGTTGGAACTCCATGATCTCAGGTTAAAACCTGCAGACGACAATAGCTCACGTGACTTGCTGTAGAATTGAAATAGTTAATCTTCCTGTTGAAAGCTTGATATTAAGTTGTCAACGTACATATCTTTTCTTTAGTAGTCGCTAGCCTTCTTGTCCCTGTCGAGATCAAGATGCTTGAGTATAGTAGCACACAGAATAAAAGGTGACGACGTGGCTCCAAATAAGACTGTACGGAATCTAAACGTAGTCAAGTCGCTGTTAAGAATGTTGTTGTCACTGATATTCAGCCGAAGACATGAACCAGTAAATGTGTTTACCTTTTGGCCCTCAGTTACTCATTCTTATATGACAGTATTTCAACCGACATCATAGGCTAGCTAAATATGTATTGACCAAATTTGAATAACCAAAAAATGCTCATAATTATGCCCATAACATATCTCAGTTAGAAATGAGTAAAGCGTAAGCCATGCGCATTAGGGTATACTCAGAATGCGCTGCGTGACAGCTCAGCCAAAGTATTTTTTCGTAATAGACGATTAGACAAACCATTTCATAAACGAAAAACAAATCGCCTGGCGCCCGTTGAAGGACTGAAATTCTTACGATTTGTAATATCTAAAAATAAACTTGCCTTCACGCTGAGGAAAACAATTCCGCGAGAAGGAAATTTTTATCATTAAGGACATGAAGATGATTGTAAAAATGTATATAATAAGAAAAAAGGTACTTACATGTTATTATCCACAAAACCGCTTATGTTTGCTGACTAACATTATATTTTGTAAGAGCATTTTTATATTTTAACAATGTCTTTACATTAACAGTTGTGTCCCAATAACAGTTGTCAACTAATGTATTTGTCAGGTTGAACGATCTTTAGAGATTGTAAAGCGAAGAATGTAGTGAATGGTTTATTGGATAATAACCGCAATCATGGTCAAAATAATTTTCATTTATATTTTTTATTTTTAACAGTAAATCATCTCTTTGCACTCATTGTTGAATAACACAATACAAATCAGATTTCAAACCTTCACACTACAATTTAATCATTGAGTTAGTTTTCATTTTGTATACCGTATAATGGGTTATTTTCGCGACCGAAAAATTTCGCGATTTTGTCGTAATTTTAATGTTCGCGGTTTTTATTTTAGCGAATTTGCGCTCACAGGAATAGACGCCTACGTTGTTGGGAATTTTTAGCGTTTTTAATTTTTGCAAATTCACGTCTGTCGCGAAAATAGCGAAAATATTATGCTCGCGAAAAAAGCCCATTATACGGTATTTGTAAATTTAACTTAAATCTACTTACCAAAAACATAAACAATAAAATCAGTAATGATAGCTAGCATAGTCGTTCATTAGATGCTATTTAAAATATCTATTTCCTCCTTCGTCATCTCTTATTTTAAGATTTCTAGTAACTGTGAATTCCTGCAATCTTCCTAGGATTAAATATGCGAGCAAATCGACCACGTCTAAAAAGTTAGTCGTGAAAAGTCATGCACAATATTTTACTTTTTATCACGTGTTTTTATAGAATAAACGGAAGGATATGATACATTACTTTTTCAGTCAGTGACTTTGTTTGTATGTAATTTGCACCCCGCCACGGAAATCGGGTTGAGAAATTTCGTGCTGTATGTTCATGGTTAGTTTTGATTACTTCAAACAAAACTGGATAAAGGAGGAATAGTCTTAAAGATTGTCTTATACAGACATGATGCGTTAGTTGCTGTTAGTTAACAGTAACATGGTTAGCACATTCAGGTACGGATATGTGTCAATTTGTAAACAATGTAGGCACTGTTACAGTAACCAAAGCCTGTTCAATATTACAAAATAATATTGCATTTTACCACCAACTTTGTGCACTGTCATATTGTTTATAGGTTTGCAGCTGAATTTCATTAACAAAACAGTATGGTCATATTGCTGATTATATAATAAATTGGTTTGCCACTGACCGTTCCAAAAAGTTAACCCCTTCTGTTCTCTTTTTTGTGTTAATTGTCGTGTGTCTTTTTTTCAAATTGATCATCATATCCGTACCTGAATGTGCTAACCAAGTTACTGTTAACTAACAGCAACTAACGCATCATGTCTGTATAAGACAATCTTTAAGACTATTCCTCCTTTATCCAGTTTTGTTTGAAGTAATCAAAACTAACCATGAACATACAGCACGAAATTTCTCAACCCGATTTCCGTGTTTTTATAGAATAAACGGAAGGATATGATACATTACTTTTTTCAGTCAGTGACTTTGTTTGTATGTAATTTGCACCCCGCCACGGAAATCGGGTTGAGAAATTTCGTGCTGTATGTTCATGGTTAGTTTTGATTACTTCAAACAAAACTGGATAAAGGTATCATATAAACCATTCTCCCGTTCCTTACTTCTTTTTGGTTGTGTGGAGAGGCTGTGTCTTCTGGATGTGACTATCCTGTAAAGCATATTTCACTAGTTTTTAGTGACTGCGCTGAATTAATAGGGTTTAATATAATGTGATAATCTGAGGATGGTGTTCTTACCACACAAAGGGTTTACTCAATGATATTTTATGAAATCAAAAAAGAATTATAATAATACTACTACAATAAAACCAGTTCAGCTCTCACCGGAAATGAAAAAGCAGAAAAAAAAACGATTTTTTAAAGTTAACTGAAATATAACTTTAACAAAGAAATGAGATAATTAGAATTCACGTCGATCACTCTTACTACAACTTTTGTTCCCCTTTTGTGAACGTAAAAGGCGGCGTAGGCAGTAATATGCATTTCCGTTACTGCCCAAGAACAGGCCCAATCAAACCAAGCCTGATGTTTTCATATTAGTCGTGTTCGGTGGCTTTCAAAATTGCCTCTTCATCTATCTACTTTGTTAATTACGCCAAAACGTCATGATTAAAATGAATAACATATTTCTTTTGGATTTTTGCATGCTTAAAGTGATTTCTCACTATGCTCAACACTTGCCCCTTTTAAATTTCAGAACCGGTAACAGACACACTAAAGTCTTAGGATAGAAAGCAGCAATATGTGCAAAATGTATAGTGTGTACAGATCACATCCACCCTGCGCATTATTGCAAAGATAACAAAGATGGCGAATTTTTAAATAATGATATCAAGACATTTAAAAACAAATTGTTGCATTCCTTATATGCGGATTTACCCTTATAAAAACTCAAGAAAACACGATCATTTTCACATATCTGGTATATAGTTGAAAATTACGTTTGGCACCTGTAATAGATAAAAAAGAACTTTGAAAGCCACCGAGCACGACGCATATAAAAATACTTCCAGCTCGGTTTTAGTCCGGATTTAAGCGAAGTGTATGGCTAGCTTTGGGGGACATTGTGTGTACTAAAACTGTTTAAAACTTTGACCCATACACATACCACCCTACCCATATTTAATTAACTGTCTATTGTTTGTTTTGTCTTAAACTCTTATACCCCTTCCACCATCGTGCACCCAAAGAGGTAAGCATAATGATCAACAGTTTTTGTTTTTACTGTAGATGGGTTAATTACCAAGTTATTTAGTTAACAGTTATAACTCCTTTAAAAATGATTTCTGTATATTTTATAACATAAACAGACATACGTACGGATAATACTTTCACTGTATATCAAAGAACTTTTATTATTCAGGACGTAAAATTGTGTCAAAACAATACATCAAACGATTTTCCGAACTCGATTTAATCTGCTCCTTGATACCGCCAATGAATTCGCTTTCAGCTAATGAATCTGCCCATTTCTATACCCCAGCTCTATTCACTAAGCCCTCACAAATTTGTTAAAAGTCTGTTTGTGCTAATATTTCACATATTGCCAGGGGAATGATTAAGTTTACTAATTGTGCTAAGCCTTACAGATATATGCAAATTTTAGATCTATGGAGCAGTTTGCTATAAAAAGCACAGCTTCATGATTTTATCAATAACTTCCGTATTTGTATCGCGGTAAAATGTCTATCATCCCTTCTACCACTTAAGAAATCAACGGTTATCTGCAGAATTCATTTGGTTTTTAAAATTAGCCGATATTTTTTTTTCAATGGTTAATCAAAACTAGCAAAAATTATAATTACTTATACCGCTGTCAAGTATGAAAAAACTTGCCTTGTCTGCGCATGGATGTGCCGTCCGCTCCTGGCTGTGTCGGTTGATGTAGAATCTTCGCAAATATGTTGCCTACTTCATATTATTCCGATAAAAAATTAATTTTTTGGTGTAGACTATCAGATATCAAGTGTTTGAAGTTTTGTATTTAATAAATTAACCGAACCTTTTAAAATGAACTTATATGTCTCATGAATGTCTTATTATCAGTGACGAACTGAGTGTGATCAGTAACTTGGCAATCGCAAAAATGAATAATCATCATTGTAAATAAAACAGTTACAACTAAAACTCATAAAAGATTATGTACGAAAAATAGGAATCTCCAATCATATCTGAGAAAATAGACAATTTAGGAGATGCACTAGTTGTGTTCTTAATGTAATTATAGTTATAAAAATGTAGAGGAGACGTTCAAATTTCAAGTGTTTGAAGTTTTGTAATTACTAACTGTTTGTTTTCTAAAACATTAATGGACGTATATATCTCATGACTGTGTAATTATCAGAAACCTATCCTATGTTGTCAGTAACTTGACACTCATATGAAAAACATCGAATTAAAATGTGATCACGGGAAAATATTTAATAAAGGATTGAATCGATATTTAAGCTTTTTCATTTGGGTATCGAAAACAGTTGGGATGTTTAACGTGTGAGGCCCGAAGTGCAACTTGTGGCAAAACGTTCGTGCTCTTCGACGTCACACGTCAAAAAATGTGCACGGTCCAATAAATTGTAAGCGCTTCTACTGTAGCCATGCCTATCGCCTCTTAAAGTAATACGCCACACTGCTTACCGTCAGAAATTATGATTCGTTAGATGAATAAGACTTCATTTTAAAGGACGAAGATGATGTGTAAATATGAAGATGAGACCTATAGTAATAATGTTTTAGTTTCATCTATCTACTTATTATTCTTTTTGAGTTACTTCAACGGGCTTCATTTCAATTTTATCCAGTTCATTTGTGACAGAAAACTAACAATTAAAAATGTAATTTTTTTTAAATTTATTTGTGCACAGAAGTTTTCACGAATTTTGATGAGAGGTCTATATAATAATTTTACAATTTAAATTATTACTAATGGTTGAATTGCTTAAAGTACTTTACCAAATTTTTCAGGTGTTTTTAAAGACCAGGATAACTCCGTACATTGTCCTGTAAGAACAAGTGAACAATATAAATTATCATCTACATATAAAGGAAATACTCGATAAACATGAGTCCTGTACAATAAACATATCGGTTCACTTAATATCATACCACTCCAAAAGATAGTTTGGGAATTAGGTGTGTATTGCTCAAATTAAGTGATTTGAGTTTAAAGGATTGTGATTTAATCAGATTCATTTCAAAGATGAACACAAACACTTTTCACAAATTCATAAGCTCATCAAGATTATCATGTTAATAATTAGTGTATATAATACAGTTACTCGTATAGCTGAAAATTATAAAGGGTAAGATAACAGGACACACAAAAGACGAGCTACTTTGATCATGTCTGACAAAATTTTACTATTTAAAAAGTGAAATATGCGTATCAGAAATGGCTACATTCTGTAGACACAGCCTTCCAAACCTCTACAAACGAAGATAAAAAACGAAATATGCTGATGCAATGGTCAAGTTCACAAAAGATATTAACAATTAACGAAAATCAGAACTTTTGCATTCGAACGGTCAGTGCCAAAACAGTTTGCCATTCACTGAGGGTTTAAACCAGGTTCTAGGGTGTACAAACCTTACACATGCCTTATCATGTCCTCAGATAAAAAAGACAAGTACAAGTTTTCGTGATGACATAAGTCCTACCCACCCATCAATCGAGTCAATCTTTCATTATTTTTTTTTACTTTTATATCCATTTTTTTTAAACAGCACATGCGTATTTGTTACATATATGCGGGAATATATGAAAAGAAAACAAGCTTTTAAATAAACGCTTACTTTGAAAAACAAAAATAAACTAAAGATGTTTTAGTGAAAACTAAATAAATGAAACTAAGTCCGTACATGATTAAAGAATCTTGATTTATTGAAATTTTACAATGATGTTATAGCTCTAAAAATAAAGATTCAGTAAGTTAAACAAGATGAAATTTCCGTTTGTTTCAGATCAATTTCCGCCTTTTTCCATGAACCTTGCCAGCGGGACACTTTGAAGACTTGAATGTTCTACGAAGTTCTTAAAAGAATCTCATTAATCTCTGCTTTGTGAAAACACACCTTCAAAAATTTCTTGAAATAAGATTCTGTTTTGTCGTTTGGGTCATTAAAGATTGTTTATTTCAGTTTCTGTATAATGATGATAAGCTTCTGGTGCCAAAATCCAAAATAAAAACTGATATTAACTTTGTTTTACAAATCTTTCAATTCGCATTTCATAAAGTTATAACATTTTGACTCTTGTTCTGTTACAAATTGGAATTAATTAAGATAAAAAAATGATGAAGCTTCTAACGCCGGTATTAGTCATTGGGTATATTTTACCGTCCGTGTGTACGGGATCACCAACTAAAAATAATGTAACATTCAATGAATCTATCAATGGAGGAACTATTATCAAACTTGGCCGGAAGATGAATAAACCGATGTTAACGCTTATAGGAATGGCAGTGCAGAATTTACATAAATGTGAAGAATGGACTGTTTGGACGGAATGTGAGGCAAAACAGTTAGGGAGCTTTGGGACAAGAACGCGAACCAGAAAATGCAACGTAGAGAAAGTTGGCAACAGTAACAGTGACAATCAAACAACCGAAACCGACTGGAATCTTTGTGAAGGAGGTCTCGAAAACGCTGTAAAAGTAAAGTGCCCCGGTGACTACAACCTTACTAAAAATGGATTTTGCATCAAGCTCAATACTGACTTGAAAACTCACACAGAAGCTGACAGCAAGTGTCAAAGTGAAGGTGCTTACCTTATTAACATCGACTCGGACAAGAAATATTCAGACGTAAAGGAAATTTTCACGGGAGGACCACTTAACACTTGGGTCGGTGGTAGAAGGAAAGACACAACTGGAACCTTTGAGTTTATATATGGAGATAATAATGAATACTTCAAGAACCATTGGAAAGGTGGCTACCCAGTCAGTGGTGTTACGTGTTTGGCCTTATCCAGCTTTCTCTTTTGGAACGCAAGGTGTTCCAGCTACGCATACCCATTTCTGTGTGAAATTTCTGAAACGTAGTACTGCGCTTGAATAAATCTATTCGAAGCATGTGTATATACATAACAAATTGTTTTAGCGCATACTCATATAATCCGCACATCAAGACAAAGACAGAATGGCTGATAAACACAACTGAACTCAATAAAAACGAAGACGAAGAGTATAGAAAAATATAGTATTTGTATCTTGCAATCGAGACTTTCTTCGATTTTATTTGTTTTTCCTGGATAAAATAACTGGATGGTGGTGTGGAATTGTCCATATTGATATGCAAAGAAACTGTGCAAGAATTATTTGTTAATGCTCTTGTTACCAACTGTTTATGTTCATATAATTTTGTGATGGATTAGAGGCGTATTTATGTCTGCTTAAAATATATTAATTGTATGTGTAATGCAATAATCTACTTATAAAATAAACAATACTACCTAGGTATGTTTAAATATATGAAGATATAGTAGTTCATTTATTAAATCTTATGTGCGTCAACTTTGTTTGTATTTAAATATGAAAATATTTTTAAGTAAAATTAACCACTTATAAAGGCAAACAAGAAATTAAGATCAATCGCCATTTACGTCCCAGTTGCCGGCTTCAGGACATGCATCGATAAAGATACGGAATGAAAGCTGCCGAGCATGACACACATATTGTAGGCTCGGTTCGATTAAATTCAACTATCGTATGTACCGGTATGACATCTTTCCCAGACTCAATATTTACACAAGTAAACAGTGCACAATTTGATGCCTCCAAAACAATGGAATTCTACTTGTAATAGTTAATAGATAGTTGTATACAAAAGAAAAATAGTTAAATACACGTTTCCAAGTTCAAAGTTCCAAATACACATTTCACGAAAACAGAACTGCTGAAATAACTAGATAAAAAGGGAACTTTGAAAACCACCGAGCACGACAAATAAAATAAATATTGCAGGTTCAGTTTGATGAGCACGACAAATAAAATAAATATTGCAGGTTCAGTTTGATTGAACCGGTTAATGGGCAGTGATGGAAATGCTATTACTACCCCGTTTAATTTAAAAAGTTACTAGATTTAAACAGCACACTGGTATGTTAAAGACATTGCATTCCTATATTGTAAATAAACAGGCTAAATCAAACCGAGCCTTAAAAATACTACTCTAAGTTTGATAGGAATAGCTTTCCTTTTTATCCCTTATTATTGCCCCTACCAAGTTTCAACCGCTGTTCCACTTCAACAGTTTGATGGCTAAATCCTTATTTGGCACAAAGCTGAGGTTAAATTAACAAATTTCCAGAATCACAGTAAATATTTTATCTTTTCAATCTTATGTAAGGATTAAACATAATCTTTAAAGTGATCCTTAAAAGTTTTCAAATTTTGAGTAGTAAAGTTTATATTTGTCTTGTTCGATGGCTTTCAAAGTTCCCGTTTAGTCTATTTCAGAACTAAACGTACATTGAATAATATTTTTTTTCATCAAGCAAATTAATTCAAAAGCGAAATCAATTGAAAACTCGAATTAATTCCAAAGCAAAGTCCGAATTTTTTTTTATATTGCCTCTGAATACGGGATTTTTGGGTCCTTATTATTGCCTATTATTTTTAAAAGTAAACTTTCATAGTTAGGTAAATTTTCTATAATTATTTAAATTTTCATGCTTTACAGATTCATGTTTTTGTGCATATGTCTAAACGGGTTAGCGTATAGCGAGTACAGGGAGATCATTGGTTGGAGTTAGACAAACTCTTCGCAATGATTACTTCCCATGATCATAGTTACGTTGGATTTTGGCTAAATGATGCCTTGTTATATTGATTAATAATTAATAAGTTAGTATTATAAAGAATAATATTACTAATAATAAAAATTTTAATAATAATAATAATAAAATTATTATAATTATAATTATAATTATTATTATTATTATTATTATTATTATTATTATTAATTTCATTATTATTTTTTATTATTATTATGATATAAAATTAATCAATTATTGTGATTTGTGTTGTACAACTAGCTGTACACGATTCTTAGAACGAAAACATGATGATTAAATCATGTGATATTTTTAAACCTTAAATTATATTTGTTTAAAGACTAAAGACTATAATTAGCCATACTCAGAGCAATTTCTGTATCTATGTGCAAACGTATCATTAAGATCATTTCCTTACACAATTATGTCTTTGCCAGACGAATGTTCTTGGAACTATTTAACTAAGAAAGAAAAAGAATCGTTATTGCATGCCATGGAAATCTGCAGCGGGTTCATCCGTTGATAACGAATCTTTTTAAATTTGTAACAACTGATGTACATGTTAGGGGTATACAACTTTGACAGGCTGATTTTCTGTTTCTACAAGAAGTTACGCAACAGAAATAGTTCCCAAAAGTGTTGCGTTTTATTTGAATTTTAAAGAATTGTGTTTGAATCTTGAAGAAGTAAGTGAGAAAAAAATCAAGATCACGTTATCCCAACTGTCGGGCAATGCTTCCGAGACGGAAACTTGGCAAAGCCTGATAGAGTCTCCTTATCTGAACGTAGTGTAAAGGTGATGACGTTAGTATTCAACATTATTAAGTTGACAGGATTGTCGTGGGATTCAGTTACATCACATTTGCAGGTTTCCTTCTACAAAAAGATACATCTTTATCAATCGTCTTCGGGAGAAAATAGATGAAAAAGTGCCTTTGAAAGCCCCCCTCCCCGAACACGATAAATATGAATATATTGCAGGCTGAGTTTGTTTGAACCTGTTCATGGGCAGTAATGGAAATGCATATTATTGCCCACTGTGCCTAGCTCTGGGTTGAGCGCATCTTAATAATTACACCAATAAACAGTGAATTTTTTATCTATTCCAAACGGTGGTATGTTTCTGACGGTGAACGTGGAACCTTCATTGCGGTATATTCAGTTTAATACCATACCATGTTCAGCGGCGTATGGTCCCCAGATAAAAGAACGGGTAAGCCCTAACCGAGAAAACTACGGGCAGAACTAAACAGAATATAACAGGGGATCTGACAATATAAATCCTGCGTATCACAGACAACGATAAATGCAAAATTAAAGAGCAGGAAGTATATCCATGGGTGTTTGAACAATATCCGAATTCATATTAGCTGGCATATTGAAACCACCTTTCTTAAAACTGGCTAAAATATTTAAACAACAGTAATTTTAGTATGGTTCAACAACATTGACCTATTCATTAATTTTCGTAAAGGTCATTGGATAATTACGGGTATCAGCGAAAACACCGATATATTATTTAATTTTCACCTCAGTGATGTGTGCAGTATAGGAATAGATGCCGATCTACCGATCTTAACATTTACGAAATTTAACGAATATGGGGTCAAATGCAAGAGTGCCAGGGCAATATTGTTGGACAATATTATTATTAAAGAAGTAAACATGTATCATATTCAACGACCTTTAAAGGACATAATTGAAGTTGTAACAAAAGTAATACAAACTATTAAAAGTCTATTTCTGTCCATATGATGGCTGCTCGAGTATATGTGAAATGATTTTTACGTAACGTGTACGGACCGTCGATAGAAAAATACCACCTTTACATAACTGTGCGATTACTTGATAAGAATTAACAATGCATCAACCATAAACATGACTTACATTCAATGAGAAAATAATGTTAAGCTGTCTTCTACTTTTTCTTCGAGTCACAGAAGATTGAATGTTCTAAGAAATTAAAAGGTTATAATGATGTATTCTTAAAAAACCTCCTCTGTTTTGTTTGTTATAATAGATAAAAAGGGAACTTTCAAAGCCTCCGAATACGACAAACATGAACATTTTGCAGGCTCGGTTTGACTGAGCCTGTTAATAGACAGTAATGGAATTGCATATTGCAGCCCACGCCGTCTAGCCTTATAATTATGTTAAGTTTTAACATTTAAATGTTCTGCAGATGACTCTCGGGTAATATGTACAACGCCGAAATTATGTTTAAGTGTGACAAAACATTAAGTGTATACAGATCCTTGAAGTTTTCAGGTTATATCATTTGTACAGAGTTAAATTTACCAGATGCCATTCAATTTATGTTTTACCAATCAGTTTATCCTGGCAGAAATAATCAGAGTGATTTCTTGCTTCTCTTGGCGGAGAGTATCTATATAATCTACATCGGTTTGAAAAAATTTGAAAGTGCAAAGATAAACTTAACTCTTGTCCACGGTTGCTAAATAAACAAATAAAAACCAAACCTAAAACATAATGCTTTTTTTGTAGGATATTCTCTTAAAATATTTTATATTCAAATATAAGGGTAAAATAATTAAGCATGATTGGCGTTGCGCTGTTCCACAATTACAAAAAAGGAAACAATCCGTTGTTGCATATACATTCAGACACTGTATTGAAAAAAAAATGCATATCAGGAATGGCCACATCCAGCATACACAGCCTCCCCACACAGCCAAAAAGTAGAGAGGAAAAGAGAGCATGGTATTGCAATTATCAGTTTCAAAATGGACGCCACAAACAAATAACGAAAGTGAGAACCAGAGGGGTTAACGAATTGGAACGGTCAGTGGCAAATTACTACCCACGCCGCCTAAATTGCCACTTGGGGTTTAAACCAGGTTCTAGGGTGCACCAACCTCACACTTGCCCCAATAGGTTCTCGTATCACAAAACAAGTACAAATTGTCTTGGTGAAATAACTCCAAGCCACCCATCAGCTCAACAATGTTGCATGCAAAAGCATACAAACATATTAACATAAGAATTTAATAGCATTACAAAGTCAAAGGGCGGGTACTCAATGATCTTGCCGAGACCAGAGCAACTGGAGTAAAATCAGCAAGAACACGATGACAGGGATAAAAGCAACAAATCGAGCTTCTAGGTTCTTTTAAGAAAAGATTTCCCCATAAACCTCCATAAACTCTTAAACCCCTTCCACCGTCGTGCAACCAAAGAGGTAAGCATAATGATCAACTGTAGATGGGTTAATCACCAGGCCTGCAGAGCGCTGTAAAATATCATGTTGCTAACCTATCTTTTTAAATTTACAGATGTTTTTACGATTAACATCGCCTTTTATCTTTTTAAGTTTATAAATTAAATCTCCATAGAAAACTGGCTGTGAAATTCCTTGCTGCAATAGTGATTTTTAACTGCACCTGTATTTATGAATTACCTTGATCTGGATATCGGCGATAAAACTTGCAAAAGGTTTCTCTTAATTTATGATACCGATAACCTTGTTTTAAAAGTTTTTCTGTAATGCAAAGATTACGTTCATTGAAATCATTCACATCAATGCAAGCTCTTGAAAAGCGAACGAGCTATGAGATATAAACCCCGTAAGATCTTGCATTAGGAACATCGCCGTCTAAAAACGGAAAATTTGCTATTTTAAAATTAATATCATCTCTTTTATCATAAATTTTAGTAGTGATATAACCATTTTCAGTGGACAGATTTAAATCAAGGAATGTAGATGGTGCATTTTCAATGAAATTTGATTTTTATTGTAACCTATTTTAACCCTAGTGATTGATTTCTCCTACTTATCCCAGTTTGAAATCGATAAAAAGAGAACTTTGAAAGCCATCGAACACAACATATTGCAGGCTCGGTTTGATTGTGCCTGTTCAGGGGCAGTAATCGAAATGCATATTACTACCCACGCCGCCTAGCCCCGGGTTGAGCGCAACTAAAATTTAACACCAATAAACAGTACAATTGTGATCCATCTCACACGGTGTGAGGTTTAAAGCACTCGAAGTACAATAAATTGTAATAAGTGTATCCACAAACCCAATTACTGACCTCTTCAAGTAAACCGAAAGGGGCAAATAATAAAAATATAAGGGTTGAAATTTAGTATTGCTGAATGATAAACACAGTGTCTCATAGAACATTAAGACATGTTAACGGAGAAAAGAGAGAACGAAAGTATGTCCGGTGACAACATAGAGAAAACTTAAGGGGATGACAAACGTAACCATTAAATATACCGAGAAAAGAAAAGAGAAAACGAAAACGAGTCAAGTAAACACAGAGAAAACTGTAAGAGAGAACGAAAGTAAGTCCGATGAACACATAGAGAAGAGAGAGAGAGAGCGAAAGTTAGTCCGGTGAGTCAGGAAGAAAATGGATAGTGTTTTCTTATAATAATTAATCAAATAAATGGAAGAAGACCTGCAAATAAAGCAATGTTTTGATATAATATTCTTTAACAGTTAACATACGAGTGAATATATTGAAAGCGGATGTTGTTACAGCGTTACTAACGCAGTCAAATTCACTCACGCCAGATCCTTAATTATACCGATAAGTTAAGCATTTCGGCGTACTTCTCTCCTATTAAGTCATGTATATGCAATATATAGTAGTGCAATTATTTTTAATAACCGCATTTAAGACATAGGTGTATTTCTCCCTGAACAGTGAATAGGCAGTGTTGACCATTAATGGAAAAGTCAATAATCTGAGTAAATCATGTTACTGTATAATTATACTGTAATTAATGTCCATAAAATTAGGCCAACACAACATTTTCAGTTAAAAGAACTACGAGGTTTATGTTTAATAAGATGTGTACGATATGTAAAATATATTGTCAAGATGACATGGTTGGTATTGTCTTTGAAATTTTAAACTGACTTTTGTCGATTTATATGCTTTGTTCACGGATACTTATTTCATCAATACCTTACCGTTAAAACAATTCGTCGGGTAGTCTTAAGTTACCATTTTTATAAACTTACAAACAAAAGTATGCCAATGAAACTGGATTAATCCGGCAACAACACCGATGATAAAGTGACCGATAATATTGGAAAAGGGTCCATCCAAAATTCGTATCATTCAATGAATGTTTAAGCTCATATGAACCCGATGACATGTTCAATGCAAACATAAATAACACTCTGATGATTCCCTACTTTGTACCTTTTCTGCCACCTTTATACTAATGGGAAATAATGCGATCCTCTGGAATTATTAATTTTTCGGAAAAAGGTCAAAAATTCGACTTTTTTGACGTTATAATGTGTTTTGTCACTGATAAGAGATTAGTCATAAGGATCAGGGTCTCATGTAACGGAAGCTGTTTTACTTAATACTTAGCATACCGGTGTCGGCATACATTATGTTCATTTGAATTAAACTATGTTTCCTTAATGGCGACCAACAATAATTTCATTTCAATTATAATGCATTTATAGGATAACATGGTATATCGCAACTTCCTTTAGAAACAAAGGAAAAACAAACCAGTAAAAACAATTTAGATGTTAAAAAAGTTTGCAATTGACCCTCATTTTAATCCATTTGTCAAACAAGAGTTTAAGTAAGGATAAGGTTTGATTCCATACTTAAAACATTCTTAGCAACTAACCGAAATCTGATCACTAAAAACGACACCGATTCATTTAGGATGTTAAGATGTTTTTCATCTACTTTTGAAAAGGTATAAATTGCAGATAATGTTATTTATTATATACACACAAACGATTTAATCATAGTACAGTGTGCATACACAAGACGTATTCCAAAGTGTGATTGTTTTTTATAATACACACCCATGAATGATTTTAGCAAAGTGCATCGTTAATCCGCAAAATAGATACAACTCGTCAGATTTGAAATTCCGCATCAAACAATGTGCATTTCCAATTCTTTATTTTGCAGCTTCCCGTGTTCTATGTGACGTCATATACTACGTCACACTAGGTTGTCGTATTTTTTTCTTATTATTTCTCGTTGCGTATGTAAACAACATCACTCTCGAACATAGGTCTCGCGTAATATTGTTTACCCAACTCGAGTAACACGAACCTAAAGACTGCATATGTTATTATATTCCATTTTTTACATTAGAAATGTTGAATTAAAAAAGGTTTAATAATCGACTATAAGGTGTTAACACAAGGTCTCGTGAAATGTTTTTAATTGTCGTTCAAAGATTGAATGAAATTATAACTATTTTTTACTATTTTTGTTCAGCACTATCGGTTAAATACGTATACCCCTTCCTTCAATTTTGAAAATGACTTTTTATACATTCCTCATATATTCGGAAGCGGAACTTAAAAAGCTTCTGAACAAGTACATTTGTATTTTCTCAAAATATTTATCAGTGCTAATATGGTTTCATAATAATGCGACGTGCGTTGTAATTAAAGTAAGGGATTTAATGGGATTTAAAACATGCTTCATTATATGATTTAAATACAATTGTGTAACTATTGTTTTAATTTCATTTATTTGTAATAAATTGATGAAAATATGGCTAATTGAATATAAATCGAACAAATGCCGTTAGGTCTGAAATTGTGTTCGAAAAGGTATTGTGAGTTTCCTGATACATGCATTTTTAATTATATTAAAATGTTAACTCCTTTATTTATTTTTTCGAACAGATGTCTTTTTTTCAAAAATACAAAGCAGCATAAACAATAAATAGATTGATATAACTTGGAATATTAATAATTGTGTTGGTTTTTTTTTTCTTGAAAAAGGAATTGTGTCCGAAAATTTCGAAAAGGGGGGAGCAATTACACAGAACTATTTATTAAGGAAGAATTAACGCATTTATGCCTTAACTCATTTTAGTTTTAATACCTGTTCAAGTTCATTAAGTAATTATTTGAAAGAGGCTTGGTCAAATAAAGAACCAAAATTTAACCCGCTGAGAGCAGTTTTCTTTAGAGAAATTTGCCACATGCTTTTAAAAATCAACGAGTAATTCAAAGTGGAAGAATCGGTCCCGCTAATACGCATAACGATTTCAATTGTGGCTTTGGACATGACGTAAACAATAATTGGTCACGTCATGCGAAACGGTGTCTTGAAATGAAGTCAACAAGTGAAGCAGACTACATTCACGATATGCGTTCACTGAAATAGATGACTTATATAGTCAAAAACTTTTATATACATATTATGATATCGCCCCAACTGGGGAGCGAACTCATGCGGCCACAGCGCCTAGCCATGCAATTATCCTACCGAATAATATCTGCGAATAACCAATTTCCCATAACGAGGCTTAGTTGTCGTGTGTTCTTCTTTATTTGACTCTAGTTGACTGGTATTCTCTCGTCCTATCACCAACTCACTTAATAACTCACTCACTTTCTGAATAACTAACTCAATTGCTTAGTTTTATATTTATTAAAAGTGTGTTTTCATTTTAGATACAAATGTGTCAACATCAGATGACAGGTATATTTTACGGTGCTGTGATTACAGTCTTCATTATCCAATCGGAAGCGTCGGGTAAGTTTTTGATAAATAGGGCACGTCACTGGAAAAGGTTTCCTCGGTTATATTTTTGACATTTTGTTTTTAGGTGTTACTATAATTATTTAAAAAAACTCTTATTTAATATTTGCTATAACTAAAAAGTCATTAAGTGAATCGTTTTGACATTATATTGCTATTTTTTCCGCGAAATGCAAAGTAATTAATGTCAGATTTAGAACGTCATTTCAAGGATTGATTCAAGGATTGATTTCAACTGTCCATTTTCCCGTGTCGCGCCACAATAACATGTATAAGAAAATATTGTTATATGATTTCATGTCGTCATAAGGTGGATCTACATGTAGAACCAACATTTCTTGCTTATATCACTCAGAACTAGAAATGTGTCCAAAGGACACGGATGCCCCCGCTATGGGTTTTTCATAAAGCTCACAGCAGTAGTGTAGGACAAGTTGTGTTCACGAGATATATTCCTATTACAAGAAAATTCTATTTGTAGTAACAGTGACCTTGACCTTGGATCTACAGGCATGGGTATTGTGTGGACACACCGCCTTGTCATGGTGAACATTTGTGCCAAGTTATTTTGAAATCCCTTCATTCATAACAAAGTTACAGCCTGGAGAAGAAAATTCTATTTTTAGTAACAGTGACCTTGACCTTGGACCTACAGGCTTGGGAATGTATGTGACACACAGTCTTAATATGGTGATCTATTAAACCAAGTTATTTAAAAATCCAATAAGTTACAGAGCCGACACAATTTTGCAATAAATTTCTATTTTTAGTAACAGTGACCTTGATCTTGAAGCTACAGGCATGAATGTTGTATGCGACACACCACCTTGTCATGGTGAACATTTGTGCCAAGTTATTTTGAAATCCCTCCATTCATAACAAAGTTAAGGGCCATATGTATATTTTGCTTAACACAAAATGTAAGTGAAAAAGGGGCATAATTTGAAAAAAATATTGGAAGCAGGGTTATGGGTCTTGTTGGTTATGATGTAGATTTTGATGATGAAAATATATTTCAAGTTTCAAGGCAATATCTCAAGTAGTTTTAAAGTTATGGGCAAAATGCATATTTTGCTTAACACAAAATATAAGAATAAAACTAATGTAAATGAAATTATCAAAGGGCCATAACTTTTGAACAGAACATGAAAGAGCAAAACCCAACCTTTATGCACAACAACATATCAGGCCAAGCATTGTGGTTAAGTTTCATTAAATTCCCACCAGTAGTGTAGGAGGAGTTGCGTTCACGAGATATATTCCTATTAAAACTAATGTAAATGGAAGTATCAAAGGGCCATAACTTCTGAACGGAACATGTAAGAGCGAAACCCCACCTTCATGCACAACTACATATCAAGCCAAGCATTGTGGTAAAGTTTCATTAAATTCCCACCAGTAGTTTTAGAGTTGCGTTCACGAGAATATCGGACGGACGGACGGACGGAAGGACGGATGGACAGGAGCAACTCTTAATGCCCGTCGCCATTTCATGGCGGGGGCATAAAAATGACTGCGACATGAAAAAAGTTAAAATGTCATTTTATCTGACATTCAATGAATAAATATTTTACCTTACTTGGACTGGGGATGATACGTAATCGCTTATTTAAACCAGACCAGATTATCACGAAAAATATTGGGTTGGGTATATAACTAAAAGCGGTAATTTTAAACTTCTGTACCTCCAAGCTTTCTTGATTAATAAAGGAATTATTAAAAATATTTTTATAAAATATTTTGTTTAAAATGAAGTTTTTTTTTAAGATTTGTGATCCGAATATTCAAATTAAAAATTTAACGAAAACTGTTTAAGTAGAAACTCAAATATTAGAGTCGGAGCGCAAAAAGTATGTAAGAATATCTCAGCAGAACATAGTTATTTGAAATATTTCCATGAAAATAAGAAGATCTTATGTAGGGCGCGTCACGTGAAAAGGTACCTTTAGACAGATGACGTCAATTATTGACCTTGAGTCATAAAGTTTAACAGACGACATAACTTATTATGCATTTCGCGGGAAAAATAACATTTTGTTGTCAAAATGTGTAACAAATGTTATAATGACTTTTTCGTTATTGAAAAAAATAGGTAAGTTATTTCTAACTAGAGCAACAACTAAAATGTTACCTAAATATGACCGTAAGTACCTTTTCCCGTGGCATACCCCATTTCCTATATATATCATATATAGTATTTTAGTAAATAACCAACATTTACCCAGAGTTTAAATAAATATGTTGTCTTGAAAACTGAGCTTAAGATTGTGATATTGGTCTCTGCACATCAACTGTTACTATGTAATTCATAACATTTTATTTTGAGAGCTTAAAAATAGGGTAGATTCATTCTTAGTTTAAAGAATGAACATACCGAAGGCTTAATTCGAAACACCTCTTACTTCTATATAACGAACTATGACAGACAATAATTGCATTGAGCTCCTCTCGGTGTACACTACAGTTTATGAAACCTGCTGTTTCTTTTTAAAACGTGCAGACTTTTAACATGTAATTCTTTTTTTTTTTGATATATACTTTAACTGTGTAGACTTTGTTTGATCTTTTTAGAGATATTGAATATAACATAATTTTAAACTCTTTTATTTCAACACAAATTTAAATTTAAAACAAATTTATATAGATCTGTAGAATAATTGATGAACCTTGTCATCTAGTCTCTGTATTCAAAGTATGCCCCTATGCCCTTAGAGAAACCTCCGTGAGATTTTACTTTCATAAGAATCCTTTTTAAAACCTTTCCATTTTTTGACTTCATTTAATATTTATCTGAGTTTATTGTATCAATTGTATTTACCAATCTGATTCAGCAAAACTGTCTATTTATCTTGTGCGTTTGTTATGACCATCAAATTCGTTTAAAAGTTGCGTGATCAACATAAATAATGGTTTCAAATGTTAACAAGCCAGGTGTTATATATCATGAAACAATAATTATTGTATATAGCTTGAATTAAATGTTTATTTAAAGTTTGTAAGATCTGGACTAAGGTTCGATTTTGGACAACTCTATAATAGTGTCTTTGTGCAATTATTTATAAAAAATAAAACAAATGAGCAGTAATTAAACGTGACTTGTGAAGAGGGACATCACAATTAAATTTTTGCAAGACTTTTTTGTTTAATAAAGGTTGCTTCCCATCTTGAAATGTATATTCAAGTTTCAAGTTATTTGGCATATCGGAAAATTATTGTTGGGTCATTATAATATAACAAGTATAGCAAAATAAATTACAAATGAGAGAATGACTCTTATCACATTTTCAGTTAAATGTAAGCATTTATTACATGACAGTTTTAAAATATAAGCGTCAATTACACCCGATATAATGTGAGATGTTTAGGAACTGAACTGGTTTGGCGTAAATCAAGTCAGTAAATGCCTTAGGTCCGTATGCATCAATAAGCAGCAAAATAAAGTGATCAAGCCATATACCGGTAAACAACATGTAGAATAATGCGTTTGTCTGATAAAAACCATCAAAATTCAGCCGTGATTAACACTCTGTATAAAAATGTTGAGTTTAAATAGGCTCATCACGGTCAAGTGTCTTTGGTAATATTTTGGACATTTTGGTTGTTACTTCTCTTGAACAGAAATAAGCAATACGTATCCTTTTCACCGCAACATGCATGATCAGCAATTTCGAATGTTCTTTCAACGAATAAAGCGGCTTTCCTAAGACACATTTTCCGTGACGTTTCCAAACAGCGATCTTAAAATTTGTTAGATGTAAAGTTTCTGTATTAAACACAATTGTCAGGATTTATATTATTATAATTCTTCTGGGTTAAGGACTTTTGAAACTTCATACATGACAGACGGTCATTTCGTTATTATTAAAAAAACACAAATCACGTACCCTTTCACTTTGCTTCCTGAAATGTCTCTATTACAGGATTATGCATTTCGGACAAGAATTGCACTGCTGTCAACACAGTGTGCAAAGCTGGTGTATGCAGTTGTAACCAGGGATATACAACTCTTAATGGACAGTGTACTCAAGGTTTGGAAGTTTAATATCAGTATTATTTTTGTATATCTCAGTAGTCGTCATACATTTGAAAACAGTCAAAAGTGAAATATGCATATCAGTTATGGCCACACCCAGCAGACACAGCCACCACACACAACAAAAAAGTAGAAGAGAGCCTGCTTATACAATGATCAGTTCCAAAATAGCCACCACAAACAATTAACGAAAGTGACAACCCTAGGGGTTGCCGCTTTGGAACAGCCAAAAGCAAATTGTCACTATGTGTTCAAACCAGATTATACATGCCTTAACAGGTTCTCATATGAACAAACACGTACAAGTTGTCTTGGTGCAATAACTTCAACCTACCCATCAACTCAACAATGGTGCAAGCAAAAGCACACACTATATAAAACATTAACAGCCAATAGTGTTGAAAAGCAAAAGAGCGGATACTCAATGATCTTACCGAGACCTGAGAAACTGGAGTCAAATCAGCAGGAACACCATCATGACAGGGACAAAAGAAACAAGTCGAGATTTTTGGTTCTTTGCATTACAGAAAAACTTTTAAAACAAGGTTATCGGTATCACAAATTAAGGAAAACCTTTTGCAAGTTTTATCGCCGATATCCAGATCTAATTCATAAATACAGGTGCAGTTTAAAATCATTATTGCAACAAGGTATTTCACAGCCAGTTTTTTATGGAGATTTAATTTATAAACTTAAGAAGATAAAAGGCGATGTTAATTTCTACCGGTTATTCGTAAAAACCATCTGTAAATTTAAAAAGAAAGGTTACCAACATGATATTTTACAGCGCTCTGCAGGCCTGGTGATTAACCCATCTACAGTTGATCATTATGCTTACCTCTTTGGTTGCACGACGGTGGCAGGGGTTTAAGAGTTTATGAAAGTTTTTTGGGGCAATCTTTTCTAAAAAGAACCTAGAAGCTCGATTTGTTTCTTTTATCCCTGTCATCGTGTTCTTGCTGATTTTGCTCCAGGTGCTCTGGTCTCTGTAAGATCATTGAGTACCCGCCCTTTGGCTTTGCAATGCTATTAAATTCTTATGTTTATATGTTTGTATGCTTTTGCATGCAACATTGTTGAGTCGATGGGTGGGTTGGAGTTATTTCACCAAGACAATTTGTACTTGTTTTGTGATACGAGAACCTGTTGGGGCAAGTGTGAGGTTGGTGCACCCTAGAACCTGGTTTAAACCCCCAGTGGCAATTTGTTTTGCCACTGACCGTTCCAAGGCGGTAACCCCTCCGGTTCTCACTTCCGTTATTTGTTTGTGGCGTCCAGTTTGAAACTGATTTTTGTAATACCATGCTCTCTTTTCCTCTCTACTTTTTGGCTGTGTGGGGAGGCTGTGTATGCTGGATGTGGCCATTCCTGATATGCATATTTCATTTTCTTATACAAGATTTCACCATAAAACTTCATAAACTCTTAAACCCCTGCCACCGTCGTGCAACCAAAGAGATAAGAATAATGATCAAACCGAAGATGGATTAATCACCAGGCCTGCAAAGCGTTGTAAAATATCACAATGGTAACCTTTTTTTGAATTTACTGATGGTGTTTTGAATAACGTGGAGAAATAAACATTTTCATTTATTTTCTTTACTTTATTAATTAAATCTCCATAAAACAATAGCTGTACCTTAATAGTCAGCTTAAACTATTAAAACTTACTCAGTTGAGCAGTATTTTTACGATATTATTTTTTATAATCTTAGAAGTCGGCATATACGTTTAACCACTTGCTCAGTTTAGATTTTTAATAAAATTATTTTTGTATACATGTATCTTAGAAGTCGATTTATACTTTCTACAAACCGCTCAGCTGAGATTTTATTGATATTAATTTTGTATATCTAAATAGTCTCCATAAACTGGCACCTTTGATATTTTTAACGGTATTATTTTTTATTATCTAAGTAGAGCTGGGCGTATACTTTAAAAACCTGCTGAGTTGAGCAATCGAGATTTTCAACGATATAATCTCAGTAGTCGGCATAAACTATCATCAAAATGATCAACTGATATTTATACGATATTGTTTTTGTTTATCTCTGTGGTCAGCATAAATTTACAAAAACTGCTCTTCTGAGATATTGAACAATACACATTTTGTATCTCGTCAGCCTACACTTAAAACCTGCTAAGTTGAGATGTTTTATGATAATTGTTTTAGTACTTGGAAGAACATGTTTGGACAGTATAGACTGTGATGATGGCAGAACTGCCTGCGTAAATTCCCAGTGCAAATGTCAATCAAATATATGGAGAGAAGATAGTGGCATATGCATTTCTTGTATGTACACATTTTGGTTTTCTTTGGTAATAATAATTGTAATGCCTTTTTAATTTGGTAACACCGTAGCACTTTCACTATTTAAGACAAAAGATAAACCAATTGTTTTATACGCGTACCAAACGCCGCTGACAATTAATTGCTATTAATATAAAACTACCGCAATATAGGTGCAATCAGGGGGTAGGACGTTAAGTAGTTTATAGAAAACATTAAGTGGGAAAAATGTTTTGCAGAAAACAAAATGGCGTAAATTCTGAGGACTTTCAGCCGGTTTTATTCAAAGTAAGTAGCTTTTTTCTTTGATTTTTACAATATTAGTGTGCGCATTCTGTGGCGCAAAGTATATATTTCAATCGGCTTTGTGTCTTTCTCACTGATCAAACTAGAGACATCTGAAATTTTTAGAATAGACTGTTTATGGAGGAAACTCAAAACAAGTTGGTCTCAAGTGTCCTTTGATCTAATGCTTTATATTATATATTACAAATGAACTGTCACAGTTCAATGTAAAGACCAATACGACTGCTGTAATGAGATAAAGGTGTCTGTCTTTAATGGCTATTTACACAACACATTTTAGACAGCTATAAATCTAATTGCAGAAAATTACTGTACAGTACTGGAACACTTCTGTTTCAGTGGCAAACCCTGATTTATTGTTCAAATTTAATTCTATAGTCATTTCACAGAACCACCATGTTAATTTATGGGCCATAGGCATGCAAATCATGTTTTCTACCAAACAAAATGGGTATAAAGTGTTTTCTATAAACGAAAACAGGGCATAATGTGGTCAAAATATGTTCAGGCAACGTCGGCAGTTAATGCAAAAACAGAACAGTAAGTGCAAAGCCTTTCAGGCATGATTATCGATTTAAGGCATGCAAAATGTACGACACATATGGCCAGAAAAGGCGTATGTTCCATGACAAATACAAGAAAGACATGGGTAAATATTGCACCGAGGGCTAAAACCTCTTCAATTACTTTTTCATCTCCAAGGTTACGATGAAACGGTTTATTGCCGATTGAAATATATACTTTGCGCCACAGAATGCACACACTTATATTGTTAAATACAAAGAAAAAAGCTACTTACTTTGAATAAAACCGGCTGAAAGTCCTCAGATTTTGACGAATTTACGCCATTTTGTTTTCTGCAAAACATTTTTTCCACTTAATGTTTTCTATAAACTACTTAACGTCCTACCCCCAGTGCAATGCTCACTCTGTCTGATATTCACTAACATTTGTAATGTTTTTCTGTGAATATTGAGTTGTGATCAACACGGTAGTCGGCGAATGCATTAAAATAAACAATGCAATTACTGCCACTTACTTACTAATCTGAGCCTGCATCTAATGGCATATATTATAAATATTACATTTTAGTGGCTTTCATTAAGCGAAAATTGATCAGTTTCAGCCACCATAAAGAACAAACAACGCTACTGTGATATGTGAAAAGATGAAAATAGGACTTTGTACGGGGAAACATTTTACAGCCATCACAGGGCACTCTACTATGATATTTAAATACTAGATGAAAGTGGAATTTTGAAAGCAAACAAACACGACAAATAAAATACTGCAGGCTCGGTTTGACTGAGCCTGTTCATGAGCAGAAACGGAAATGCATATTATTGTCCACACCGCATAGGCTTGCGTTGAGCGCTTTATATTTACATCAATATATATGTCGTGCTCAACGACCTTCAAAGATGGTCAATTATAACAGCAAAGTTCCTTTTTAATTTATGTAATAGTTTTAAGTCTCCATATCACGAGTTCAATCAACTATTTTCTGCAAACTTTCAGTTAACGAACTATTATCTTTTATGATTGAGCATCGTTTATCTTAATGCTTTTCGTGTAGCATGTAGACAACATAAGGATCCTTCAGTCCGGCGGCGTCGTCCGATAGTCCCCCAACTTAAATATGAAACCCTGGTATTATGAAAGTGTTTGTTTTATTAACTTTAAGCTAGGAATATATTATCTTCATTTTTGATAACAACTATGATCTCCTGTTTCACTATTTTTGGAGTTATGTCCCTTTCAAATGTCTAATAAGATACTGAATGTTGCCTTCAACTTTGGAAGTACTTGTCCTATTTAATAACTTAATACTTGGAATACATCATCTGTATGAACAAATCCATCTGTAACAACAAAAAAATAACTCATGTTTCAATAATTGTGCGCCTTTTGAACGAAAATTATATGAAAATTAATGTTTCATTTAGCTTTGAAAGTACTAGTCCTATTAACTGGATACTTAGAATGATAATGCCTCTACCTTGGAGCGAACCCGCACCGTCATGGCTACAGTTCATAGCCCTGCAATTCCTGCAACGCAACCAACTATGGTTGATCGGATAGCCCTGATATACGTTACCATCACTGCATGACATCGGTATCGGGTTATTTTACTGTTAAAAGTACTGACTATTTGTACGGGGAGACTTTTTACGGCCACGTACCACACTGCACAAATAGCGCTACTGTGAATTTCAAATGATAATGCCTGGGAGCGAACCCACACCGCCTCGGCGACAGCGACCAGCCCTGCGATGTATCATCTTCATGAAAACAATCAGTGACTCTACTTTAACTATTTTTAAGTTATTCCTTTTTCAAATCCACTGTATCATGGAAATTAACGCTACCTATAACTTTGACTTTAATATATTTGATAATTTAGTGTTGCCTTCAACTTTGAAAGTACTTTCCTATTAACTTAATCATTGGAATATATCATCTGCATGAACAGATCTATTTGTGACAACAAGAATGATAACTCTTGTTTCACTGTTTTCGAGTTAAGCCCCTTTCAAATGGCCTTTATATGAAACTTAATGTTGCCTATAGCTTTGAAAGTACTGGTCCTGTCTTTATACTTGTAATATATCATCTATATAAGCAAAGTTATCTGTGACAACAACAGTGATATCACTGGTTTTTTTTCACTTTTGCCTATTCATATGAGGCATCATAATATAACATGGCTACAGTTTGTCTGATAAACAAAGGAAAATTTGTGATTGTATCTTTTTAAAGCCTTTTTTCTATTTTAGACTACGGAAGTGCGTGTAAAAGTTGGACAGATTGTGGATATATAGGCCGGTTCGACTGCATTTACAATAAATGTGTGTGCGCCAACGGATATACGTTTAACAACGACTCTGGCTGCATACAAGGTATTTATGTTAAATACATGTAGTTATGTTTCCATGGAAATAATGTACTATTATCATTTTTAAAACAGATGGTGTCTGTTTATTTTCATAAGTGGTAATTAGGATCTTCAAATATTGAATTACTTCCGTTTTTTTCACAGAATATTCTTTTTGTTATTTTAGCTATTTTATTAAAAGTTATTTTGTGATATTGTAAAATAATAAAACAATGACGAAGAGGATGTCTCGATGATGGCCTTAGTTTTGAATTATTCATTTTGTCATCGGTATATATTTTATTCAACATTTCTAAATAAACGTTAACTATTCTAACTTAAATAATCGTGTTTGTAGGTAGAAACATTTTTGATTTAGTACGTAAATCAGTGTAAATGCTTTAACACAAGGTGCGGTATAGTACATTGGTTTAACAAACGCATTTAAACATTAAAAGTACATAACAATCTATCGTATCGTAATTAATCAGTAGTTCGTGATCCAGAAATCGGTATGTACCATCGCTTAACCTAATCCACATACACTATTCTTTATTAAATATTTTTGTAAATTATTATACCTAACTTTTTGTTTAATTTGATCTACTACTGCATTTGATTGTGTTTGTACTTATGTGGTCTTTTTACGCATATCACGCGTGAAGTTGTTGTTTAAAATCTATGATATATATGTGATATATCCGGTATATTGATTGATGTGGTTACATGGCATGATTCTGTTCGCATTGAAATAATTATACTAAGGATATTATCAAAATCTAAATGTGCTAAATACTTCCTCTCAAATGCCTGAACCATCGGGCAGTAGTTTTATACATAAACTTTGTTATATTATTCATTGTTGTTCTCCAAAAACTTTAATAATCGTGTTTTGTATTAAAGTATGTGTCTGCGTGTATATGTTTTTCTCTAGTTTGCTTGTTTGTACGTTCTTTTCATGAGTACATGTATATATGTGTTCATCTACCATTGTTTAAGGCAAAAAAACTGTACTGTTTATGCCGAATAAAATCTTGAACTTGAACTTGAACGTATAATTCGTAACAGTATTAGACAGTACATGTGAGCCTAGAAACAACGACACCGACTGTCCATTGGACAACGCTTCCTGTAAAGTTTGGTCTTGGAATCATGATGTTGGACAGTGCAAATGTAATGTTGGATTTGGAGAGAAAAACGATGTTTGCATTCGAGGTTAGATGGTTTGCTTATTTTCTATAACCATATTAACTGACAAAATAAAATTTCTTATTGATTGAAAAGTAGCAATGTATCAAGATTGCGTAAGTGTGTTGTTTCTTAAATTAAAAATCTTAAAAAAACGTTACTCTTTTTTAACGGACATCTTTTTTAACGGACAAATTTAAACTTCTAACGTGGTAATTTATAAAACAATCCTCCTAAAACATGTTGAAGGTCTGATTTGTTTGATTAGTGAATGCCAAAGAATATATAATTTTAATAGCATTGCTGTTGTTTTGTTTATCTATAAGGTTTTGCATTACCTATTTAGTTTCTTATGTGAAATTAAGTCTCATTTGCTTTTGACAACTATCATGTTTCCATTTCAAAAAGTTATATTATCATTTTTTTTAAATCGTGTTGTAGGTTATAGTAAGTCCTTGTTTTGTTTGTTCTTCAGGAAAATTAAAGATTGTAAAATTAATGCTAAAATCACTTTATGAAAATATTTCTCGACAACAATTGTATGATATTGTATCTGAAATAAACTGGATTAGTTTTAATTTGTCTTCTTTTCGGGGGCCAGCAAGACTGACACATATTTCACTGGACATTTGTTTATACATTTTTATAAATTGGGGAGAATAAAATGTGCCAATTGCTCATTAATGAGGAAATTTTCAAAATAGCTGCTAATATTGTCTGTTTGATTATCATTATTGTTTTTACTACAGACGTATTGTGCTTTTATGTCAGTTCTAGGATCAAGTTGTGATGACGTTGGATGTGGCAATCCCCTGAGCTACTATTATAAGCACCTGACAGGCGAATATATGACCAGCGAGTTGAATATGAATTACTACGATCGCTTTTCTCGTCACTTAGCGTGTAACCTTGACAACATCTGTACATGCGATCATGGTTTTATTGCAGTGAACGAGTCATCTTGCATAAGAGGTATTTGTGAGACACCTGCGAGAAATTTAAGTTATCGTTTGCAGGTGGTTTGTAAGAAATTAATATCTACTGTATTGGCCCTACAAAATCAGTATGTAATGACGCTGAAGATAATATTAACAAGAGCTTTGAATTATCATGATGAAAAAGGGATATTTTCAGGTAGTAAAAATGCTGATAAATTGAGATTGTTTATTGACATGAGTCGAACAGCTATTTTAAAAGGTTCAACAAAGTTAATTGTTTACACGCTTACGTACATTTTCCGTAATATGCCCATTTCATAGGTGCAAGAAGAAAACCAATCATTGTTGCTATTAGCCTGTTATGATTACTCGTTCTGTATATTTTGTTGTCACTTCAATACTAGCATAACTAACAACTTTTCCTAGATCCTTATAAATCAAACGATATAAAAACGCAACTCGTTTATATAAAGGCACAGCCCCCCCCCCCGCACACACACACACCAAATGTGTAAATCTTCAATTCGTCTATGAAATGTATTGTAAACTACATGGGTGTTCAGTTGAACGCTTGTGTCGCCCACGTGTACTATGTCGGAATAAAAGAATAAAAAGCAATTACAAAAAGGGGCAAAACTCCGTCTTGTCCAAAAGAACTTGTCATCATCACAAGTGTGTTGTCATGAGCAATTCAATTTGAAATTTTGATGAAGAAATATTGAAAAAATGCAATGTTATAGCCATCGTTCAGTTTTTGTGAGAAAATACAAGTAGAAGAATGGGCATAAGTCCATAATATGTAAAATTGACCTGACGAATTTTCCATCCTCACAAGCGTGTTGTCATATGCAATATTACTTGAAAGTTTCATAAAAAAGGCAACATATGCATATCAGGAATCGCCACACTAAAAAAACACAGCCTCCCCACGCAGCGAAAAAGAAGAGAGGAAGAGAGAGAGAGCGCATGTTTTATATATGTATGTCAATTCAAATAGGACGCCACAAACAATTAATAAACAAGAGAACCTTTGGGGATACCGCCTTGGAACGGTCAGTGGCAAAACAAATTGCCACTGGGGGTTTAAACCAGGTTCTAGGGTGCACCAACCTCACACTTGCCCCAACAGGTTCTCGTAAAGAAATATTGAGAAATGGCAAAGTAATAGTCAATGTTATGTTTTCATATCAGAATCCAAGATCACAAAGGGGCATAACTCCATCATATGTGACATTGACTTAAAGAATTTCGCATCATCAGGAGCGTTTATGAAAGGCTATATAATTTGAAGTTTCATGAAGAAATATTACGAAACCGCAAAGTTATAGCCAACTTAAAGTTTTCCTGACGCTACACACACAAAACACTGCCTTCAAACGCAGCGAAAAAGAAGAGAGGAAAAGAGACTATGTGTTTAAATGCATGTCAAATTCAATAAGGCACTACAGGCAATTGACGAAAAAGCGAACCATTGGTGTTACCTCCTTGGAACAGTCAGTGGCAAAACAATTTTCCAATGGGGTTTTAAACCAGGTTCTAGTGTGAACCAACATTAAATTTGTCCAAACAGGTTCTCGCATGGACAAACAAGTACAAGTTGTTTTTTCTGAAATAACTGTAACTTACACATCCGCTCAACAGTGTGCAAAAGCACCCGAACTTATATAATATAAGAAACTAGAGGCTTGCTTTCTAACAAATATCTTGAACTCATGTTTTAATTGAAAACTCGGTTAAGATCCTATATACATTGTATTAAATTATTCAGGCAATTTTAAATCCTATATTTTCTAAGCCCTGCCATTGTTATAAGTAACATAATAAATGCAATACGATATGACAAAAATATTTCGTCTCGGCACGCATACGCGTAATCGAGAACGAGGAACTTGTTTTCATCTTGAAACGTTTAGTGGCAAAATATATTTGCCATCGACCAAAGCTTTTAAGAAAAACCAACTTAACTCCTGCCCATCAGGTTTCAATAGTTTGGAGTTCGTCCCTCCAACACTAGAGTATGTCGAAATCTATATTAACCAGTATACGCAATTTTAGCAAGCTACGTCAGTCTATATTTGACCCGTCACATTTATTTATAACTCTCAATAAAGAATATCCAACTGTAACTTTGTACATTGTAACAGTGCTCGCATTAAAAAACCATAAACTCTCAATCTCTGCGAATCTCGTGTAGACAAAACGATCAGCTGTTGCTGGATTAAATCTCCAACGAGCTTTATAAAACAAAACGCAATACATGTATAAGCATTCGCCACTTTCTATGGAACAGTATTATATTAAAATTTTTGAATTTAAGTTTTATTTATTTATTTATTTATTTATTTATTTATTTATTTTGTAGTGATAGGAAAATATTGCACCGAGCAGTCCGAATGTGGTAACTTCCCTGGCTACGCCTGTAATTTAACTTCTTCCACGTGCCAATGTTCTAAGAACTTCTACGCAGAGGAAAGTGAGCCTTGGTACTACGATGAAGATAGAAGTAACAAGGACGACTATGTAGATTTTTACTGGACATTCGACAATAACCCGAGTATACGTTGTCTGCCTGGTAAGTACTATCATGACCCAAGATCATAAAACTTCATCTGGAGAACAGTCTCAAATCACAAGCATCTGTTTGGCTGAAATGTCGACTGGTCGCTATGTAAGATAATCAGATGCTTGAGATTTGAGACTCGTCTCCAATCATACACAATGTAGTTTAACAATCTTGGGAAAGTGTTGAGAAAACAGGAGAATATAATATTTCGTCGAACTTGTTCTGCAACAAACAAGGATAACAATATAGATTTCATGCGAAGCGCGAGAATACTTTATATTATTATTGTCGTCGCCTTGAGTTAGCGGGTTTCAACATTTTGATCCGGCGTTCTGTATTTTGTATTTTTTTGTATTTTCGTGTTTTCATCTTACAACTTTACAATACGCCAACACCACAAACGGTAAAATCTGATTTGTTGCATTGTACTGACATATTTATCAACCTCTCTATGTTGTATAAAATTCTGAAATTTCCAACAATGTATGGGATTATCTTTTAAACACATGAAAATAATCGATTTGCCTTTTTCACCTGAGTCATCGCTAAATTTTAAATTAAATTAATGAAAATTGATCTTAAAGAAATAACTTTCACTAATTTATTCATGCAAGGAATAAATATTTATAATTTTAAAAACTAGATGTGTGTAAAATGTGGTGATAATTCGCTTTATCTTTTTCGAAGACAAACTTTAACTCAAAACGCATATTGTGTTGCAAAGTCTCTAAATATGGGTTTGTAGAGGATTATGAACAGACACTTGGCGAGTCATACCCCACCACATTGTTTTGCTGGTAAAATGACAACATCTTATTTCGTTTTTTTCTTATTCTCTAAATTTTTCGATTATCTTAATACAAAAACAAATCAAATTTCTTAAGGCAATATATTTTTTATTTGTCGCTTAAAATGTATCAATGATAAAGATGGTGAAAAAGTCAAAGAAATTGCTGAATAAATGTAATAATTCCTATTTCTTATTTAAAAATGGTTTTGCTGATTTTTGAGTTTACTTTGACGATCGCTGAGGTTTGAGATGAGATATATACAAGATTGTTGTTGATTCAAATGTTAAAAATATAAAAAAAATTCAAGGCTACAGAGCCTCTGCAGTAACATTTTAATTACAGTTTTATTGAACGAAATTCTATTTCGTCAAACCGAAATTATTTTTCTTGTTTTTTGGACATTTAAAACCAAGGGCAGCAACTATTATATATTTTTAACAAGCGGATGCTGCGGATGCAGTGAAATGTTGACGAATTTGACTCACTTATTAGCTGATCGTCTTATCGGTTTAATTGGAATATTTATTTACTTTAATTAAAACAATTGCTTATCATGATAATGTCTTATTCAGTTGCGACGAACTTACAGAAAAATGTTCTAGACTGTTTTGTGTAAATTGTAACTGGTTGCCTTAGTGTTTCGTTAAATTATGCAAATTTGTATGCCCCCGAAGGGAGGCATATAGTAATCGCACTGTCCGTCCGTCCGTCTTTCCGTCCGTCCGTCCGAAATAATCTTGTCCTCGCTTCTCCTCCGAAACCGCTCGAGGGATTTCTTTGAAACTTCACAGGAATGTTTGTCACCAAGCCTAGTTGTGCATATCGTCAGGAATTTCTGCTCGGATTATTTTTGGCTGAGTTATGGTCCTTTAAAGCAAAATCTTGTCCTCGCTTCTTCTCCCAAACCGCTTGAGGGATTTCATTGAAACTTCACAGGAGTGTTTGTCACCAAGCTTAAATGTGCATATCCGAAGGAATTTCTGATCGGATTATTTTTGGCTGAGTTATGGACCTTTTTACCTAACCCTAACCCTAAACCCTAACCCTAACCATCTCTAAAACCGCTGTAGGGATTTCATTGAAACTTAACAAGAGTGTTTGTCACCATGGGTAGATGTCCATTTCCGAAGTAATTTCTGGTCGGACTATTTTGGCCGAGTTATGGGCCTTTTCACCTAACCCTAACCGTAATTCTTTTAAATTCTGTTTTTAACCTTTGATTTTCTACAGTTATCAACCAGATTTTGAAACAAGCTTTATACCATCTTAAAATTCAATCTCTCCTGAACAATTCATTCACTGGTTGTTTGGTGATAAAATATGAAACAAAAATTTTAGTAGCAGAGTGAAAATTTCAAGCGTCAAAATCCAATATTTGTACCGGTCTTCAGCTACATATGATGTTTACCAGTTGCTGGACAATGACCTGATGAACTTTGCTGCTTAGATTTGTGTTATGCAATATTAAGAACTTTGCTCTGGAAGATTTTATAGGGTAAATTTTGTCATTGTTAGCTCACCTGTCACGTAGTGACAGGGTGAGCTTTTGTGAGGGGGGTTCGTCCGTCGTCCGTCCGTCCGTCCGTTCACAATTGTTGTCCGCACTCTAGCGGATGGAATTTTGGTCCAATCTTCTTCAAACTTGGTCAGAATGTTTATCTCAATGATATCTAGGTCAAGTTCGAAACTGGGTCATGTGACCTTGAAATTTAGGTCACTAGGTCAAATTATAGAAAAAGCTTGTCCACACTCTAGCGGTCTTAATTTTGATATGATCTTCTTCAAACTTGGTCAGAATGTTTATCCCGATGATATCTAGGTCAAGTTCGTAACTGGGTCATGTGACCTTAAAATCTAGATCACTAGGTCAAATTATAGGAAAAGCTTGTCCGCACTCTAGTGGTCTTAATTTTTGTCTGAACCATTGAACAGATGTTCGCAGGTGAGCGACCCAGGGTCCCACGGACCCTCTTGCTTATGGATAGTGACGAAATAAACTTTCTTACTTTATTGCACTTTGAAAATCAGGCTTTTTATGCCCCCGAAGGGAGGCATATAGTAATCGGACCGTCCGTCCTTCCGTCCGTCCGTCCGTCCGAAATAATCTTGTCCTCGCTTCTTCTCCAAAACCGCTTGAGGGATTTCTTTGAAACTTCAAAGGAGTGTTTGTCACCAAGCCTTGTTGTGCATGTCGTCAGGAATTTCTGCTCGGACTATTTTTGGCTGAGTTATGGCCCTTTTTAGCAAAATCTTGTCCTCGCTTCTTCTCTAAAACCGCTTGAGTGATTTCATTGAAACTTCACAGGAGTGTTTGTCACCAAGCCTAGTTGTGCATATCCTAAGGAATTTCTGATCGGATTATTTTTGACGGAGTTATGGGCCTTTTTACCTAACCCTAACTCTAGCCCTAACCCTAAACCATAACCCTAACCCTAAGGTAAATTTTGTTAACGCAATAGAGGTTACATTTTTTGTCCAATTGTCATGAAATTTGGTCAGGATGTTTGTCCCAATGATTTTCCGGACGACTTACAATATGGGTCATCTGGGTCTAAAAAGTAGGTCACTGTTACTAAAAATAGAATTTAATTGTTTACACTCTAGCAGTCACATTTATGCTCGGATTGTCATGAAACTTTGTCAGGATGTTTGACCCAATGATTTCTCGGATGAGTTTGAATATGGGTCATCTCGGTCCAAAAAGTAGGTCACTGTTACTAAAAATAGAATTTTCTTGTTAACATTCTAGAGATCACATTTTTGCTCCGATTGTCATGAAACTTGGTCAGGATGTTTGTCCCAATGATTTCCCGGACAAGTTTGAATATGGGTCATCTATGTCCAAAAACTAGGTCACTGTTACTAAAAATAGAATTTTCTTGTTAACACTATAGTGGTCACATTTTTACTCTGATTGTCAGATTGTAAAGAAACTTGGTCAGGACATATGTCCCAGTTATTAATTGGATGAGTTTGAATATGAGTCACCTGGGGTCAAAAACAAGGTCACTGTAACTAAAAAAAAGAAAAATCTTGTCCAGACTGTAAATTTGTTATTTCTCATTGGATTTTAAAATAACTTGCCTCAAATGTTTTCCATGACAAGGTGTAGTTTTGCGTACAATCCCCATGCCTGTTGGTCCAAGGTCAAGGTCACTGTTACTAAAAATAAAATTTTCTTGTCTGGGCTGTTAATTCCTAATGAATGGAGTGATTTCAAAATAACTTTACATAAATGTTCACCATGACAAGGGGATGTATTGCTTACCATACCCATGCCGGTAGGTCAAAGGTCAAGGTCACTGTTACTAAAAATAGCATTTTTTTCTAAGCTGTAGATTTTTTTTTCTTATTTGATTTTAAAATAACTTCGTGTAAATGTTCACCATATCAAGACGTTGGGTCTCGTGCAACACAACTTTGTTGTACTCAGGTGAGTGATAAAGGGCCATCATGGCCCTCTTGTTCATATTACCCACATCATATGTAGTAAGGTCCATAACTCTAATAATCATTTTCCAGGATAATCTCCCCAATACTCTTATAATTTTCTAAAAAATGTAATATTTAACTTTATTTAACTATATATTTACTAAAGACTTGAAACATATGATCCTTTCATCTTTAACATTATATGCAGGCAGTATGCTTTGTCTTCCACAAGCATATTTTTCATTACACATGTTTATTTATTACATATGTATACCTATTCGATTTCAAAGCTGCATTTCGGGGGCATATGTCAATTTCAAGTGACAGCTCTTGTTAGATTATTAAATAGTTTCGTCTTTAATGACGCGTTTTTAAGGTAGAAGAAGGTAAATCTATTTGCGCGATGAAATTGAAATAGTTGTTATTTTACCAGTTATTGGCCGATCTTGCAAAAGTCGAAGTTGTGATGTTCCTTTCTCCAGCTGCAATGAGGCCAGCATCTGTGATTGTGTAGACGGCTATACAGCAACAAAAATGGGAGTTTGCGAGCAAGGTAATTAATTTTTGGTGCACTGCCTTTTTAATTAACTACAATATATTGATTAACTACTATACATGTATATGATTCTACAGACATGAGTCAAGTAATTTTTCTATACACATGTAATAAAGTTGAACATTAGGTTATTTGAATAAAATATTTTAAGAACAAGCGGCAACGATATTGCATTAGTCTTAATGCAACTGCTTATTTTTTTGACAGACATAGCAGTCACTTGTATGTTATTGTTCTAGTAACACTACTAGAACTTTTTTGTATTTTTATCACTAGCTCTTATTATTACTGTAAACAGTATTTTTTCTCGTTGGGATGTAAACCACATCACGCTCGACCTTCGGTCTCGGGTGATATTGTTTGCATACACAACTCGACAAATAAAAACCTACACATTGCACACTGGTAACAAATTCCATATTTATTTTCCTTTTTTAATTGTTTTAACATAAAACATGTCAAAACATGAAAAAGCAAAGAACAATTCATTTTCATTAAGTACTTGGAATGACCTGCAGTCGAGACACATTCTGCGAAAAGGTAGAAGGTGGAACATGTGGGCCAGAAAATATATGCGTTTGCAGAGAGGGGTATTTCCGAGCAGATGCTTTCTGTATTGAAGGTAAGATTTGTCATTGTATATTACACTGTTTCATAGCAAAGTGATGATTATTTTACACTCAAGAACATTAATTTAGGAAAATATAAAATGATAATTAAAAGAACACAATAATGACGATAACGAAGATGAAAAATGAACTTTGAAAGAAAACGAACTTGACAGACGAAAACACTGTTGGCTCGGTTTATTAAACCGGTTAATGATAATTTTATAAGAAGCACCCCCGAATAACTACAAAAAGAAAGTAAGTGTACATGTACCTATTGTATCTTATCTAATTACAATACACACTAATTGTATAAAAGTACTATGCTATAGATATCAAAAGTAAAAGATATAGTACTTTCGTTGTTAGCGTACATATTATATGTAAATGCAATTTCAGTTTTAGGGTTTAACTGCTTCACGGATAACGACTGTCAGCTGGAAAACAGTGAGTGTATCGATGGAACCTGTCAGTGTTCTAATGGTTTGAAACAGTTCGAGAAGAAATGCCTTAGTAAGATATTTAATTATCATTCGCAAAACTGTTTTAATAAAAACATATTATCTTTCATAGGATTTCCACTATTACAGTAACAACATAGCTCATAAAACATAGTAATAATTTACTCCACAAACGCAAACGTTTTTTATTTCATCCGAAATCAACGACTAGGTTGCGACCAGTAAACGGCAGTATGTTAGCTTATTTTTATTTCTAAAATTATATTTCTACCAATATCAAAGGTAAGTTTTACATTTACTACTCTTGATATTTTAACAATTCGTCCAAATACTTTCCGAGGTAGGGGTATATCGTTAGCTGTTTATAAGGAGACTTCAAATGATCCTTATCAAATACCGTTTTAATGACAAAGACAGGACATGCAAACGATATTCTATTCAAATCTTCAATTTTGTTATGTTTTCAAACACAAAAATTTTTTTGATTATATTAAATAGCATTTAAGTGTTTAGTTAAACAGTAGTTATTTTATTTATATAATAACAGCTTTAATTTAATATACGGAATCGACCCTACGATTTCGACCGCGAAGCACGTCGAAATCGTGTCGATTCCGATTAAGGTATTGCGCATGAGCACAAAAAGTAGTATCTTGAAACTTTGAAACCTTGTCTTCCGGTTTGCAATTAAGGCTTTCTGATTAGACAGTATGACTTTCATCTGGGTGAAATAGTCCAGATTGCTTGCTTCCGGATTTTAAAACTGAAAAGCCGCCATTTTATTTCTCGATTCACATTTTCAGAAGTTCTCCTTCCATATGTTAGAAAACAATTCATATTTAACTCGCCAAATTAAGATAAATAAGTTTCTACATTGATTAAATCCTAATATTGTCAAAGAGTTAGGGTCTAACAGTAGACTCCACCGTAGACATGCGTATTACGGAAGTTGTTAGGTTTGGGTTAATTAATTAAAATACAGAGTGACAAAGTGACATTTACACCGGTTTACCCAGCATACTAAAAACATTGGAAATTTACGACGTTTTTTTTTTTAATTTTACTGCAATTATCAACAAGAACAGTAAGTTTAACATTGCAGTTTAGATAGTAATATCGATCGCTGTCGTTTTAATTTGGTGTGGGAATCCGATTTGGTATTGAGTTGAATTAACTCTGGATACTGTAGACTGGACAGAACTGGTCAGATGAAATTTGACCTTCATCTGACCAGCTAATGGCATTGAATATGTGTATTCTTGATCAGGGCTCGAACCCAAGGTTCTCAGAAATAGCATACAGCTAATCTGCTAATATAAGTTAAAATTTAAGGCATGGCAAAGTCGTGCTTACCCAATGCTATCTGAAAAATGCTTCATTCACAACAAAGAAAAATTATTAGAGGAACATTTCATAAAAAAAATGAGGCATAGTGTAGAATGTTTAAAATAGGAAGCACGGCGAAGCCGTGTTTACCACTAAATATTTATTTCAGATTTTATGAATAATTGCTTTGTCCAAAAAGTAACTGTTACAAGTTCAAATGTGTTGCATGGTGAAGCCGTGTTAACCGCTAATTAATTGGTATTTGAAAATTTATTTATCTTTCACAGTCCAATAGTTTGTGTCGAGCTTTTGTATACATGCCTGGGTCCAGATGTTTGAGTGTTAAAATTATCTTATGAACGCTCACTATAGACTTCCCGTATATATGTTGTTGTTGTTGTTGTTTTAAATATTTTCATTGCATTACCACCAACTACTTCACAGACATTTCCGTAATGAGCAGACAACAGTGCCACAAATACAAAAAAATTACTTGATCTTCAAGTTTATGCATATTCTTATTATTACTCGCACATCACTGTCTTTAAAATGCTATTAATTATTATTCCCATCATTGCCCTTGAGTGTCTGAAAACGATGCACAGCGGGGGCATCCGTGTCCTATGGACACATTTCTAGTTATAGAAAGACCCTACATGTGATAAATAAATTATGGAAGCAGTATGAATTGTTTACTGTTAACTGCAACAGCAGTTTATGTAAATCTTCATAAGTCACAAAAGGTACTGTGTAACTGACCTACTAGTTATCACAGAAGATTTAAAATAAAACAATTATTTTCAGAGATGTATACCAAAATTATGAAGGCTAGAGTTGACTACTTATGCAGAATTGGTAGACAGCTATAGCTTTTTTATTTTCATGTATTATAGCTGCATGAATGCATTATAGACATCACACTAAATCTACCGGTGCATGAATATAAGTTACCACCGTAAAATTCCTATTAAACGCCCTGCCCTAATAAACGCCCCAATGTCTTTTTATCGGGAAAAAAACTACGATACTTACCAAGAGTTTATCCATTTGTATTATGAAATATAGATCAAATTACACTATGTTAGTTTGTTTTAATTTTACTTCATGAATACACCCTTTATCATATTAGTGACCAATGAATATCCAGTTCAGCAGGCTCATCTATGCAGTCTGATCAGCTTCTACACTGTTTAAGTTTAGATTCATGAGGTTATTTCTGATTAAGAAGCAACCAGTTTAGATCCAGATCAGACACCAAAAATGTTTGGCTGACGGGGAAATATACTGTTGTACTGTTGTCCATGTGATATAAAGTGTCTCCATAGAGTAAGTCAAGAGTCATGATAGCTAAAGTAATTATCAGAGCATACAAAATCAATGTATTTGACAAATTTTATTTTTGTGTCCTAATATTTTAAATCAATTTTGACGGTCAACAAATAAATTTATAAAAGCAATAAGATATAAAATTATTTTTGAAGATAAATTAATTGGCTGTTGAATTTAACATTTCAGGAAAACAGCTTCACACGGAATGCTGTGGAGAGATCAGTTTAACTGTTCTAGACAGTAGAGTATATACAGCTTATACATATATATTATTTCCACTTCTAATTCCTGCCATAGAAGGTGCTGCTTGGACTGTGTGATTGTGGTATCAAATAATACAAAAAAGTTTTAATGTAGACCTCATTAAAGAACAGTAACTGAACAACACCATCAGTATAATTGTGTTATGAATATAATTTGCTGTTAAATGGAACCATAGAAAATAGAAATAGACTCCTGCAGCATTTGCTTTTCTGTTCGTGGACTTATTTGATTGTTTTATTGTAATCGGATAATAAATTGCTCAGTCTACTGTCGCTCATAGTACTATCTTAAGTCCTCAGACCCAAAAGTATGTTTGTTGATATCATTCTTGAATATCCAAAGAATATGACAAGCTTTGCTACTCACTTTGTCATTGGTGTCACATATATTCCAACTCAGAATTTTAGGTATTGTGGAATGATGTTTTACAATCTACCTTGTTAACCATATTTTGATGAGTCTATATTTCTAATACCATCAGTCAGTATTTCATTTTGATCACATTTTGGTGCTGTTTAACTAAGAGTTTACAGGCAAACTGGTGTATTCAACATCTCACAGGATTCTTCCAAACTTCACAGAATCATTCAGCTTATTAAGATACAGTGTTGCACCTTACAACCTTGACCAGTTTTGGTTCAAAAGTAAAACAACAAATGATGACTTGTTTCTTTGTTTTACTGTTAAACTTACGATATTCTTCACTTTTGATTCGTCGATTCCGAGAGAGAGGCAGTGCCTTAGTTCATATTAACCAACTTTAAACATTACCTTTTATTTAGATATCGGGTAACCAAGATATATCAAAATATATGTTTTTTATGTACATAGCTTGCGAAGAAAACTCTTCAATCAACAGTTTATACTTAATACTATTTAATTCACATGTGCTGAATGATTTTTAGGAGAAGAATGCGCTCAGAATGTCATCATTCTACCGGATATACATAGACGCTCAGTGCACTATAGTTCTAAAAGAGATGAACCCGTTATTGATGACGCATTGCTTCACGAAGGATGGTACTCCATTGGAAAGCATAACATCCTTGTTAGTCACTCTTCCCCAGATCCTGGACAGTGCTCAACTTTTCATCCTATATACTTTACAGGTATAGTTTATATATTAAAATGTCTTAAAACATTGTGAATGAACAGTTGTCTAATGTTGGAGCGTCGGACTACGGGTTCGAATCCCACCAGGGATGAGATTTTTCTACAGTTTTCCTAATCCTTATTCAACGCGAGAACTGGTTTCAACCAAGGAAGCAGTCATCGAGCGGCATAAATAAGTTGCATTAACTTGCTTACCAATAGATGTGAATTGATATTTAAATTAAACTAATTAAATTTAATCTCTGAAAATATGTCTAAAATATGGTCAGCGTAAAAAACTAAATCTAAATAAGGCTTATCTAATTGTTAGTTAGTAATTTGAAATAAATTCTTAAGCAGATGTTGGTATATTCTTGTCTGAATTTACACTGGTACTTTTTACTTATTACGAATCAACTGGATGTGGCCATTCCGAAATGCATGGTTTCCTCCTTTTTTAGAAAGCCTCTCACCTACCCAGAAGACAAATATGGAATCGGATGAAATCTCGGTAGCTGCTGTAGTTGGCGGACTTGATGTGTTCGGACGGACAGAATATGTGCACATGAAAATGAGAAAATGTGGTCAGGATACCCACATTCAAATACAATCTCTTGATACACATTTTTCTGGAATTTGTTTGGGTAAGTTTGCATTAAAGACTCTGATTTTTTTTCACATTTTAGAGTCGTAATGAATAGATAATATTAATTTCTTTCTTGCAAATTAAAAATGGGGAAACCTTATTTAGAAGTCCGTTCGGTTGCCTTTCCTTTGCTGTCTTAAACTACGTAGAATTTACATTTAACGAATTAAGCAGCATCAAACCAACAATGTTTAAGTTTTTTACTTAAAGATTCACACACATTTATGCTTCCTTTAAGTACTTAAGACATTTTTATGAGAAAGGATCTTTTAATTTGTAGATAACACCGGCGTCACAAACGAAAGAAGATCCGGAGGCATACATGCTTCAGTAATAACCGACCTTCTTTTCGAAACCACTGACGACGGCAACGTAACAAAATACACGCCATATGTTGTATTTACGTGTTTTCCTACAGAACATATTCTTTACGATCAATATGTTGATGGCCGTTATCCTTATTCTGAAGTAGACAGCCACGACGACATTTACTTCTATTATGTGAATTGGTAATTTATCTGTGTTTTGTGTAAGGTTATTCCTGAAATTCATATTTCACTTTTTTCTTGCAATTTTTGAGTGAAATGCTGAACTGTGAATTTTTATTAAAAGGAATATGATTTTATGAGCTGGTTGATCTTTTTCTCTATATTCATTTTAAAAAGACGTTTTCATAAACATTACATGCAAAATAAAAAAGGAAAAGTTAGTTTAATAAATGTAAGCTGAAATTATTTCTTACTATCATGTAAATATGTCTTTTAAGAGTACAGAACTGAAAAGATGAAAAACTGGTCAAATGTGATGCCGAAATATTTGTCATTTTGGCTTTAAAAAAATGAAGTGAAAATGTAAAGAATTTAAGTTAAAAATAAATAAATAAATCCAAACTGGTTGTTCCATATGTTTGTACAGTTTTGGGGGATCAAACTCCATCAAATGATCCTCATATCTGATTTAATAAACTAATTTTTAAGAAGCTTGATTGACTAATATGAACATAGATAAATTTATGCGCCTAAAATGCAATTATCATTGTTTCTTAATATTTAAATGTGCATTTGTGTAAAATAAACGTTGAAGCATAAAAATAAATGCTCTAGAACTTGCACTATCGCATGAAGATCGAAGATTTTATATTTTTAAGAAAGTGTTTAGCACTCATGACTAACACATATGAGCTGTATAGTCAATAATGTTTCGCTTAGGTCATTCCTGATTTTCACAAATTAACACTGCATGACACAGACTTCCAGTAAAAACACGCTCTAGCATTAATGTCAGTGAAATGTTGACAGAATATTGCAATATGTGCATGGTGTCATGACTCCTGACAAATTAACCTGATATTTTCTAATAGGAGCTAAAGAAAAATGTATTTTCAATAGAAGTGAAAATATTAAAGTTATTTCATCAAGAAACATAAAACTAAATTATTCACATTATTTTTTTTTAATTTTAATTTAAGAAGTCACATAAATTTAGAAAGCAAACTTTAAGATGTGTTGATATGCTTAATGTATTTTCGGGGCGTGGACAGTAAATATGCATTTCTATTATCGGTCATGAACAGGCTCAATCAATCTTAACCTGAAATATTTTCAGATATGTAGTGCTCAGTGGCTTTAAAATAGTATTCGTTTATTTGCAAATTTCTCAGACAACCATCTTTTTTTCAACCATCTGTAAATTTAAAAAGAAAGGTTACCAAAATGATATTTTATAGCGCTCTGCAGGCCTTGTGATTAACCCATCTACAGTTGATCATTATGCTTACCTCTTTGGTTTCCCGATGGTGGCAGGGGTTTAAGAGTTTATGAAGGTTAATGGGGAAATCTTTTCTTAAAAGAACCTAAAAGCTCGATACGTTTCTTTTATCCCTGTCATCGTGTTCTTGCTGATTTTACTCCTGGAGCTCTGGTTTTGGTAAGATCATTGAGTAACTACTCTTTGGCTTTGCTTCTTATGTTTTATATGTTTGCGTGCTTTTGCATGCAACTTTGTTGAGCCGATTGGTAGGTTGGAGTTATTTCACCAAGACAACTTGTACTTGTTTTGTGATACGAGAACCTTTTTGTTGATGCTACGGAGCCGGCAGTTAACTTCAGGTATAAGGATATTTAAATTTTAGGTACATAGACGATACTCATTTCAAGTCCTACGGACCTGTCAGCAGAAATTTCTTCGTCAACCGAACATCTTTGTCTGAACATGTCATACTTGATGCTGGATATAAACTAGGATTTAAGGTTAGACTTAACCTGTCAAAACACTAAGTAACAGATTATTTCAAGTGCAGAACGTTACCGATAAATAAAAAAAAATATTTTGATAACAAATTTCAAATTGATATTGTTATGTTTCTATAATTGTCAAAATCAAAATCGCTTAAATTATATGTTATAAGACTATTATCGTTTCTATAAAAGGGCTTTTACGTGACAGACTATTTATCCATAACAAGTTGTAGATCGGAACCAATGTTACATTATTATTGTGAGATATAGACGTTTTTGTTATAAATATAGTTAATTTAATTCTACACTTCTTTAATTGGAAGGGGAAGTCCTTAGTAGCAGATTCCATATTCATTTCGTTTTCATAGATACGATGTTTGTTAGAAATATCTGAAACACCCAACGGCCACACTACTGTTATCGCAACAAGCAAAGACTTCCTGACAGGATTTCACAATGTAAGTTTTTATCGAATGTATTTTTATAACCAATCTTAAATTTTTTGTTTATAAACAGTAAGTCAGAAAACGCCGGCAGTCTTCCAACGCTTTCAACACTAAAATATAAGCACCAGAAAGCTTAATTGCAAAAGCATCTAAACACTGCTTTACTGTAAAAGCGTTTGTTAATAAAAATACAAACTACATTGTTATGAACTTTCCTTGATTGGAGATTGATTGAAACTTCGCTATTTGAACTTTCCTTTTTGGGGTAACGAATGGTATGTACTGTATCGGTCTCTTGCATTGTTGGCTAAGTCAATGCGCTTCCGCCATAATTGAATGGCTTTAGTTATCTATACAACTAATTACTCAATCTTCACTCAAGGAAAGTTCGTATTTGGTTGGTATTTTTATTATTATGTGACGTTATTAAACGAATGTTTACTTTTTCAAACAGAGAAAGCTGTTTATTTTGTTTTATCAGAAAATTGTTTAAAAAATCATTTGGAAAGGATATACTCGGAGGTTGCTAAATTCTGAACGCTGGAACTTAGAAGTGTTTGTCGTGGTACGAGTCTAAAAATGCAATCTTTTTTTAGAGTGGTTCGTTCTTATACCGGTGTTGCGAGCTTCGTTAAACACCATGCTCTGTGGAGAAAATGAATGGACAATAAAATATGCACTCTACTACTTTTTAATCGGGATACTTAACTGGGATGTGCAATTCAATGTATTTCAAGTGTGACGAAATCGCAGATCCGTTATGAACGGGTGAACCCGCTGCAGATTTTCATGCCATGAAAATAAATGAAATTATTTCCGTTTCGAATAATACGAACTTGACGGTAATTGTCAGTGTTCAGGGAAAAGGTGCGTGTATCTCGTGAGATTAGGCTATTTAAGTGTAGGTTTTATCTGTGTACACCATTCGAGGCGTTTCTATTCAGCGGTAAACATGTCGGCAAGGAGAAGAACACATTTATGTAGCAGATTACTCGGAGAGTTGCAAACGCTTTTTTAAACCTTGATGCAGTGAACTGAAGGTTTTAAGTTTGAGACAGAATAGGCAGCACAGAGTGTCAGAATAAAGCTTTATCGACGCATTAAAGATGACGTGGCAGTCAACAAGGACATGTGGCAACAGGGAGTTTTCTCCAATAGAAAGTCATTGGTTGCAGTCAGAAGTAGGGCACTTCGCCAGTAGTTGCGCCGCTGCTGATTTAACAGGAACCGAAGCGATGGGAGCCAAAAACTAAGATTTTTGTGATAAGTACCTTTTTATTGCATCGGCTTTTGTTAAATTAGAAAACCAGGTATCTTCTTTGGTTTGAAAATATTGTAACTGTTGTGGACCATTTTGTAAGAGGAAGATTAAAATGCTGCTTGGCTTTTTGTATAGAAAACATTTAAGTCGAAAAAGAAGTTATAGACATCGGTTATTTCAGTTTGCGGTAAATGGAAATCGTGATTTGGCATGAGGGAAGCAAGACCAGTAATTCTAAAATAGCTGTTTTTCATAATGAATGAAGTGTTGTAATAGAGGCCGAATGTAATTGTAATTATGAGTTAAGAAGTGAATGTACATTTTAACAAGAGAACTTAATGTTACATTTATTTTAAACATGTAAACAGCGATGTTAGCGAGCTGTATGTTAAGCCGATAATTTGTTAACAGTGATAGTGAAAATACTAATTTTTTTTTTTGCTTACAGTCATGCCGTTTAACAATCAGATGATTTTCATAAAAAAAAAATGACTAGTAATGACGGATAGATTTACCGTTATAAGTTCAGTTCCACATGGAAAGCGTGTACAATATACAGTATACTCCTTTCTCTTTAAGGATATAATTATGTTTGGTTATGCGTTTTCATTTGTTTCTTGAAACATAGCCTACGACTCTCACATTAAATACAGTCAGCTGTAAGAAATGGTAAATTTGGAGAATATGCCATTTGATCTGTTTGTAATATTGAGACCATAATGTAAACCATGTGTATAATATTTACAGATACCTGTAGTTCTTCCGGTACGATCACGTAATGGTTGCTTTTGTACGTATTTGTTACTCTTGCTTACATGGTTTTATTTACATTAATATAGGACGTCTTTCATACTGAAAGGAGGTTGCAAGTGTTTTTCCACGCCAGCTTTGAAGATCCTGATGCTGTTGTCTAAGGTCAAGGACGCTTTGTATTCTGGAAGGGAAGAATCTAAAGTTTGTAATTTTACTTTAACGTTCATAAATTTTCAACAATGGTTAAAATTAAACCATTTATGCAGTCTGTAATTTTCGCCGGTAACGAGAGCCATGTAATTATCGAAGATTATTCGGAAAAAAAAGGTTAATTAATTAAAAATAAACCTGATATTTTGATTGTGGAATCCTATAGCAGACGTGTAAGGATGATTGGTTGAAAATGTGTCTCTCTGGATGTATTCGTTAGAAAGCTATTACATTTTTATTTCATATTACTGAAATGGCTAAACCTTAATTTAAACTACGCCTTGGAAGGCAGTTTCTAATGAGATTTCAGAGATGTGATTTGATCTATTTTAGCACTTGCTGTTTTCTTTAGAATACGTCAAGTACTTGGCGTATATTCGCTTTGGAAAGCAGTTTCTTATGAGATTTCAGAGATGTGAATTAATCTATTTTAGCATTTGCTGTTTTCTTTTGAATACGTGAAGTACTGGGTATCTAAGGGTCGGACATTAAGTTTTTCTGAATTTTTTGTGGACTTTTATATTTTACATTAATTTTCTAATTGAAAACAGATGTTTTAGACTTTTATAGTGATATTTAAATAAAAATCGGAATTAAATTTTATAGATCTCTGAATGTTTGGTAAATATTGCAATGAAGGTTCTTTTAGAGAAAGCTTTTAACAGCTTTCTTATTCAATCTTTGATGAATTTTCAAAGCAAAAACTGAGATTTTCAATGTATGATAAGAATAACTGGATTACATTTGCTTTCGGTCCGGAGAAGCTACGGTGAGTGCAAATAATAAGACTAGTGAGAGACACTCAGCGATAAATGCGAAAGACAGCTTGTACACAGACTTAGTATCGCTGAGTTTGGATTTGTAATGTTGAAATATTGTCTTTTAATTTAAGCATTATTGAGAAAATGCTACCAATTTTAATATCATCGACTTAGAAAGTTTTGTTTTTGAATAGAATATTATAGGAAGTTACATGGTTAAAAGTAACGATCGCTAAATGTAAATGTTATTCTAGAGTTATTTTATTTCAATATAACACTTAATGCTTTTGTTGTCAGATACAGTGTCTATATGTGTTGTTTTTTGTTCGACACACGGCCCAAGGTGCCAGTGTTGTGTGGCCCCCGGTGCCCAGTTTTGTGTTGTATGTACGAGAACACGGCCCCCGGTGACGATGGTGTGTGGCCCCCGGTGCCAGCTGTGTTGTGTATGAGCTGTTGACGTTTATTTGCAATGTAATTAATGCAACTTTTGAATTATTCCTTGTTTTGTTGTGTTAATTTAAAGCCAGTTATTTTTGTCGTCTTGTATACGTTTGAAATAACGGTCCTTTGTGGTATTGTTGTGTGGTTTTATGTTTAAATTGTGCATGGTGTTTACATACAGATGACGTTGTTTGTGTTTGTTTGTTTTTTTGGCGTGTTTGATATGTCTCTTGTATTTATTGCTGTGTGATCCGTGTTTTCTGTGTTGTATTTGTGTTTGATGCTCCGTCCCTGATGCTGTTGTGTCAAAGCAGTTCATGTGGTTTATGAATATTCAGTTGATATCAGATCCTTTTATTTTTGTAAATAATGCATTTATGGCTTTTGAGATGATGTAATTAACAGCATTGTATTCAATCTTTAATGGTATTTTTGTAAAGCCAAAGCTGAAAATTTCGGTGTAATGAAAAGAATAACTTTGGATTTAATTTCGGTCCGGAAAGGTTTACGATCAGTGCAAATGATGAAACCAGTGAGATACTCTCAGTGACATGGCAAATGTGAAAGACACTTTGCAGGCAGACTTTTAGTATCGTTGAGTCTGGATTTGAAATGTAGTAAATTTTATTGTTTGAATTATGCATCGCTGAGAAAATGCTACCAATTTTAATGTCAACGATTAAGAAATTATAATTTTAATGAATAGAATATTTTGGGAAGTTACATTGTTAAATAGTAAAGAATATTAAATATTAATGTTTTTCTAGAGATGCTTTATTTCAAGATCAAACTGAGTGCTACTGGTGTGTGATACCGTGCTTATATGTGTTGTATTTAACACACGGCCCACGGTGCCAAAGTTTATGTTGTATGTGTTTCAGAACACGGCCCCCGGTGCCGTTGTTGTGTGGCCCCCGGTGCCAAGTATTTTGTGTTTTATGTGTTTGAGAACACGGCCCCCGGTGCCGTTGTTGTGTGGCCCCCGGTGCCAAGTATTTTGTGTTTTATGTGTTTGAGAACACGGCCCCCGGTGCCGTTGTTGTGTGGCCCCCGGTGCCAAGTATTTGTGTTTTATGTGTTTGAGAACACGGCCCCCGGTGCCGTTGTTGTGTGGCCCCCGGTGCCAAGTATTTTGTGTTTTATGGGTTTGAGATCACGGCCCCCGGTGCCGTTGTTGTGTGGCCCCCGGTGCCAAGTATTTTGTGTTTTATGTGTTTGAGATCACGGCCCCCGGTGCCGTTGTTTTGTGGCCCCCGGTGCCAAGTATTTCTGTTTTATGTGTTTGAGATCACGGTCCCCGGTGCCGTTGTTGTGTGGCCCCCGGTGCCAAGTATTTTGTGTTTTATGTGTTTGAGAACACGGCCCCCGGTGCCGTTGTTGTGTGGCCCCCGGTGCCAAGTATTTTGTGTTTTATGTGTTTGAGAACACGGCCCCCGGTGCCGTTGTTGTGTGGCCCCCGGTGCCAAGTATTGTGTTTTATGTGTTTGAGATCACGGCCCCCGGTGCCGTTGTTGTGTCGCCCCCGGTGCCAAGTATGTTGTATACGAACTGTTGCTGTTTGTTTGCAGTGTCAGTTAGGTAGTCTTTGCAGTTTTCTTGTTTGTTGAGTAAAATTGTAGCCAGTTCTTGCTGTCGCGTTGTATACGAACTGTTGCTGTTTGTTTGCAGTGTCAGTTATGTAGCCTGTGCAGTTTTTTTTTGTTTGTTGAGTAAAATTTTAGTCAGTTCTTGTTATGGTCTTATATATATGTTAATGTGTCTGGTTTTTTACGCACACAGATGCCGTTGGTTTGTTTTCAAGCCTTGTGTTAATTGTGTAATATGTGTTTAATATGTTCCCTGGTGGTTCCTCGTGGTTTCTGTGTTGTATTTGTGTTTGATACACGTTCTCTGGTGCCGTTGTGTATCAAATAAGTACATTTGTAGTTAATGTGGTTTTTGAATATTCAGTTTCTTTGTAGATTGATGACACGATCCTGAGACCTACTTTGGTGTAGACCTGTTGTTAACAAAACTAGTGCTTAACATTGTTTTTTGACAGTGGCTGAGGTGTCCGTGATGGTTCCAGATTATTTGGTGAAGTTATTTATGAGTAAATTTGTTTTCGTTTTTTGTTGATAGTATGAAGTACAATCTTTTCAAAGGTTGAAACGACGCATGCAAGTTACAAAAAGTGTGACAATTTAAGATTTTTATAAATGTAAATGCCTTACAACGGCAGTGCTCATATGTTGTCTCTCTTTGTTTGATTCGATATTACCGCTGAATACAACGACCTATTCCTAGTTTTTGTTTGTGTTTTTAACGTATAATGAGATAAGGAAATAATTGATTTACTCACGTTAAAGTGAGTAAATGAAATTATTTCCGTTTCGAATAATACGAACTTGACGGTAATTGTCAGTGTTGAGGGAAAAGGTGCGTGTATCTCGTGCGATTAGGCTATTTAAGTGTAGGTTTTATCTGTGTACACCATTCGAGGCGTTTCTATTCAGCGGTAAACATGTCGGCACCCGCCCACCCGCCCTATAGGTTGTTAATATTGTTTTTGGATGGTTGTCGAGGTTTAACAGAACTTTCAGAGAATAAATTGAAAAATGGGTGTAAATAAAGTGTTTTTGTTTCAGGTGTTTCGAGTTTTGGTGATTTCTCTTAGTCATAAACAATATATTTATTTATCATGTAAGAAATATGGATATTTTAAGGCCATTCACTAGTTTCAGGTTCGAGTGGTACTATTAGATGAAGCTTTATCCAGATGTGTTGAAAGTTTTCCGTTCGTCTGCTGGACAGCTAAATAGCCAGAGCTACGGATGTCAGCTTTTCATCCGGACGGTTCGCACACTACAGGCCCACTGATTCTACCTCTGTTCGGACAGTTTTTGAGCAACTTACACTTGGACTTTACAGACATTAGAAAATTTTAATGTATATTACCGCTGAATACAACGACCTATTCCTAGTTTTTGTTTGTGTTTTTAACGTATAATGAGATAAGGAAATAATTGATTTACTCACGTTAAAGTGAGTAAGAAGAATTTTCCTTTCTTGAATTTGTTACAATGTTGTTGAAAATGTTAGGAGTGTTAAACTTTAACAGGACTGTGTATTCGTGGCTGATTTACCGTTCCTTCGTGAAGATACGCAAAAGAAGTAGTTCTCAAAAACTGTTGTTTCTGTTTTTAATTTTAAAGAATTTTGTTTGAAACTTCAAGAAGTAAGTGAGAAAAATAATCAATCATTGGTATTCCGCGAATATCACGGTATAGCGGCACAGCCTCGTTTCCCTCTGGAAAGCATTACCATCGGGTTGAGATACCTTGATCTTCGCCGAATGCCAAGGATAAATTGTCTTTAGACGTTGCACATAGTGGCCATTTTTAATAATTGTGAAAGATTTCATTTCAATTAGATAAAAACCACTTAAAACACCGCTTCAAATCGATCAGCAAATATGACATACAGTTCTCGCACGCGCGTTACTTACATGGAACAGCGACGTGCCAACAAAAATATCATGCTGTTAAACACGGCCATCATACATTGATGCTAGTTAAAATGTTTTTAACCGAATTTTTTATGAGAGCGCTAAATGTTTCTTTTAAATGTTGATGAAATTTTAAAACAGCCTCTTAAGAAGTGCTATATATTTTGAAGAGATAACGCATTTAGTTAAAAGTATTTGCTGCTATTTTTCTAGTTATCTGTTTTTTATGACAGAGTTTGATAGCGATAGATGAAGCATTGGGAAACAGTCTTAACCGGCTTTATCCGAGAACACCGTTTGGATGCGAGTCTTTTGAAGGCGACGATAGTGTATATTGCGAAATTGAATGGCAAATAAAAAATGTAGAGAACAATCAAGCTTGTGAAATGGCCCAAACCGGCATTTCTCATGCGTGCAGCTTTTCCTTAAAAGGTTTCACACACTACGGTTACACACATAATGATTATGGATCTTGGTCTTCTATCAGATATGGATTATCCCATATTATAAACAACGGAACATACACTGCCTACCTGTACGACAATTTTGTTGGATCACAATTAAATGTTACGAATGATTTGACTGTCACTGACTTCAAGATCAAGTTTTTTTCTGCAAGTGAGAAAACGGGACATCGATTGTGGAACAGTTATGAAATGCCAGATATCAATGTAAGTAATGTCTACAGGTTATGTAATCGCGTTTAACTTATAATACTGTCTTAAACTTGATTACGAAATGTCTCTAAAATTGGGTTTGACCCTGAATTTGAATTTCATGGTCGGGTAAATAGAAGACATAAGAATAAGAAGAAAAAAATTGGTTTCTTTATTTATAATTATAAGCTCTTTGAAATGGCCCACATGCTGTTGTCAGTATCTTATTTCTGATGTGAGCGTTTGAGTTGATGTTTTGTGTTTATTAATTGTTGTGTTTTGATGTAAATATGCATTGCGTGACTATGGCAAAATTCAAAATTAGACCTTGTTTTACTTTTTCACCTTTTAGTTAATAAAGAAAATTTGCATGCGATATATTCGTCCAAATGCACTAAAGTCTGTCCCACCTAACCGTGAAACACGTTTTCTGAATTTATTATGCATCGTTTGGAAAAAAGAATATCACCAATCGACGCAGAAAAAAAAAATCCATGGGGGTGGTCTTTCCTTAGTTTTTGGATTTAAACACCTATAAAATAGTTATTTGTAAAAGTTTCATTTTCCCCATAGACGCTAATGTTATTTGTTTACGTCCATTTATTGCCGCGATATCTCACGTGCGATCTATTTCACAACGTCACGAAGGGGCGGTTTCAACGTTCTTGTTAACTTACTATTATGGCGAAGTCGTGTTAACATTTTCATCTCTGTTAATAATAAAGATGTGTAATGAATAATGATTAAAACACGTTTGTGCAGAAAGTGAGTTATTTTTATGCACAAAGTGGGTAAAATAAAAAAATCTACAACTTACTTGTATTTTCTTTCGTCATAGTCATGTCGTCATTCTAAATAATTTTGATCGCACCGACATCTTTGAACTTGCACCAAAATCATTGACCTGAATAATGACAGTGTTTGATGACGTAATCGGAATTTTACTGGGGCGTAACCAGGAGTTTATACATCGGTAAACGAGACCGCTTTCCAAATACGCATCGCTTTAAGGACTATGTAATTGTTGAAATAGGAAAACTGTACTGTTGGCACCAATGCATAAAATCTTGAGATATAAAAGGGCATTGTTGAAAAATGTTATAATATTTTATAAATCTCACTGCCAGTAACCTTTAAGCATAGGCATATTAGCATTGGTGTAGCACTTGACATGTGAATACAGAAATAAATATGCAATTTTCTGTGCAAGTTTTCTTTTACTCTGACCAATATTTTCAGAAAGTAAAAGCATACTTGGAATGCCACAATATTACTGTAGATGCACTGAGACTTATATTTAAATATATATTTGAAATATCTTATATCCCATAAACGAACCCACTAAACTGCAAGAAAAACTAGGGCGTCCATCTTTGTTTTGACAGCGACGAAAATAATCGCGTTCTTGGTTGTTAATACAACATGACATCCCCAAAAACACAATCCATCATAAAGAACAATGGTTAAAGTTTTGTTGCCTACCAATCGATCGTCTTGATCTTTCGTCGATCATTCATAATCTGCCTTAAATTTCAGATGTGTAAATAAAACATTTTCATCAACACAGCTTTGCGGAAGTAAGGGACTAATCACCAATATTTGTGTTAATGCGCGAAACGAACATCATTTAAAATATCGCATTTTTTTGGCAAACTTACTGATAACTTATGAATTTCTAATATTAACTATATTTTTTCTGTCAGTCATTTTGATTGTTTATGTTTTATTTATGTAAGTGTGAAATATTTTGTTGCCACGTGCGAACTATTTTCTCCAGTGTGATTCCCCTTTGACTTCCGTTTTTTGAACGTCCGGTCGTGGAAGTAAAGTGAAAGTAGGAAATGATGCTGTTTTTTAAACTTTAGGTGAGTTAATTGTTGCAATGAAAGTTTGTTTATGTAATAAATGCACATTTCTTCAAAAATATTGTGCGATCGTGTACGTCAACATAGTTTATTACCATTTTCTAGTGAGGGTCACCGTTGTTTACAGTCTTAGTGTACACAAAAATTACCCACGATTTTCTCGTGATATGAAAGTACGGCGTCCGTGAAAGGACCACGTTTAATACAATTATACTTCGATTGAGGTCCGTGTTTCCATTTCATGCAATGATCACATACGCTTGTGATTATGTATACTTAATTAAATTATGTCTTGAAGATTACCCATTTAAAAATATGACGTTAGTAATTTTTATTCATTAAAGTATTTGACCTACAAAAACATCTTTGTAGGCACTATTCATCATATAAAAAAGGACAAGACCATTCACCAAATGAAGTTTACCATGTGCATTACAAAGGAGAGTACTGTTCATATGAAGTGGAAAATCTTTATTTGACAAAACTTTATCAAGAATCCTATCCCATGGTTGCAATAAGCTTTTAATGTTATGAAATAACTGGAACTTCATAACACTTGTAATTCAAAAACTTGCAGTTGAGTTGCATATTGTTTAGCTTACTGCAGCATATCAAAAACAAAATCAATGACATGTTATATTTTTACAACATTTAATACTACAGAAATACGTTTTCACTATTCGGACAATAAAATTAATGGTATTTGTAGCACAGTTAATACCTTTTTGTTTTATTATATGAGCATAACCACATGCTACAGCTTGAATATGTTTTTTATATTTGGATTATCATATATTATTTATGCATCTCATCATATAAAATTGAGACAGAACATTATCAGTTATCACACACTTTCAGTATAAACTTTACATTTAAATTACTATCTGTAATGTTTAGTGTACTTTCCATTACCTGTGTCCAGTATTGACACCATACTTTATATTACTTACTGTTTGCACTACTTTCTTGTGTAAAGTTGTAAATGGTGGATTTCTGAATTTTAGTAAACATGGATATTTTAATGGGAGGATTTCAGTCAAGATAAAAATTAAAATAAAATTTTAACTCTTAGTGCATCTGTAAGGAGGTCTGTACTATCTTACTTTCATATTTATTTTTAATTGCTTTTTTGTAGAATATATGAACACTTGCATGGAAAATAACACTGACTAAAGTCCTTTTTTCCATAAAATAAATAGATTGTGTTCATCTTTTTTCTCATTTCTTTGTAGCACTTACTCTTTTCTTTTATTTTGACATAAGGAAAAGCTCAAATTACTATAAATTACTGGTAATTTTCATTTTTTTATAACCAGACTTTTCTTGAAGCCATGATGAGAATTCATGAATAACATAGTCCTTAACTATAAATTATCGACTGAATGTCAATATACACGAAAAATGACTAAATTTTTGTTATTTTGAACTTTAGTTAAAGGTTGGACTTTGGAATCCTTTGTTCTGTTTTTATAGATTTTTTTCTTTCAGAGTGTTTTTTTTTCTTTTAGCTCATTTACAATTCAGTGGAAAAGAACATTCAGTGGAAAAGAACAGAATATCATTTGGCATACAGGTTAACATTAAAATGGATTTAGTGGGAAAACGGAAAACATAAACAAAAAGATAGAAAAAAGATAATGATCGGGGGCTTGTGAGAAAAACGCTAAATGTAGATCATCCACCATACCCCGGACAATGTGATTACGGTTATCTTTCCTTTATTTTCGCTGTTGACCAACCAGAAAAGCACCTTGATATTTAAGTAAAATGAACCTATAATCTGCTCTCCACCATATATCATAGTGACTGTTTCCATGTTTCATGTACTACACATCTAGGAAAATAAAGATGATGTTTTGTTCTGTTCCGCTGAACTGTAGACGAGAACGCGAGAACTCAATTCGAAGTCTCAAAAAATGCGAGGTCCCGAGAACATGATGAGAGTGCCCCGCAACATGTTTTCGCTACCTCGCGGCGCAATGTTCTCGTTTTCTCATGGTCTCGTTTTTTCATGAGATCACAGAAGAGAGAACGGGATGCAAGATCGCTAGACAACGAGGCGAGATCGCAAGAACAAGATACATCTTGCCCTCTCATCATGTTCTCGCGATCTCGCATCGTGCTTTTGCGATTTTGCGTAGTGTTTTCATGATCTTTCTGTATCAAGTTTTCATGGTCTCGTTCAAGAGGACGACAGGGCGAAACAACGATGACCCCATGGAACACCGAAGAAGTCTGCTTTAATCCTGGAACTAGACACGATCTCAAACGTTCATTACAACGCGTACATTCTAGATTGCGCGCCCAAAGTGCGCCTTAATTTAACATCAGTACTTATACCCGTCCGTCTATGGTCCTAATAGATAGAGAAAAGGACACAGTCTCATCATAAAGTAAATAAAAATATCGACATTCTTTGAAAAGGTCACGTTCCGTAGCGCGATTTTATTGATAAAAAACACAAAACCGTAGATTATAAGTTCAAATAATTTGACAACATTGAATACACGCAACGATGTATGTTGGTATGTTGTTCTTTATGTATAAAATAAAGTTTGATTATGGTGATCGGCAGAAAACTGAGAAGGCGAAGCGAGTATCTAAACTTGATATAAATCCCGTTTGTGCATTTAAATTTATTTATCATCGCTACAGAAGAGTGTAAGTCATTTTTGATTTTCGGAGGCTAGGGCAAGATACAGCGGAATTAAATTATTATCCCTATATATTTTTTATTAAAGTGGATAGATTCTATACACTGGACCACGATTCAAAATTCGTATATTTAGTTGATGTATCGGGGGATTCCTAGACACAGAGATAGACTCTCTACCTACTGATCTATTAACCAGCTCCCAAACTCTTATTAATTTGGTGTTTGCAGCTATCATTATATTTTATAGAAAGTAAGCGTATGCACCACATACACAAGAAATAATGTACGATTATTTATCTGACTGATGAAGACCCCGTCCCGGCTCTTTCGTCGTATTCAGTCTCCTACGTTAATAAAATCAACAGAAAATTTTTAAAAAAATCATTGGCGAACAAACACATAAAAACAGTGTTTATTTCTATTATCAGATTAACCGCTAGATCAAAATGCCGTTGTGTGCATCTTTATAAAACCATATGCCTTGCCCACGAGGCTTTACAAAGTTCACCCTTACCATCACCATGATATGTCGGACACAGGTTATTATTGTCCTATGTGTAAAAATTACAATCATGAAATACATTAATACAATGTAGACTTTAAACAAATTTAGACCTTTTGCGAAACCTGTACTACTGCCGTAAATTAACCTCTGGCTCCGCCCCTGATAATCGTAACTTTAGATCGTAAACCCGAATAGCGCATGGTATTGCAAGTAATAGTTAAATAAAATCGCATTACTGTAAACGTAACTAAAATATATAAAAAGTTATTTTTTATCCTGCATAGTCACATTTAAAATAAACTAAGCCTTTCCATATATCCCGCGAAATATTTATTCTGGAAATCCCCGTTGGGGACCTCGGAACACTTATTTCTTGCCCTGATTCGGTACCTACTACGCAGTATGCGTGCGACTGCAATCCGGTTCTAGCTAGACTTTTCAGGCTAAATTCAACTATTTTCTTGGAATGAGGCGTGGTTTCATGTAAGTTAGCGAGCGGATAATCTATTCAAAAACATTGCCGTGGATGAGGATGTAAACTAAAGATGGCTTCTCCGATGCCATATGTTTGAAACATACTGCAGAAGGTTATGTTTCATCCCAGTATGGTGCCGTTTTTGACCATATGAGCAACTTTAAGTGAAAATTCTTTATCGGAATAATTTTTCTTGGATTCATGATGTTTAAGGTAGGAAATTTTGTTGTAAACAGCCTCTTTCTTGAAATTGAATGTGAGTCTAAATTTAAGCTTTTATTGACAATAATCAGTAGATCTATTATTTTCGTCAGGATTTAATGTTCGTTCAAATCGACATCGTAGACTACATCGAATTTCCTTCATAGATTTATTTAAAAAACACCTCCATTTTTATTTCAAATATTTATTGATTAAAACTAAGCGGATTATTGACTGTTAGACATCCCCTCTGCTACTTACTTTACTTTCCTTGGTAATCCGCGTGACGTTTGCCGGCAAACCTCTGACAAAGAGAATTTTCGAATGGCAACCAAAATAAACAATGTAAATTTCCCATAGGATGGAAACAAACACAAATATCTTCGTAACTGAACAAAATATCAAAAATCTAAGGAAAGACACCCCCCCCCATGCATTTTTTTCCTGCGTCCATTGGTGGTATTCTTTTTTTTAAACGATGCATAATAAATTCAGAAAACGTGTTTCACGGTTAGGTGGGACAGACTTTAATATTATTAATGATGAAAATATCGTATCACATTTTTCATGTGCTTTTGTGACAATATAAGGGTGGGAGTGAATTCGACAGACAGTGGCCGGAATATTTGTTCTCAGTACAATCTCGTGACATAGTTGTGATCGCATGTTTGATGCAAAATCTTTAGTGACAGTCTTTTACAAATAAATACTCTTTATTTTTAGGGATTTGTGGTTCGATCCTCGACTATCACAGAAGTCTGTAACGTTTCAATGTCTAATGCCCCTGTAATATCATTTGATATGTGGTCACAGTTGTAAGTGATATAAGTATTTATCGACAAATCAATGCTGTCGAATTGAATTAAAAAATTATAACTATTACATTTTATTACATTTATATATTACAAATATATTTTAATTTAGCCATGTAAAACATGTAGCTTTGTTTCACTTTCACATTATAAAACCTGTAATTGCATAAAAGAGCACGGTAACACATCGCCTATAAATAAAAGATCTTGAGCTTATTACATTTTATTACATTTATATTGCATAAATATTTTAATTTAGCCTTGTAAAACATGTAGCTTTGTTTCACATTATATAACCTGTAATTGTATAAAAGAGCAAGGTAACACATCGCCTTAAATAGATCTTTAGCTGCCAATAGAACCACCTACCCCACCCCCGGGGGAATTTAAAGGGTATGTTTTCTGAAAGTCTATACATTCTACGCATTTTGCAATTTGTTTGCCTTCTGACAAAAGGGGCATTTTACCGTAACGCCTGTTTGAATATGTGACCTTTGAAAAAATTATATGTTATGAAGAAATATTTGGCAATTATAAAAGTTCTGAAGTAAACCTATATTTCTACACCTAGAAGATGTTTTCTTACTTTTTAATGCAATAAAACACTACAACCTAAGGTAAAGTTCTATAAATAGACATTAAAATATGTTACTTAACATCAAAACCTAGTCTAAGTTTAAAAAGTTGTATGAAACATTTCTTATTTTCAGTAGCAAGTAATTTCTGTTTGATGTGTTCAATTTATTAATTTAAATAAGAATGCAGTATTTAAATGTAATGAAGTCACATTGAGACACACTTCTTGTTAAATGTATGTAAATAAATGCATATAATTTATTTGATAATTCCAAAAAAATATCCGAAACAATGAAAAAAAATCTTCTCAAAAAATAAAATATGCATATCAGGAATCGCCACTTCCAGCATACACAACCTCCCCACACAGTTAAAAAGAAGAGAGGAAAAGAGAGCATGCTATTACAATAATCAGTTTCAAAATGGACGCCACAAACAAATAACGAAAGTGAGAACCAGAGGGGTTACCGCCATGGAACGGTCACTGGGGGTTTAAATCAGGTTCTAGGGTGCACCAACCTCACACTTGTCCCAACAGGTTCTCATATCACAAAACAAGTACAAATAGGTAATATATGCTACAAAATGAAATTAAGGTATTGATGCTGGTGATCTTAACCAGAAATGCATTTTTAATTTAAAACAAATGTTAAACTTTAGAGATTAATGGTCTGTCTGTGTACTTCTCTAAAATGATTGCATAGTTGTGATAAATGTGTTCAATTCTTTGTAAAACAGTATCAGTTTAAGAATACATCATTCAATCAGTAATATTAGTTTAAAATGACTTTCAATGTAATTAGAAATCTATACAAGACTAACAAACATCAGGACATAATAAATTTCTTCAGATAACACTAATAAAAACAAACAAAAACAAGGTAATAAGCCTTATTTTAATGAGTAACATAAATTATGTATATTAGAAGTCATGTAAGTTTCAAGAACACTTACAGTTATCAAGCACACTTATTCAATTAAACACTATATTTTATGCTTGTTCATCGCAAAACATGAATATTATGATTGAACTAGAGATAGGGTAACATATTAGATTATGGTTACATTTTCTTTTGCCAGTGGGATTTTCATGAAAAGCACACTGCTTTATATTGCTTGATCATGTAGCTTTCAAAACCATGTATTATTTCCTAAGTTTACCTACCAATAAAAATCCTACAGGTAAGTTTTAGACTTAAAATTTCATCTTTTTAGGGTTATGTATGTTCCACCCTAAAGTTGTTAGGTTAGAGCGAAATGTTTGAAATGAAATCTACATCAATCAATAGAGAATACACCATCATTATATAAAAGTATAAGTTTGTGAAATCATAGCTGGAATAGAGCAGTATTAAATGTTCAAAAATCCATATATTTTTCTACATATATATTTATAAATATTAAAACCTCCGTAACACCCTTATGCCCCTTTTACCAGAAGGTAAACAAACTGCAAAATATTCGGGACATAACAGGCTTTCATACAAATCATGTCTACAAAATTTCCCAAGGGGTGGGGGCGGAGCAAACATTTTCCTGGCCACCGGCCTATAATACATACTATCTGTTTTCAGATCAGACAATGTTGTTATGGATTCCGTGGGAGTATTCATTTTATATAGAAGCAGAACAAAACCCGTAGAGGTAAATTATTTGCTGTTAAACTTATCAACGTCCCCGAAAGAGTTATTCTTTTTATATTTTACATGGGTTGTTTTGTTGTCAGTAATATTATGTATTCGGTTTTAGCTAAATGCAAACACTTTTCAATATTCCATTTACACCGCAGTGCACTTGTATATTTTGATTAAAATTGTCATCAATTAGAAACGTGCGCAGAAGTGATTCAGTCTTAAGGAATGATAACTTCTTTAAATAATATTTACAAAATAACAAAAATAAAAAAAAATCAAGCAAACTATGGCTTTGTTTTGTATTAAATGTTTGACTTACAAAGCAAGCGTTCACAAAAAGAAAGAAAAGTACTTCAATAAAAAGCTATTTTTATTAGCTTTTGTTAACTGTTGCGCCTAACTTGGGGAAAATAAAATGAAACATTTAATTTATATTAGATCCATGTAGAAACAGAGAAGTGTACATCATCTCTCTTTGGCGACATCTGTATATGTGGGGTGATATACAGAGATGGGAATGCTATATATACAGTAAACTACTGCGGTGGACTTGCGAGAATCGGTCAAGTGTACGGAGAAAAGAATAACCGCGACCTGAACAATGTAATGTTTTACGGAATAAAATTTGCCATTAATTATACAAAATGTCTGTAGTAACTTGTTAAATTTAATGTGATGTGCAAAACATGCATATGATCAAATTATTCGATTTAAGAGAACCGAAAATATTATATCTATTATTAACCATACCCTCAATTAAGCATATACTCTTTCTTTTATTAAATATAACTTTTATGAATTTGATGCCATACTTAAATCTAGATAAGCCGGAATATCTGTACGATACAATACTTACCTATCGAGTAAAAGATTTCGATCAATGTGCTTGCTTATTTATCAAAAAGTGAAACATATAAGATATACCCACTAGTATTGTCAAAGTCTTGTTAAAATAAAATAAACTGGGTAGTTGTTATTGATACTGTTAACTTTGCTTACAAGGTTGTGCTGATAAATGGAATAGCTTTGGAGGTTTACATCAAAGATGGGAGAATAACTGGCGTAGGTTTGAGTTCAAATCACAGCAAAGAAACTCTCAAAGCAGGAGAAGGTTTATGTGCGTTTTCAAGTGGTTCTTACAAGTACAGGAACGGTGCAGAAACCTCTTCAAACGAAGGATATTTAACAAGCTGGCAGTAGGTTCAAATAATGAAATTGAAGGAACTTTGAAAGCCACCGAACACGACAAATATGAAAATATTGCAGACTAAAATTCGATTGAGCCTGTTCATGGGCAGTAATGGAAATGCATATAACTGCCCACGCCGCGTAGCCACGGGTTGAGGGCAACTCAATATTTACACCAATAAAAAATATATTAATTTTGATACATCCCAAACGATGCTATGCATATGGCAGTGGACATGGAACTTTCGGTGTTTTCAGATTAATACCATTCCTTGTTCAGCGGCGTATGGTCCCCAGATAAAAGAATGGTTTTACCCTTAACGAGAAAACAATGGGCGAAGCTAAACAAAATAGAATTTTGACAGGGGATTTGAGAAAATAAATCCTGCATATCACATATAACAGCAAAGGGAAGATTCAAAAAGCAGAAAGTATATCCTTGGGGTGATTGAATAATATACGATTATCTATTTGCTGGTAATTGAAACCACCCATCTATATACTTGCCGAAATATGTAAACACATGTAATTTTAGAAGTACAAAATGTACTATTGACATAGTACATATTATGAATTATCGTGCTCAGCGACCTTCATAGGACATTATTTATAATAGAACTGATTGAATGTACAGGGATACTTTTAGCAGATACCGCTAATTGGTCGAGATATCATGCCCACCAACAAATTCACCAAGTTTGATAAAGACCGGATGAAAACTCTTTGACTTAGAGAGCGTAAACCCTTATTTTGGACAATTCAAGGGCCATAACTCAGGAGTGCTTGGGGGATTTGGCTGGTTATAGAACTTGGTCGAGATATTATGCCCACCAACATATTCACCAAGTTTGATAAAGACTGGATGAAAACTCTTTGACTTATAGAGCGGAAACAGTAATTTTGGACAATTCAAGGGCCATAATCAGGAGTGCTTTGGGGGATTTGGCTGGTTATAGAACTTGGTAGAGATATTATGCCCACCAACATATTCACCAAGTTTGATAAAGACTGGATGAAAACTCTTTGACTTAGAGAGCGGAAACGCTGTGAACGCCGCCCGCCCGCCCGCCGCAGGTGTTCCCATGATACGTCCATTTTTTCAACAGCCCTAAAGAGTATCGTTCCAGTAAAAACTTCCATTACAGCCAGTTAATACTGGTGCCCAATACCAAGAGTTGTTTTTTTTTATTTTGTTTAGATCTTGAGACCCGTGCAGTTTTATTCCTTTGAGAAAATGTTAGAATTATCAATCGCGTTTGTTCTGATAGTTATTTTTTATCCAACACAATCATTTTGATCCTTTGATCCCGTATTTAGGCAATAGTATTGGGCCAATCGGCAACAATTTTTCAAAACAAGCATGCTTTGAACTTGAACGTCTCGGTCAAGTTTGATAACCAGATGGAGTCTAACTAACACTGTTAGCTCTTTACATGTACTTGTATCAGAGCTTATTAAAAGACGAACTTGCAGGCTAAGGATCCATAGTTTCCTTCAGTTTAAATAGAAGCAAAAAAACAACAACATCCGTATCTCCATTATGCCCGACACGCCAGAGTGGAAATGAGTTGCAACCACTTCGGGACACAATCAGCTTTCAGAAAAAGTGTCTGTAAATTTTCAATTTGGGTCGGAGAAACTTCTGCAGCCATATTCCTTTGTTAGACCTTTCTTGATTTAATATTAATATCATTATTTATAATATTGCTACTTTCTAGGGTCCAGTTAGAGGAAAACCTTCTGAATCCAGTTAATCATAAATCGTTTACATGGTCCGAGGAATATATGATGTGCTATTGCGATTCCAATGCTAAAGACAGAGAGATTTACTATAGCTGGGAAGGATTAATTTATTCTTACGAAAACACCAATGTGTACACCGACAACTTCCGGTGTTCCTCTGAGCTTGTTTGCAAGTCGAATCACACTGGCGATGGTAAGTTAATCTTTCACATGGACATTTCTACTAACATCATGGTGGTAAATTTAATAGTGAGTAAGTTGCATTGACATATTAGGTGAGAGATACTTCCTGAACTTTAAACATGAATGTTAACTTAAGAATGTATTATAGTGGAAAGGTACCTGGTCACTTATTAGAACAAACTATGTATTATTTTCAAATATTATCATTAATCATAATTTAATTTAGACATGTAAACAACGTTAATGTAAAGTTATATTCCTGCACAGTCAACGAACGAGTGAGTGCATTTAAAATCGAAGTTGCTATATCGAAACTAACGCAATTAAATTTACTCATAATACACACTTACTTGTAAAATATTGTCTGATGAGTTTAAACTTTCGACGAAATTCGCAGATTATCAGTAATTTCTAATAATTATATAATGGTGAAAAACACATTTCAGACAATTGTGAGAAGGCTGCTTTAAGAAAATATTTACTTTTCTTGCATACCAGATCAGGACATCCGGTGTTTTCACCCGTGTATGAAATTTTGATTTTACACACCCCATGTAGAATGAGTCACGCGCCTTATATGACGTCACGACGTCTTACGTATTTATGAATGAACGAGGGAATGTATCGTATATCACTCCGCTACTATATAATAAGGTAGTGCAAAGAAAAATTTACAGGAAAATACCCCAAAATGCGCAAAATAAATACAGTATGCAAGAAAAAGTATCATTCACGTGTGTTGGGTAAAGATCGCGTGATCCATCCCTCGTGAAATATGCACTTAGGCGGTAACTCAGCAGAGCCTTGTTCACGCGATCTTTACCAAACACACGTGAATGATACTTATAATCTATAAAATCTTTTCAGAATGGATAAGTTCCTTGCTGCCGGCATTTGCTTTAGAGAGCGTCACAGCACAAATGGAAATTCGATATGAGGGAGTCTGGCCACTTCTACATTTGTTCTGTGATTTTGACACACAGACGGAATTGCGATACAAAATAATATGGTACGGAGATATAAAAAGGAAAGTATAGCAATGTACATGCAGATTGCATGTTTCATATTTTTTTAGTAATTTGCATAACTAAAAGTTTAAAAAAAGTATTGAAATATTGCTGAAACGTCTTTAGAAGTGCATATAAAATGTAATACGCAACCCAAGACCTATATTATTCTAAAAATGTTCACTTGATGGCAAGGGGGAAGTAAAACTATAACACACGCATCTCTCCGAATTTTTTACCATTTTGTATCATAGTTTTTATCGAATAAACAAGGGTAAGTGAATCTATAACACATTTATCTTTACAATCTTTACAACATTTCGTATCATAGTTTTTATCGAATAAACAAGGATAAGTGAATCTATAACACATTTATCTTTACAATCTTTACAACATTTCGTATCATAGTTTTTATCGAATAAACAAGGGTAAGTGAATCTATAACACATTTATCTTTACAATCTTTACAACATTTCGTATCATAGTTTTTATCGAATCAACAAGGGTAAGTGAATCTATAACACATTTATCTTTACAATCTTTACAACATTTCGTATCATAGTTTTTATCGAATCAACAAGGGTAAGTGAATCTATAACACATTTATCTTTACAATCTTTACAACATTCCGTATCATGTTTTTATCGAATCAACAAGGGTAAGTGAATCTATAACACATTTATCTTTACAATCTTTACAACATATCGTATCATAGTTTTTATCGAATCAACAAGGGTAAGTGAATCTATAACACATTTATCTTTACAATCTTTACAACATTTCGTATCATAGTTTTTATCGAATCAACAAGGGGAAGTAAATCATTAACACATACGAATATCTCTTTGAATTTTTCATCATTTTGTATCGTATCATAGTTTTTATCGAATCAACAAGGGGAAGTTAATCTACAACACATCTAGATGTACAAACTTTACACCATTTTGAACCATAGTTTACATCAAATCAACAAGGGGAATTAAATATACTATACATGAATCTCTAAAAACTTCCAATCGCTTTGTTTCATAGTTTTCATCGGATCGACAAGGGAAACAAACTTTCCACCATTTTGTATTATAGTTTTCATCGAATCTACAGCATCTGTTTATTTGCAGGAAACTCGATGGGGAGATTATTTACCAGTCCAGACTGATGACCGCTGCAGATGCAGGGAAGTTTTATATCAACAATAATAACTTTGTGTCTGAAAAGTTTCTGTTGGATGCTGGGGTTTGTGTTTTATCCACTTCTTTTTTCTAATCTTTAAACAGCCAGCACATCATAACGTCATAAGAAACCCACAAATGTTTTCAAACAAAAAGGTCAAATTGTTGGAGAATCAAATTGGCTAAGTTATGAATAATTTTCAAATCTTTGCAAATATTTGTTATCCGACAGATGTTGGATTGCTGAAGATTTGTATGCTAGTGAAATAGGCAATCAGCCAACAAGCCTTCACACGTAAAAAAAAATAATCTTAGCACCAGATACACAGCCGAGACATCGAAAAAGAACGTGCTCACCATGTTTCACGTGTAGAGAAATTTAAGTGCAATGCTTATGAATTATAACGATTCATAGATAACAGTCTAAATACCTATTTACACACATTCACGTTACCTCGTTTTGAAGTTTTTATACACTATTATTAAATCCTTATCTTTATTTTTAACTAAGAGCTTTAACTATAATTTTATAGTTTTGTTGTGGTGTAAGCGTGCACGACAGCTCTGACCGGATGCTTCTAGATGATCTTTACAGTGAGGAAATACGAGCAATAGAGGTATAATCATAAATTATTATATCACATTACCCTGATTATATTTGCACAAATGATTGATAAAATCAACGAAATCACCTTAAGATATTGTTACATTTAAAAAATTGCCGACAAATTAGTATGCAGTATTCGTGGCATTCTAACTTTTGTGGGTCAAGTGGGCGGATTGATCCACGGGTTTAACACCACAATATCTCCCCCACCCCACTCAAAATATTACGCACAATTAACGATAAAGGTGAAGAACGTGATAACTCTGTGTGAGTCCGGCGATTGATTTTTACAAACTTATTTGCGCAGACATGTTAACCGGCCGCAAAGTTATTACTACAGTTCATTATAATTATTAGTGGTAGTCTCCAACCAGGAATCGAACCAGCAAAGCAAAGATATTACGTAGCACTAATTTTGGAATAAATATTAACTTTACAGTTGCTTATGATTTCAGTTTATTGAAACAGAGATATTAATGCCAAGAGGAGAAGACATAACGTTTCAACTAAAACTCAATATTCCGCTTGTCTGCAAAAAGAAGTCAAAGTGTCATTTCGACTTCAAGTTGTTCGATCCTAGCGACTCTTACAACTGTTCCGACTCCACGATCGCTTTTAAGAACAAACACACCTGTGGACAACGCGTGATTGGCATCGACACTGATTCGGCACTGGTGACTCACGCTTCCATTTTGAACCTAACAATTACCACCAAAAACAATGACAAATACATGCTGCGTGATACGTTCAACTTAAAAATGAAACTTGTTGCAAGCGGTGATACGAGCAAGTTCTGGGAACAAACATTCAAGAAAAAATTGACAGTGAGCATATAGTTTTGACGACGTAAATACAGAGGAAATAAAACTGTAATATGATGAAAAGGAAACTTTGAAAGCCACCTAACACGACATATATAAAAACAATGCAGGCTTGGTTTAATTAAGTCTGTTATTGGTCTGTAATGGAATTGCATGTCACAATTAGTAAAATGTACAAATTCGATCCATCCCAAACGATGGCGTGCATATGGCGTAACAAAGTCGAAACAAAGATGTTAATATCTGTCAATATAGCATGCAATATTTTCATACTTAGCTGGCTTCCTAGTAACCTTTTACATGGGCAGCGAATCAAAATTAGACTGTTTGTCCGTCTGACCGGCAAAAAAAATTTGAACAAAGGTAAAAGTTTATGGTTCGGTTTCTTCAAACTCTATGTTACTCAACTTTTAGCGAAACTTCACACAAGGTATCTATGGTTAAACATTCACACATTGTCCTCAGTACTCTATTTGTTAGCACAAGCCTGCCCTGAAATTCTTCCTTATATATTGTCTACGGTTATGTCTCCTTTTCAAACTTATTATTTTACATACTTTTTGGGTCATATTAAACAACTGCATTTATGTGCCATAATTCAGAATTTCTAAGTTGCACATTTATGACCCTTTGAAACCTAAAAACAGAATACTACGGGATTACTAAAATTACGCACAAGTGAGACGGTTTTGACGAACCATGGCCATTTTTAAAGTTCAAGGTCAAACAAAGTGTTTAAAATTCAAAATATGCAACATGTAGATTTTTAAGCATAATTTTTAACTTATTCAATTAGAATAATCAGAGATTCACTGATATGACGTATCACTTTAGACATCTTTATTTGATAACTTGATAATATTCTGTGTACAGTTAAAATAAGATTTCAATTGTACAACTGTTTACAATTCTGTTAATAGATTTTCGTGCGAGATGATGAAACATATTGGCAAGGAAACTATTGCTATGCCAACAATGACCCCAGGATGAGAACGTTTGATGGACAGTAAGTAGTAAATTAAACAATGAATTAGGAATTTAAGTTTTCGAGAACATTACTTCCGATGCAGAAACGCAAACTACCATAATTTGTGGTATCTGTTGACGTAATTAAAATTTTCAGTCTAAATTTCGAGTTATAATATTATTAATTGTGGGATTATTGAGGCCTTGACATCGGTATTAGCTTCTTATGTTTTTGTGTATATTGTCTGCTTATGCATGCTTCATTGTCAAGTTGAGTTGATGGATGGGTTAGAGCTATTTCACCAAGACAACTTTTACTTGTTTGTTTATATGAAAACGTGTTGTTTTAAGTGTGAATCCTAGAAACTTTTGTAAACCCCCAGTGGCATATTATTCGTCAATTGTCATGATTGTAATTGCTGTCTTTTTTGAAATTGATAACTTTTATTACCCATTCTCGTTATTCATTAAATTTTATACTTGTTGCCTGTGTGGTGAGGCTGTGTCTTCACGAAGAGAACATTCCTGATATGCATATTTCCCTTGTTTAAACAGTTGCTCCTTACTTCGATGAATGTGGTAATGATAACTAGATGCAGACCATTTAATTAAGAAAAAAGATACAAATCTTTCAAAGTGTTTGATAATAAGGAGGACACTTTGGGAATGTATAATACACTCAATATGTTTACAGATATTACAGTAACATATTGGTGGGCGAGTTCGTAATGATGAAGCACAAAAAGCTGCCAGTGGAGGTAAGCACACATCAAAGATCAATGTTGCTTAAAAGATAATTATAACTGATGCAAAATCAGAAAGAGGACATTTACACAAATGTCATGGATCATTCAACCATTCAACCCATAATTCTACTATTTTACTATTGCCCATGAATACAGCATTATCTGTAAGCCAGACTCCAAATACTGATTCCCATGAGCACAGCATCTGTACGCCTGACCCATTATGTCCGCTCTGGTGCATTATCATTCTGTTTACCGCACCTAGCGCATGTAGTGGAGGAATTCAAGGCATGGACTTAGATCGACCTGTGCACGTAAAACGGCCATAATTGGCAAAGGGAATTGATTATAGTGATTCTCAATTATATTTGAAATCCAAGCAATCCTGGAATTCTGGTTTGATGGAATTGTAAGTTATGCTAACGTAGATAACATATTTAATTAAGCGAGTATTTATAAATATGTAAACGAGCGTTTGTTAAAGGTATAGTTTTTTCAAATGGGTACATACATGTACACTTTTTGATTTTGAAAAAGAAAACGAGTGCATCAACAAGTGACTTTAGCAAATATACCAAGATATTCAATAAAGACAAATTAATATTGTTTGTTAATCCTATAATAAACGTTATAATTAAATTCGAACGTTAAACAAATTTTATACCTCAACTGATAAAAAGCCATTAAATTGTAAAGACACATTTTTATTACATGTATATAGATTACGTTTTCCGTAACTTCTTCGATACAATATAACATTATGTTGATCCACAATAACTCTTTATGGCTTATAAACATTTTACTGCAATATGAATGTAACTGGTTAGAGGGTAAGTTACATTGAAAACAGTATACAGTGAAGTACTTTCATACTAATTCAGAACTAAATGTAAAATGTATTACAATTCGAAGTCAAGAGAAATGAAATTTAATGAAATGAAACTTAGTAAATAAGGAAGAGTGACAACTCTCCAAGCTTACATCTTACATATTGCATACCTTTTGTTTTAGATTCAAATGGAGACACATTACTGGGGCTGGTATAGTTGTGGTGTGACAGTTCGGGCTGGCAGAGATGTGTTTACCATCAACCATTGTCATGGGGAGCACATCACAGGGTATCTCCTCGCAGACGACAGAATACTTAAAGTGAAGGAAAGAAACGAACATCGATACGAAGTATGTATTCGTATTTTTGCAACTCGGAAAAAATGCAGATATGGTAAGACACGGACAGAAAAAACAACATCTCCAAACAGCCTATAGAAGAGAGTGAAAAAAGTTAGCATAAAGATAATACACAAAACCTTCAAATAGATTTAACACAACATACATGAAGATATCAGAATTAAGATAAAACTGAGCATGTTCTCACTGTCCACAAGGTATATTTCTGTTTCAGCACATGTAAATATTTTGTAAAGAGCAATCAATGCACATTTGTTACTATCGCATATGATGGTAGAAACAATTTTAAATCACATTTTAGATTAAAGCTATAGCGCCTCATCTCTTTGGGTTACAGTAATCTGGAAAATCATTTATATTTGACACTCGGGATTATTAAAACACAGTTACAACAAATGCATTTGGAGAAAATCTTCAGTGCATCTGAAATTACTGATTGGAAATAATACTTTTTCTATGTTGTTTTAACTACATCTACCAGTTTACCAGCAATATGCGTTAATGATTGACTATTGAATTTTGTAAATAAGATATGTTTATGTTATTTAAATAACCAGTAAACCAGCATTGTATCTATAACAGACTGTATTGGTTTTATAAAAAAGATAAGTTTATGCTATGTTAACTACCAGTATACCTGCAATTCACGTATAGATATAAATTTGTAAATAGGATTTTCTTATTTCGTTTTAAGTACAAGTATAATTGCAGTGCGTATTAATGTTTGACTTTACTGAATTTTTGTAAATAATACATGTTTACCTTATTTTAATTACAAGTATACCTGCATCTTGTCTATAACTGACAATTGTTATTTTCGTAAATTAGTTATGTTTATGATTTGTTAAATCATCAGCGAACCTGCAGTTTGTGTTTATAATTACTTGTGTTGATTTTGGTAAATAAGATATTTATATTGCTTTAACTACCAGTAAAACAGTAATGTGCGTTTTATTGACTGTATTGTTTTGTGCAAATAAGATATACCTTCCACACGGAACACGCATTGATGTTCGGGTATCATCATGGTGGAAGTATATGGTGAACGTCTTCATCTACCCCTCGCCGGCTGATATGAAACAAGTTGAAGGTTTATGTGGAAACTTCGACGGTAACTTGGTCGGTGATCTCATACACAGTGACGGTACTGTGACGTATGCTTCGTATTATTACTGGTGGTGGTGGTGGATATATGATGCAAATGATTTTATACGGTCATGGGGGTAGGTGCTATAACTGAGCAATGAAATCATTCATTATGATGATTTCTCAACACCTCGGGTTCTTATTTTCGTAAATTGTTTGTTGCGTCTATTTTGAAATTGATCCTTGTATAACTATGCTCTCTTCTCCTCTCTACGATTTGGCTGTGCGGGGAGGCTGTGTCTGTTGTATGTGGCGTTCCTTATATGCATATTTCACTTTTGTTTCAAACACTTACTTTTTGATATAAAAACAAATGACGCGGGTAAGTCGAGTGTTACCGCTCTAAATAATGATTTTCAGAGATACCGGGTATAGTGGTACTGTATTTAACAAATCAGTTATTAAAGCAATAAATAGTTTAGTTCTGTGACGCATTATGTGATATATTTCAGTTTTCATGAAATATAATGACATGAAACCTGGAACTCGTCGACGCTAAAATAGAAAGCCATAACGTAAGAGTACAGTTCACCATGATAACCTTAAATCATTTAATGCCAATTCAATCTGTAGCGTTGTTGTGCCTTATGGCGGCCCTAAAAAGTCTTGCCGTACATAAAGTCATTGCTGTTTTCAATTATATAGCCTTTTGAAGGCCGTTGGTAACTTATAATTGCAAGGTCTTAACGACTAATCATTAACAAGCTCAATCAAATCGAGCCTGCAATATGTTGATATTTGTGTGCAGTGGCTTTTTAGGTACATTTGTCATCTAAATAATTACAGAGCTGGCTCAGAGAATGCCAGTTTCCGTTCATTAACGGACATAGAGACGTTAGAGAAGACGCTAGAAAGCTGGTACACCGACGACGTTCTCTGCGTATGCACCGGTAACAATGGCGATGGAGAGTTGAAATGTTCCGCTGATGAAAGGGAAACGTGCCTATCACCAAAACCGACTAATGGAGTGGATGTGTCTATTTCTAAACGTCATAAACGGTCAGGACAGGTTTTAGACAAAGAATACAAGCGCAGAATGGCGAAACTAAGAGAGAAAAGAGCAGCATATGGGAATATTGCTCAGGTAATAAAGCGTGTAATCGAAACAAGTTGCTTTTGCTCTTCAAATAATTGTCTTATGCTGAACTAAATACATTTTTTAGCATTTCACATCTTATTTTTTACAAATTATGTTGGTTGACAATATATACTCAACAAAAATAAAAAGTATCCACTTTCCTGTCTTAAATTTTGTAAAATTTGAAAATGAAAACTAAAAATTATATATGTGAACAAATTTGCATTTCTGTTATCATTGCAAAGAGATAAAGTGTTCTTGAAAATCTACAGCCACAACTTCGATATCTTTCCGTTTGTCATAATAAGATTTTTAGGAAAAAGTCAGTGATTTTAAAAAGTATTCACATTTATTTGAATTAAATTAATTTTCTCTACCGCTTTTGATCAATAAAAACACAAAACATTAATTAATAAAGCAACTAGTCCTCGATAAACAACGCTGAAAATTCCGACCATTTCCTATTATCCCCCCCCCCCTTTATATTGAATATATATGTAGTGTTTTGTAATCCATTAATTAATTGTTATTCGACTGACAGTTGCTCAGGTCGTGGTTTGGCAATTTATGTTCATTAACAATTAAACATGAAAACAACTGAGGTTAACTAACAAAACATCACTCAAAGCGTACCTTATTAAGTAAAAATATGTAAATGAGAATATAAGCATAAAAAGTGGATACCTTTTATTTTTGTTCAGTATATCTAATGGTTACTTAAATAAAATAATTACGTTTTCTTATAGCGATCTATCAGTCGAAGAAGTCTTGAAACGGTTGATGTGAATGCCACTGTTGCCAGCTGTAGGGAGAGGCTGACCAGCTCATGTACAGTTATGTCTGTCCGAGACAACGGGCTTAATGTCACCTTTGAAGAACTTGTCAATAACTGCGGACAAGACAAAGCTGTATGTCAACTAATATAATGATGTAAAATTATCAGAAACAATTTATCGCTGATTATTCTGCCGCCCCTAGTTCCGATTTCAGCTGTTAAGTGTAAAATCATGTTACCAACGAGCCATTGCCTCTTGCTTTGTAAATAAAAGTTAGAAATAACATAAAAATATGCAATTTGCATATCAGGAATGATCACATGCAAGAAGACAAAGCCTCTCATCGCTAAAAGTCAGAAATCAACATGAAATGAAATACCGCATTCCGTTTAAACTTTATAAAATGAAATTATATTGGCAAGTTGCAAGTAAATCAGTGTTCTCCAAAACAATGCTGTGATCTTTTATTGGATTAAGGTCAAAAAGAAGAGACATCACTTCCTTGTTGAACTTCTTCGTGCATCGATCTTTTCAATAGGTTTACATTCCTTTGCACATTATATTTATTTAATATTTGAATACTTGTAACTACAGAGTTAACCAATATAATAATAATAATAATAATAATAATAATAATAATATAATAAAATAATAATAATAATAATAATAATAATATTATTATTATTATTATTATTATTATTATTATTATTATTATTATTATTATTATTATTATTTATTTTTTTTATTTTTATTTTTTTTTAATTTTAGACGGATCCGGACACAGACTGGACAGCTTTGACGTGTGAAGCGATAGAGGCCAATGTAGAACAGGAGATCAAGAGGGATATACAATTTCAAGTAAACATCAGATACGCTTTGATTTGGTGAATAAGTTCTTCAGTGTTTGCCGCTGTAACAAAATACATTATATCGGCGGTAAACAACCGAAATATGTGTTCTGTATATCTTTACAAACTATTATTTCGTACATATTTTATTTCACATACTATTTATTCTTTTCGAGGAAGGCATAGCCATGATTAAAACGAAAGGAAAAGAATTATAACCACAATTGATACAGGGTGGCCAAACAAGGGCCTTTTAAAAATGTCGCGCATACACAAAATAACTCGCTTCAAGTAGGTTTTTACTGATTTTGCCGATTTTGATCAGATAAAAAACCTCCGTGCTCCTGTTCAAAAGCATTTTCATCGAATTTTTTATATGCAATAACAATTGGATGCCGTTTATTTCAAACACTCAAAGACAACTTTTGTTTGAAAGTGTTATTTTGTGTGTGCACGACATTCTTAAAAGTCACATGTCTGAGATATCAACCATTCTAGAAAAAAGTTAACTGCAACTCAGTAAAAACAGAGTAATATGTGCATGCATAAATACAGTGAACATGTAGCTTTGCCTTTCAAAAAATTTTGTTTAAAACCCATTTTCTCTTTTTCTCTCTACATTTTGCTATGGGATTTCTGAGTGTGGCTATTCCTGATATGCCTATTTCACCTTTTTTAAAAGTGCAGAAATTTCTGCTCTTGAAATATTTTATTTAATTCAATTGATGTCTGTTTCTTTAAATCAGTATTAACACTTCTCTTGATTTTGACAGGCTAACAACCCAGATGTTGCGGAAGATATTCTGGAAAATCTTTGTGTAGGAAATTGTACCGGAAACGGAAATTGTGTGAACGGTAGGAAATTATCTTGTATTAAAGAAAAATGAAAAATATACTTGTTTCCTTTGGATTGTATAATATCTCAGCATTGTTTTCAAACCCATCTTTATTTATTTCGTATTATTATGATGATGTTATTATTCAATTAAAAAGTGCAAATAAGTAAGTACAAAATAAGACAGTCTAGTAAGCTGTGGCACAGTAGGAGCAAGAGAATGGTCAAACCGTTGAAATAATGTGTGGCCTTTACGTTTTTATTTGTTAAGTGTTAATTAGACTGCAACTTTCCAAAATTGATGCAGTAGGAAGAAGTCCACTTATAGCATATGTATCAGATTTTTACGTATACCTTTAAGTGCATTGTTTCTAAAATACGAAAGGTAAAACAATTGAATAGATTTGTGTCGGATATTTTTCTCCAAGTACGCATGCATATTTTATGGGGTACATGGTCTTCACATTATAACACTGGCATACCTTTAATCTACAGGTAGTTGTGTATGTCTGCCAGGGTTTACAGCCAGTGACTGTAGCCTTGATCTGTCAAAAGAAGTAGCAATAGAAGGTATCACCGGAGACGGTATATGTGACATCCACACATATGACTGTGCTTGTATTCGACTGACAACATCGGGGTCTTTGGCGACAACCAAATATAATCTTGTTCACAGAGAGGTATCTACAAATATAATGCATCCAATATTAGAAGAGCAATGGGTTAGATAATTGTTCATTGGATGGAGAATTGTGTTTCCTTTAAAGTACTCAAAATAATTTGTAATACTTTTTTTGCTTCGAAAATAAATGCATTTAATGCCAATAACTGTTACAAAAGAATAAACATTTATACTTAAACTTATTAGTTTTTGTATTTATGAGAACCTTTTTAGAGTAGCTTAATAGCAACCTTATTTCTTATAATACGCAGGTTTTGCGTGGGCTTGCCACACTCCTCCCAATCATATTCATCGATAAATAGAAAATTATCAAAATCTCAATAATGAAAAAATGCCGTTCATTGAAACTTGCACAAATGAATGTTACTAATGTATCTTTATTTTGCATACAGTAAGACACGTTATTTATTTTCTAGAGTTTTTTGCAATCAGTAGAAACAATAAAAAAATCGTTATCATTGAATAGACCATATGAATATGTCACAATATTAGTTTTATTATCTCCTACAATTATGTAAAGGATTTCAGTTTCTTTCTGTTCGGAGGTTTGTTACAGTTAAATTGTAAAAGCTAAATTATTGTGAAACATTCTTTACAACTTTTCACTTAGAAAATTTAAAAAATATTGCATAGCCCGTCTGAACTCTCTTCTTAACGTTTCTCACTAACACAAGCTTGAGTCAATTAAATTTAACCAACTTGAACAGTTAGGCCTTATCCTTATGGTAGGTGGTACACGGTCCTTACACAAAGCTAGGTAGCAACATTGCAAATGTGCAGTGTCGGGTGGCATAAAATAAGTGACATGATGAGTCTAGGATTTGGAGTCTGATTTTACTTGAAGAAGGTTTTGGAGTCTGATTTAAGTCTGATTAAGATGGCGATAGGGCACAAGGCCATCATAGGTTGCACAGCGGACAGAAGCTGAAACGTGTCGAAACATGGGACCTGAGCGAACGCCTATTCAAGTCACAAGTCCACTTGTAAGACGGCATGCCTGGTCATAGTCAGTGCTTAAGTGCACGGTGACCTTACACTTAAAAACACTGGTATCGGAGATTCTTTTTCTCCCTCTCGCTTTCAGTATGACCAGACCGGGAGTTGGAAAGAAGCAGGGACGATTGTGGGTACAGTGGTTTACGACAATTTCAATGAGGTATTCGTTTGTCCTGAAATCTCTCAACGGCGGAAACGGTCGACCAGCGGAAATCATCCTATCGCGAATCAATATGAGATCTCTCTGAGTAATGACGGTACGAAGTTCAGCAACGGATCGACGGTGTTTGTCCTAGATTCCACCTGTCTGTATGTGAACCAGACTAATGGGTCTAATGTAGTCGTTCTGTTGGTACGTTTATGAAATATCATTTTTACCATTTTCAATAAAGATGTTTGTATGAATTACATTTTTACGTTTGTAAAATATTTTTTTACTAGTTTTACTATAGATTTTTTTGTATAAATTACATTTTAACTGTTATAAATTGAATTTAAACTTTACATAGTGTTTTAAATTTAATTTTTGCTAAAGGTTGATTTGATAACATTATTTTTTTTAAAATTATGCATTGACAGTTTTATGTTTTATACATTTAGTAGTTCGTTGTTATTTGCCTTCAGCTGACATCCATTAAATCAACACAATAACTTTCCACTTTTTGCCACTGACCGTCTCCAGGTTTCCTTTCTGTGAATTGTTGATGCTGTCTTATGTTTTGTAATGAATCGTTCAATATAATTATCTTCCCAACGCTGTGTGGTGAACCTGTGTTTTTCGAGTGTGGCTTTTCCAATAAGACGTATATAACTTTATCTCACATTGACTGTTTAACAGTACTTTAATTATGTAAATTCGTTTAGAACTATCGAACCTTAACATCTACGTATTGATCTCCTTTCACTTTAGCCCGGATTTTGTATAATTGGCGGTGTTTGCTACGCAACCGACACCACGTCTTCTGGTGACTCGTGTCTTGTTTGCAATGTTACAGCAACTGTGTTTGACTGGACACGAAATGAAACTGGTTATTATTCATTTTCTTTTTACTTTCAATAAATGATAATAAAGTTAAGTAAAAATTAATTGTGTACTTATTGATTTTATTCATGACTGTTAATTTCAAATAATTTCACATCAGTCCCCTAAACAGTACCCTGTTTGTTTAATAATTAGCAACTTCTTTGTTATTACTTTTAACATTATAAAGCAAAAAAAATGCTATTCAGCTAAACGATATAATTCATTAATATTGGAAGTGCTTTATTTGTAAATATTCAAAGTTCAAATGTTACTAACTTCAGGAAGCAACCATAAAATGAGGCTTAGGTTGTATATCTTAAATGATCCCAATTTAATTCAAATTAACGCAAAATTTTTGAAGAAGTTGAAGAACTGCGTTATGCTAATGCCTACTGTTATGTCCAATGCGCATGCGTACTTAATGCATTACTGTTTTCAATATACAAAACCTCTCAATGTATTATTGACATATTGAGCTTCACTGTTTTGTCATGGCATTCTCATAATAAATAATTATATAATATATGTTAATAACAAAAGCAATAAGGCTAAGAATTGAATATTTATGCCTCAACACAATATTGTGACTTGTCACAGGAAATTTTTCTTCGCTGACGTCAATCCAAGATATGATGTCATACAGTTAGGCAGACGGCATTCCTCGTTATGCATTTTGCACAATATATTCAAAATTTGTTACAAAATCTCTACAATTTATTTAAAATTAATAGATAAAGTAAGTTCTTTCTAAATAAAGAATGTAAAATATATCAATAAAGATAACTATTCCCCCGCCGTGAACCGTAACATGTACAGTAGGTGTGTCATCTGTTTTCACGAACATTTATAGAGACAGATTGTTCTGGCCGATTCAAGCCATTCTCTTTTTGGTTAATTATCTGCCGGGTCTTATTTGAAATTAGTAGTTTTATAAACTTACGCCCACTTTTCCTCTCTGCTGTTTGGGGAGAAATGTGAATGTGGAATTTCCTGATATGCATGTTTCACATTGTTTCAGCGGCCTGTGATAAACAGCAAACAGACGACGGTACGGCCATCAAACCATATATTATTGGGATTATCGCTGGGATTGCAGGTGCATTGGTTGTCGGTGTTATCATTTCTGCCATATGTATTGTGAAGAAAAAACTTGCAGCCAGGTAAAGTAATGAGTAAAAATCTGTGTCACGTAGCATGTAAAATGAAAAATCAGTAAAGCTATAAACTTAGCCCGTAAAAGATAACGAGCTGTCACTTTTCTTCTAAAGTAAAACGCCATAAGGTCTATAGTCTGGTTACCTGCCGCTGTCATTATTATTATTTGGTCAGACATACACCAATAATGGCGGCGT